>LPNX010323159.1:14219-67297 GCA_001517045.1 Pseudotsuga menziesii
AAGCATTACAAGTTCCTAATTAAAATCATGCATGAATAACTATCAATGATGAACAAATCTTAAGGAGTTGGACCCTGTTGATACAGACTAGGAGCTGACCCTTAATAACATAAATAACCTAATTTTAAATTAAGGTTAAATATTACATCATTAGTTTAACTATATACATGCATGAGTTTCTCCAACCGTAAACTAAATAGAGTTAATACTAGCAGTCGACATTCCTTTGTTATCTCAAATAAACTCTTTAACAAACATTGCAGAAACTAGTTGTATAGTTTCGCGAAGCCTTTAGAAGATGGACACACCCTGATTATCGTTTCTATAAATGAATTCCTTAAGCTGACTCTAATTTAATTGGTGAATCTTACCTCCTTGTGACTACCAATCGACGATCCGTGAGTGTAAATTGTTTCCCTGTACATAGAACAAGTGAACGATAATTAATCCATTAGTAGATAACTGTAAGGATAACTACTATAGCTGTAAAATAAAGCAAACTCGGCAACAAGGATGAAATATTACGTGAGGAATAAGAGGACCTATCAATCCTATAACGCTATTGATTTTTCTTTTGAATTCTTTTAACCACGAGTATGCTTATATAACTAAAATTGTTCAAAATTCAATGCGACAATAATTTATGTTATCATCACTAATGAAGAATTCTTTTATTTTTATTTTGTAAAGTTTGTTTACTTATCCTAATTGAATCCCTAGCTTAAGGTAAGGGTATCTGGTGGTGTGACATCCTGGCTCCATTGTCAACTCGCAGCCAAGGCTATGGTATTAAATTTAATACAAGCCATTTAAACCCTCAGTGTTAGCATCCACTTTTATCCCCTCCAACATTTATATATCAAACTTTATAATATAAGCTATCACCCTCATGGTTGGTAAAGCCCAGGAGATAAGACTTTAAACCGTAGTCTAAATATTAGGGTTGTTATAAAGCTTCCAACATCATTTAACAAACTACCATCAAGCCAATAAACATTTATGCAACCACCTTTGCCAAAGAGAACTCATATGAGGGGTTGGTTTAACACAAGTTTATACTAATAATTTTACCTAGGACTAAGCCTTAGGTTTAGGTTTATGTCCTAAGTAACCAAACCTTTATAATAATAAGCTCTAGGACTTAAACATGACCTCGGCGAGGCTACGACCAAGTTGTCACTATAAATGCAGATAATGAAAGACACACTCTGTCATCAAACATTAACAAGTATAGTTAAAATGTATCCTTGCAATCAAATAAATAGTATGTTATGACAAATATGAACATGTTACACCCAACATATTCATGTTGCGACAAGATTAAATAATAAATTGTAACACAATTTTTTTTAATGAAATTTACGAGTTTGTGACAAATAACTTGCCATTAATTTATAATTAAATCTATTTTATGATCAAATTTTATAATTTAAAAATAAATTTTAATTTTTTATATAAAAATAATCTTAAAAATCATTAATTTTTTTTTATATAAAAATAATTTTAAAAATCATTAAATTTTATTTTTTCTATAAAAATAATCTTAAAAATCATTGAGCATATGTAAACTACCCACCACATCAAAAAGTTGGATTTATTCTCTCGTCTTAGATTCAACATTTAGTTGACATATAAATATTAACAACTAGTGTAATCACCTTTGAGTTGAGTAATAAGAAGCTTGGTGGGTGGATGTAGATTGTCTTTTAACTTAGCTTAACTATAAGCTTTATATATTTGAAATATTTAATACACTTTGGTGTATATATATATTCCAAGTGGTTAATATAGGAAAATATTTTTTTAAAAATTGAATATACATTCAAATGGCAGAGTTGGAATTTCATTTCATTTTTACTTTATAAACTAAATGATTTTGGTGTTTTGAGTTTTTATCTCCCCACTCATATAAGGTTTTATTAAAAGAGTTATCCTTCAACCATGAGGGTAGATTTCTTTCATTAATAATTTTTATTAAAGAATTTAAGCAATGATTTAACAAAATTACTTACCAAAAATAACACAAACCAATAATTGACACTCTCCAACATTATGCAATATACACCCACCAACATTCATATTACCTACAATTAAAATTTGGATTTGGGAACCAATTTCAAAGTTTAGCCCCTCAGAAAACTATCAAAAAAATTTAATAATGACTTGTAAAAATTGCTAAACGTCAAAAATACATTTTAGAAAATTGTTTGCCCGTTCGATCTAACTTTCTCCCAAAATATTTAAAAATATTTGACGGAAAAAAATACCCCTGACGGGGGAGCAGTATAAGCGCTAACCAAAATGCCTCCCACTGACAAAGCAATTCATTCTAAAATAACAATTTAGACTTTTTAAATCACGATTTCAACCATGTGGGTCATTTCAAAACGGGTCGTTTAGTCTAGAATCACTAAATCTAATTGTAGAAATTAAAAAATTGTGAAAATAACAATTTTTATGAACACTTTTAAGCAGTTTATATCCAAAATTCGTCGACATGCAAAACGTCCTCAAGTTCAACATATGAGATCAATAGCTTTTAGAACTCGTAATGACATAATGATGAGCACTGTCATGTCTCGCCCCCATAAATAAATTGTTTAGTGAATTAATTGCATTAATAAAGTAAATTTTAATTGAAACTATGGTTCTATGAGTCTTTTTTCAAATAATGGTTTTATGAGTTGTCATGGACAATGACTCCAATGAATTTAACGTACTCCAAAGAGTTTATGGTATGTCATGGACAATGACTCCAGCAATATCGCAGTCCAATTTACGGACAGGTGACAAAGCGTGGAAGTGCAATTTACGGACAGGTGAGTCACGACCTAACGTGTATTTACAAAGTAATAATTTACGGTGACATTATTTGTACTAAAAAAAAATAATATACACAATTTTTACACCGTAGGTGTTTTCTCAATGAAAGAAGCTGTCCCAAAAGATTCTTTGTCTTCTTGGCCATTAACATCCCGATATGTGTCACCTGGTTATTGGCGAGTTTAATCGTTACACTTTCCGGTTATTGTATCCCGTGTTCCGGCAGGGACGGAAGAAGGCGGCGTGGAGTTGATCGGTTGGTTTTTTGTTTCAGGATTTATTATGTCTATTCGTATTCTTTTCGCGTAATCTCTTCCTCTGCCAAGTCCATGCTTATCTTAAACTCCTTGTTTTCGTCCTTCCTCGTTGTCTTTTTCATGGCTATTTTTTTCATGTAGTTTACACAGGGTTTTCATAGTGTTGTACGACATAGGATTTTTAGACTTGGACTTGTGCTTAGTGTCTGATGTCGGAAATCGGTACATGCGCACTTATTTATTTGAAAAAATGCTAAATGTCGGAAATCCGAAACGAGGATCTTGCAGAATTTAAAATCGAAAATCAAAACTCGAAAATCTGAAATGCGAAAAGCCTATACGTGAACGGTTTTGCATACGCCAATGTCGAAAGTTGGAAATACTATCTTCGACATTTCTTTATTTGAAAATAGAAAAATTGCAAGATCGAAAATGTCGCAATTCAGATCTTGCGGAATCTAAAATCAGACCATATGGTGTTTCTTAATGAAAACATATGACATAGGAATTTCGGAGTCCCAGGTTGGAAATCGAAAATGCGCAAATCGTAAATTCGAATATTGGTGTTCCTTATTTCAAATGGTGGTATTTTCTGCATCTGAACAAAGTACTTGTGCACTTCTTCTTGCTCAACTAATGCTGCTACTTTTAATATACACCAATCTACAATACATTAATTACCTTCTTGGACTTCTGCTTAGCGTCCGATGTCGAAAATTGAAAATGCGCAAATCCAAAATTGGAATATCGAAACTTATCTAATGATTTAAACTGCGATGCTAAAACCTTTCCATTGTCCCTTATATTTTCGATTTCATAAATGTCCTATCATGATATTTATTGACTAAATCTTACAAAATGTTATTATGAGGTTGGGATTTTCATGATGTAGTATATATCTATAATTAATTTTCTTGATTAATATCATTTGTATATAGTTCCCTTATCTCTTGGACAACTCGAAAGGTCACTTGAACATACTGAAATATTATCACGTCATCATATTAATCACAGAGGTGACTGTTACCCTCACTTATTGTCAGTGTTAAGTTATCTCATTGTGTGTAAACTTCACATTTGTCACTTTATCGATCCCTTGTTATGATGGTATTAATATATTCTTGACTCTTAAACATTAAATCATTGTCAATATCACACTCTCCAAATAACAAATATTTAAAATCCAATAATTTCACATCTTGTATTATGCTCCCATTCCGGCCTTTCATATCACCATTTAAGTGACCTTTCGCAAGCTACAAGAGATAAGGGAATTATATACAGATCACATTAGTACCAAGTTAAGGATATATATTACATCATGAAAATATCGAACTCATGATAACATCTGTAAGATTTAGTGAATAAATAGACCCTCCTCTTGAGGAAAATATCATTTGGACCTGATTTATGGTTTTTTATAAATCAGATTGTAGCGCAGATGAATGTTGAACACATCACTTTGTACCATCACGATTTGGTGTTTACTACCTTATTTGTATTATGAAAAAAATGACTATTGACACATTTTGTTCTTTTTAAGCTTCTTCAACATTGTCCTCGTGTATAAAACACTTTTGTCTAACATCAATGAGCAAAATTGCATTTCATTCATCTTAAACCTTTTTTTCCAAGATAAACTGAAACAATTGAAGTATGATGAATAAATTAATAAGTTTATGTTAAGTATTCAATCACCTAGAAGTTGCAGTGTTGAAAATTTGATATCTTCACAAACAAAGACAAGCAAGCGATAAAACTTATTTATAAAAAAAAACACTTTTGTTTTAAATATTAATAAAAATATCTTTAAAAAACTTAGAATTATAGTAACAATTACTTAGGTGGCTTCACACAAATCCCTATATATTCCAAATTACATAAACTAAAACTTTCCTATTTTTAAGTTCAAAATTGTGAAGGTCAGGAGCCAAAGCACAAGGAAAAAGTCAAGAAAAATTTAAGATTTTCGATTCCGAACTTCGAACATAAAAAAAAGTAGTGAAAATAAATTGAAAAAATTAACATTTCTGATTCCGAAGTTCCAAAGTCAGTAAAAGTAGGGAAAATCCAGGCAAAAGGGAAAATCCAAGCACAATGGAAAATCCAAGAAAAAATTATTTCCGATTACGAAGTTCCGAAGTCGGAAAAAAGAGGACAAAGAAGAAGACAAGGTCGAATGTAGTGGCTTAGGAAATGTAATCGGGTTGAGTAAGAGTATGCTCACGAAATGCATCCCTGTTAGCTCCTCCAGAATACTTCAAGATGGTCTATTATTGGACGCGTTCAAAACACTAAAAAACCGAAGCTGTCCAA
Source organism: Pseudotsuga menziesii (assembly GCA_001517045.1). Taxonomy (NCBI): domain Eukaryota; kingdom Viridiplantae; phylum Streptophyta; class Pinopsida; order Pinales; family Pinaceae; genus Pseudotsuga; species Pseudotsuga menziesii. Next base: position 19,616 of record LPNX010323159.1, read on the forward strand.
CTTCTTCAGGAATGCTTCGGTTGAATCAATTTTTTGGCGATATCCAAGCATGAAATAATTGATTTTGAAATCGGCTATAAGAATGCAAATATACGATGGAATCTTGAACATGCACAAAAATAACCCTGTGCACCTCTATACGATGATTCAAACTACAATGTTAATACCTTTCGGTTGTCCCATAGATTTTTGATTTCATAAATGTCCTATCATGATATTTACTGACTAAATCTTACAGAATGTAATTATGAGATCTGGATTTTCATCATATAGTATATATCTATAATGAATTTTTTTTTATTAATATTATTTGTATATAATTCCCTTATCTCTTGGACAAATCGAAATGTCACTTGAACGTACTGAAATATTGGACAAAAACATGTACTGAAATGTTACGTATTAATTTTTTGCCTAAATTAAAATGTTCCTGATGAGATGGTGAAACACCCTTCTTGGGTTTCAATTGATTCTTCCAAATGATATTTGCCTCAAGAGAAGGGTCTATTTATTCACTAAATATTACAGATGTTATCATGAGTTCGGCATTTTCATGATGTAGTAAATATCTATAACTTGGTATTAATGTGATTTGTATATAATTCTCTTATCAGACGTCATTGTTTTCTTCACGACTATTGTTTTCACGCAGTTTACACAGGGTTTTCACACCGATTTGTGATACACCAATGTCGAAAGTCGGAAATACTATCTTCGACGTTTCTTTATTTGAAAATAGGAGACTTCGGATATCAGAAATGTCAAAAATCGCATCTTACGAAATTTGAAATTAGACCATATGGTGTTTCTGCAATCATACCAGTAATTGCCAATTTTTAATTTTGTTACGTCAGGTCATGGTTAAATTTCGTGGTTCTTATATCCCGTAATCGGGCAGGGACGAAGCATGGAATTTACGTGTGGAAAAAGGCGGCATGGAGTTGATCGGTTAAGTACATGGTTTGAAAACGCTCAATCTTTATTTTGTATGTTCGTATGGATTTGATCGATATCGTATTTTTTCGCTAGGTGTATTGCGTGCTTTCATGAAACTTCTATCTATTGTTGTGCCTGAATGGATTGGTGGACTCAATGAATTGATTTTTTATTGCGGATCCTTCTTTCCAGTTGGTGTTTACCATGTTTTTTCAATAGGTGGCTTTCGTGTTTTCACTACACTTCTATATGTTGTCCTAAACGACCGGTGCTAGAAATTATTTTCAAATGAGTCTTTCAGACAATTTTGTAGTTCATTTCTCTCAATTTGGAATAGCTCTTGCAAATATTTTTCCCTTGCTAAGATTTTTTCGTGTTTCAGTTTATTTGGGTTTAGGCTATGATTTTCTGCAATATTGGACAAAAACATGTACTAAAATGTTACGTATTAATTTTTTTCCTAATTTAAAATTTTCCTTATGAGATGGTGAAACACCCTTTCGGGGTTTCAATTGATTCTTCCAAATGATATTTTCCTCAAGAGAAGGGTCTATTTATTCACTAAATCTTACATGTGTTATCATGAGTTCAGCATTTTCATGATGTAGTAAATATCTATAACTTGGTATTAATGTGATCTGTATATAATTCCCTTATCTCTTAGAACACGCGAAAGGTCACCTAAATGGTGATATGAAAGGCCACAATGGGAGAAGAATCCGAGATGTGAAATTATTGAATTTGAAAGATTTAGTCTTTGGAGAGCGTGATATTGACAATCATTTAATGATTAAGCAATACAGTTCATATATATTAATTATAAATATTAAGCGACGAGGATATATTTATACCATCATATGAAACCATCGATAAAGTAACAAATGTGAAGTTTACATATTTTGAAGATAACTTAAGGCTGACAATAAGTGAGGGTAACAGCCACTTCTGCGATTAATATGATGACATAATATATATTATATATTAACTATCTTGCTTAATCATTAAATCATTGTCAATATCACGTGCTCCAAAGACCAAATCTTTCAAATCCAATATATTTTACATCTCGGATTCTGCTCCCATTCTAAGCTTTCATATCACCGTTTAAGTGACCTTTTGCATGCTACAGGAGATAAGGGAATTATATACATATCTCATTTATACCAAGTTATATCGACAATCACTTAATGATTAATCTTTTAATGGTTTCAGCAAGAGAATACCAATGCGGAAATTGGAAATTGGGAAATAAGATAAAAATAAATCAGTTAAGGCTGACAACAAGTGAGGGTAACAATCACTTTTGCTATTAATATGATGATGTGTTATATATGAAATATCTTGCTTAATCATTAAATCATTGTCAATATCACGCGCTCCAAATACCAAATCTTTCAAATCCAATATATTTCACATCTCGAATTTTGCTTCCATTCTGAGCTTTCATATCACCGTTTAAGCGACCTTTCACATGCTGCAGGAGATAAGAGAATTATATACATCTCACATTAATACCAAGTTATATATATATACTACATCATGAAATTCCCAAACTCGTGATAACATTTGTAATATTTAGTGAATAAATAGACCCTCCTATTAAGGAAAAAATCATTTAGACTTGATTTATGATTTTTTATATGCACAAAAAATGCACTCATGAGCGTCATTACTTCCCCTTTCTTGGCTGCCAAAGAAAAAAAATTATAGCGTGGTGATATCAAAGCCCGGAATGGGAAGAGATGGGAATATAATTTCGCACTGCTACTTCCAGCGAAAGGCCTATAGTGTCTGGAGAGATAATGGATTGGTGAAGATTAGAAATTTCCTTTTATTTCTCTACTCATTGTAACTTACATAAGGGGTATCATTATTTGTTTACCCTTCTTCTCAATTGTTTTCCATCATCATGCGTAATGAAATTGCAAAAAAAATATTCTTCAGGATTTCCTAATATGCTACTATGCTATATCTTTTTAAACATGATATCAAATGCTTTTCTCTTTCTCACAGATGGAGATTTCTCTACATTGAAATTTCCCAGCGCAGCATCTTTCCTTTCCATCTCTTTTCAGCATCAAGTATTTTACACTGCTAAAGCATTCTTCAGACTTGCAAGCTTTTCACCTTTACAATGATTGCAAATTTAGCTACCGAAACCTATGGAAATGTTTGCAAATTTAGCTACTGAAATTTATCTTCTCTCTCTTGAGAAGATAATAATAAATGTCCAACATTATCATTGTTTATAAATTGAGTGCCTGTTCATAAAAATAAGATAACCTTTGTCTTAATTAACAGATTTCCAATTTCCGAGATTTGAGATTCCAAAACATATTCGCATTTAACATTTAGTTATTTTCAACTTTCTCTAATATTGTTATTTGCAAATATATTTTTGTTCACTTTGCAAACAACGACATTGCACATATTTTAAATTGTTATCATCTCTTTCGTTATTTCCATATGCATTGAAATACTTTATTTAAGTACAAACAGTGAAAATAAAGGGTTGTGACTTATATTGCTCATGTAACTTCATAATGTTGTAATATGCATGCTATGCCAATAAAATTATATGTCCTTATTGTTATTAATTTCTCTAAATTTAATAATTTATATTTTTTTAATAATTTTCTTGGAATTTATAGCTATATGTTCATAAAAAATGTAAATACAATGAATTAATAGTACACTAAATGATATCTCAAATTCAGGAAATACTATTATTAAAAAAAAGAATCATATTTCGGATTTTGGAAATCCTATGTTTCCAATAACGAACACGCCAAGTTTTGATTTTCGATTGCCCGATTTCCGAATATGTGCTTGTTGTTATTAATTTATTAAAATTTAATAAGTATGTTTTCTAATAAGGAACAACCTATGTTTCAATTTCCGAAATTATATTTATATATAAATAATAACCTATGTCTACTTAGTTCTTCATTTACTTGTTTTAGGTAATGAACTTAGCCTAAATCTGCAAGGTCACTACAAATTTTTTCTAATATATTTGTTTTTATCGTTCTCCAGTACTGGTCAATTAATTACTATTGTTTAAAGCTTAGCACGTCGATATACAGAATCAAACCAAGTTTAGACACCAAATTTCCGCCAAATTTACAAAGAGACCGATGAAAAACAACATAGAGCAAATTAAAAATAGAAATGAACTTAGATGAGGAATAACTTATGCAAAAATTTTGGATTCCAAAATCTCGTAAATAGGAAGTATCGGAGATTCGGAAAAGGAACATCGACATGTTCCTATTTGAACACACAAGATTTTTGTATATGTCCATTATTGAAAAACACATGAAAAAGAATTTTTGCAATCCTAAATATTCAGACTTGTGAATGTCGTAAATATTGTAAATGGGAAGTATCGGAGATTCTAAATAGGAACATCGACATGTTCATATTTGAACACACAAGATTTTTGTATATGCCCACTATTGAAAAACATATGAAAAAGAATTTTTGCAATCCGAAATGGCACAAAATCAACAAAACTGCCCACTTCACTAAGTCGATATACAACATGAAACCAAGTTTGCATAATTCAAAAATACATAGGTAAAAGTGGTTTCATTCATCCACAATAACATCAGTCTCCATAAATTATACCAATTTACAGGCCAAAACCCTCTCCAAATTTAGACACAGACTGATCAAAAAGTACGCAGAGCGAGTTTAGAATAAGGATGGACTTAACGTAGGAAGAAATTACATGAAAATAATACAAACAATGAAAATAAAGCCTAAAATACCAAATCACTTTAACAAAATCGAGGTTTTTCAATTTCCCATAGCCAAACGTCAAAAATCGAAAATAGCAACTTCGACATTTCTTTAATTCAAAATACAAAACTTTCGATATCCCAAATGTCAAAAATCAGAAATTGGGGAATTTGAAATCGGAACATAGGGTGCTCCTTATTGGAAAACATAGGACATAGGATTTCGGGAATCTGACATGTCAAAAAATAGGAAATCGAAACAACATAGAGCAACAGATATGTTCATCCTCAAAATGTAATTTCGACTCTCCCAAGCTAACTCAAGCTAAGTCAGAAAAGTTCAATTGTAGAAAAAATTAATATTGAAACATCTGTCGGAATATCATAAATACTATAGCCTATATCTTCAGAAATAAGAACATCGACTTGTCCCTATTTGAACACAGGATTTCTGCATTTGTTGCAAAATCAAAAATTGGAAGATAGCATCATCCTTATTGCAAAACATAGAACATAGATTTCTGATTCCAAAATGTCAAAAATTTGCAATAGGAACATGGACTTGTCTTTTTAAACATGATATGAAATGCTTTGCTCCTTCTGACAGATGGAGATTTGTCTACACTCAAATTCCCCAACTCATCATCTTTCCCCCGGGCTCTTTTCATCATTAGGTCTTTTAGACTGCTAAGACCTTCTTTAGACTTGGAACTTTATCATTATCATTTTGTATAAATAACTTTTGTCTAACATATTTCATTATTCTCATTGTTGTTATTTCCTATTTCCGATTTCCAATATTTGGGATTGACAAACATATTCGCATTTAACATTTTGTTCTTTTCAACTTTCGATAATATTTCTCTTTAAAAATTTATTTTTGTCCACTTTCCAAACAACGGAAACATATTTTAGATTGTTAACATCTGTTTCGGTATTTCCACATGCATTAAAATACTTTATTTAAGGGAAGTTATAATTTTTCATTTAAAATTTTTGAAATACTTTAGAATTTCCCAAGGAACACCATATTTTCCGATTTTACGACATTTCGAATTACAGAATCCTATGTCCTATGTATTTGAATAACCAACATTTCGAATTTCAACAATATTACATGGGAAAATAACAAACATGTTATGTCCCCATTTTTTATTTTTCAACATATACAAATATCCTATGTTCAAATACAATTCCCAATTTCCTCTTTCGCAAATCTTGATCTTGAAACATCTTTAAACTTGATATTTATTAACATAAATAATTGAAAAAGGATAGTTAAATAAATTTCATATACCCAAATGAACGACAGGCAATGATAGCTGATTAACTTTAACTTTAGTTGATTCTTATCAAGTGAAAACAGTGGTCTAACAACCACTCTAATCCGTTAAAAGAAAACACTCTACAATTGAGGTTTTTATGAGATTTCGGATATCGAAAATCGTTTCATTACATGCTCCTTCCAACTTATGATCGTAAATGGGTGTTCAATAAGTTTTTTCAAAAGCATGCTCTTTCCTTTAGAAGGTAAAAGAAAACCAATAGTAATTTTTATGGGTTTATATCCAACGAGCTAAGAACCGTTATGACATATTAGTTTAAAACAGTGGTGAGCAGATAGCTTGGCATGTTCTTGACTAGTTCGAATGCAGAACAAAGTAAAAATTTATTATTGAATTTATTAGATAAAAAAATAATATAAGACAAAAAAATAATATGTCAATGCAAGTTAATAGTGATAGTAGAGATCGCAATGATCATATTATTTGACTGCGACAAAATCTTGTCAGGCTCGTCCATGAAAATGTGAAAAATAAAAAAATATTATTTGCAAACAAAACAAAACCCCTAAAAATTACTATTGCTTTGGTTTTTATCATCTCCACGAAAAAGAATGCTTTTGAAAAAAGAAACCAAGTTTACAGAGGAAATGTCCGCCAAAATTACACGTAGATAGATAAAACATAACGAAGAGCAAATTTAAAATAGTCATAAACTTAGCAGAGAAATAACTTATGCGAAATAGATGCAAACAGTTAAAGTAATGATATTCATGTTTTTGTTAAAATAATTTGTTGCCTTCGCGATTCTAATTTTTCAGATATTACGAACCCGAAACATATGTCCTTCAATATTCCTATTTACTATATATATATTTAGATATATGTATATATATAGAATATATATATGTCATCATCTATATAGATATTCGTATTTGGGATGACTGTCAACTATGTATAATTCCCGTATCTCTTGGACGATGAGAAAAATCACTTAAACGTACTAAAATATATTAACGTCATAAGAATGCATCCCCTTTCTGGCAAACATCATCATATTAATCACGTAGCTGATTGTCACCATCAATTATTATCTTAACGTCATAAGAGCGTCATCGATTTCTTTCAGAACATCATTATATTAATCACAGAAGTGACTATCACTCTGACTTGTTATGAGCCTTGGGTCATCTCATATTGTTTAAAGTCCACATTTGTCACATCATCCATCCAGTAAACAACAAACATCAAATATTTTCGTATCACAGATCACATTAATCCCAAGTTATAGTTTTTATTTGCACAAAAATTGCAGCCATAAACGTCATTATTTTTCCTCTCGTGCTACTTCCAACCAAGGGCCTATAGTGTCTATACGGACATGGGATTGGTGAAGATTAAGAATTTCCTTCTAATTCTCTACTCGCTGCCACTTACATAAAGGGTATCATTATTTATTTACCCTTTTTCTCAATTGTTTTCCATCATCATGAGTAATGAAATTGCAACAAATTTATTTCCGATTTCCAATTTCTGATATTCATATTTGGGATATTTGGGATTCCAGTTACATCTTCCAAGTCAACCTTTTGAAAAATTTGTAATTTGAGATAAACCTCCAACACTGGAAATATCAGCTCCTTGAATTTGAGAATCCTCTCCCCAAAGTGTTATGTCAATACTGTAGTCTTACATGTAACAGAGTCCAATGGCTCACCTAATAGTTTCAACACACTCCCGTTTTCGTATCGTGAATGTAAATGAAATTAAAATGACAAGTCCAAGAAGATCAACCATTCTAACTTTGTCAACACAACTTGTATACTCCATCAACTAGTATTCAAATGGCTGTAGATGTGTAGCAAATTTCTCTACTGCACTATGAAGCTCTACTTCATCAATTTTTTGTTACTCTATACTCAACACAACATTTTGTATGCCTTAAACATTGCCATTTTATACCATGTACACTACTCCTATTTGTATTTGGTCATACAAAGAAAGTACCAATTCATTGAATCCAAATATATGTATTTCAAAACCATATATTCTTACGATATTAATGTAAATTTGTCTTGGAAATAACTCGGCCTTGAATGTACCAAACTTTTCTATAACATTGGAGGAATCAACTGTGGAAACTGATTGAGAAAAGCTGAGTAAAGTTTAAACAAAATTACAGAAATATTCATAAGAGCCACAATAACCCATGTGATACATGGGGGGATACATACAAAATTACTACAAAGAAAACTTATCAAGACACCTAGAAAACTATAAACAAGCATAAACTTAAATGTAAACAAAAGGAAGCCAAATAGACAAAAACAAAACAAAAACAAGCTCATGGATTAGCACCAGTGATAGTGACAACAAGTTCTTGCGTGTCTTGTATTTCCTCAACTATACGACAAGGCCCAAAGAATTCCTCATCTGAAGATAATAGATTGGGCTTCAAGGCCACAACACTCGCTTTCACCACAGAAAAATCTAGTTTCTCGACAAAAGTATCCACTTTCCACACAGAAGCATCAGACTCAAGACCTCATTTTGAAACGTGACTAATCCTTCTAGGAATCCCAACAGACACTGTAGATGCACAAGGAATGGTAGGGTCAAGATTCATTGAAGCAGATGGAGCCATAGAGACACTCTCGCTACCTCCATCACCCAAGGAGTTGAATCCCTGAGCTAATTTTTTCCAAATGACCATAACATTTCTTTGTGTTATGACCATATCTAATTCCACTATTTTGGATGTAGCCTATGAAATAGCCAACCTAGTATGGTTCCATCTAGCTAGCATTTCCTACATAAGCATGCCCATCATATTTTTTATGATCCAATAGTGATTTGGGATACCACCATTAGTATCACGAGCAAGGTTTTCATTTACAAGCCTTATTTCCCATTTATCTATTATTGACTGAACTCACGGAGAAATTTCATTGTTATAACCATCTATGTTTGTTACCTGCTTCACTCGTTCCAAATGACCACCACCACTCGCAGAACGACGAGACTGTCCATGCTGCTTGGACATAATATGATGGTTCAGATGCAAAAGAAAACTCAGCAAAGGAAGATGCAAGTTTTTGCAACAAAATATGGAAAAAAAAAAGTGCCATAAGACACCACCAACCAACCAAGAAATAGTTGAACGAAATAAGGGACAAAGCCTCATAATCATGCTAAAACCAACACAACGAACCGCAGCCATTAATGGCAACAAAATATTGTTGTACCACTTCAAATGAAAACCGCGTCAAATCGTGGCTTAGTTGTACTGGCAAAACTTCCTCGATAAGGACAAATTAATGTCGTATCGAATGACATGCAAAAGGACAAATAGGATTAGTTGTATCACTCATCGCGGGTATACATAAATTATTATAAACCCCGAAGAGAAACAAGTTACACAGAAACAATACCAACAAAAACAATGAACTCCTTTTTCACAATGACTATTTAACCGATCAACTACATGCCACCTTCTCGGGTTGTGTACAATCACCAGATACAATAACAAAAATATTTAATTAATTATCACATATGGTGTTTCTGCAATCGTATCGGTAATTGCCAATTTTTTATTTTGTTACAACCCAGTAATTTTTTATTTTCAATTTATGCGGTTCTTATATCCCGTAATTGGGCAGGGACGAAGCATGCACTTTAGCGGTGAAAAAATGTGGCATGGAGTTGATCGGTTAAGTACACGTTCTGAAAATGCTCATGATTCATTATGTCTGTTCGTATGGATTTGATCGGTACCATCTTTTTTCGCTAGGTGTATTGAGTGTTTTCATGACACTTCTATCTGTTGCGTGGTAGAGTGCCAGTTTGCACAGCAAGACCCATTTAATTAATGGCTAGTGACTGTAGAATAGGACAACAAGACTTGCCTTATTAATGCATAATTACTGGAGAATAAGTGAAAATATTCTCGGATGAAAAGCAGAGCGTGGTTCTACCACAATACCCCCAACTCTATCCATTGACCTGCAGAGAATTTAATGTTGTTGCAACACGCCTCATCACCTTTGAATCTCGAACATCTCAACATCCAATAATCATCAAACTTGTTGCAGCCACATTAAATGCCCTGTTGCTCAATAGATTGTTGTTGTCGTCAATTCCATCCTTTCCAGTTTGACTATCATTATCCGCATCCAGAGTTAAAGTTCATATTTATTAATAGACATAATTGTTATTATTTAATCTATTAACTTCATATACCATAAAAAAACAAATAAGAAACATATCCATGTTCCGATTTGTGATATTCGACATTTTGAAATCTGCAACAACAAAAAAATTCCAAGAAGCAAAACTAAAAGATCCGAAATGCGATATTTGACATTTCGGAATCCAGAAATACTATCTTTTCCAAGAACCATGTTATACTCTTTGACCTTTCGGATTTCGAAAATACTAGGCGTCAAAATCTAGAAAATCCAGAAAACCTAAATTCAAATACAAACATTTGCATGCTTCTATTTCCAACTGTCGATATTTCTTAATTTCAAAATCAAGATCCTATGTTTTCCAATACTAGAAACATGCTATGTTCTGATTATTTCCTTAGAATTTATTGTGTCTGACTTTATTCTATATGTTCTTACTCTTTCCGCCTAACTTCTTCCTCCCCCATGGAATACATGTTATAGAAAATTAAATTTATATAATAAAAAAAGCCTCTACGGGACCAGAAGATTCAACTTCAGCTTCAAGCTTTCGTATTTCAAATTTAAGTAAAACTTTCATATTTATAAAAATATTTATTTTATTTATTTTTAATTATAAATTCATTTAAATGGAAAATATATCAATTTCATGAACATATAGTCATAAATTCAAAGAAAATTTATAAAAATATATAAATTATTAAATTCTGATAAATTGATTGTATTTAGTTAAAAATTGAGATTTAAAAAAAAGCAATTAGCAATTTATAATATATATATATATATATCAGTTTAAATGAAACCAAACTTGTATTAATTTAACAATTAATAAAAAAAATCAATAATCAACAGAAAAATATCTCCAAAAAAAAATCATATTATAAATAAAAAACATAGGATTTAATGGATTTTATAATAACAACTCCAAAACAAAAACTTCCGCATTTTTGCAACATAACCCGAAATGCTATCTTCTGATTTCCGATTTTGCAACATAACCAAAAATCCTATGTGTTCAAATAGGAACATGTCGGTGTTCCTATTTCCCACACTTGCGAATCCGATATCTCGAATTTCACGCTTTTTTTTCATTGTTCAGAATTCTCTGCTAAGTTCATGTAGTGACCTTGCAGCTTTATAATAAGTTCTTTACCTAAAACAAATATATCATAAATACAAATACCTGTAATTTTATTGACATAACAACACAGATCAGTCCTCAAACAAAAGTAAGAAAATTACAAAAACAAAATCTGCTTATTGATAGAGAGTATATTTTATTTTATTTTTAAAAATATATTAACATTCCCTTTAATTTTCAACAATTCCACACAATAGATTGGTTTTAAATTTTTAATTACCATAAAAACAACAATATTCAAAAACTATTTAAACTACATAACTAATATCGTAAATCAAACACTTAATTTGTTTCTTCCCGACTCCCACTTTTCACTTAAAATAAACTCAAAGCAATAACTACTATAGCAAGAAACATTTGGTTTTTCACATTCATGTAGAGTACTAAATAAATTGCATTTTTCAGAGACAGATAGATATTTTATGCATATAAAAGTGCATTTTTCACAAATAGATTGGGGATTTATCGAATTTGTCGAAAAAATCACTTTTCCATACATAAAACCTCTATCATAACTGTATAATGACACTTAAACAAATTGAGTAATCATTTCATGATAAAAATACTCCAAGATATAACAAATAATGAAAAAAATAATTAATGTGCACACATGCAAATCAAGATTATTTCTTCCAACTTACTTTAGAAAAGTTAACAAAATCAAATTGCAAAGAACAATATCCAAAGTGTTAAAAACACACAAATTGAAACTACCCAATAACACAATGTCTATTTGTCTTCAAATAAGATTACACAGTTACGAGAATAGTTTCTACGTTTGCAATAGGGCAGAACGCCACTTGCCAAACAGCTCCAAAATCTCATCCACTTCCTGAAAATGGAACCCTTCAACTGAATTTCAGTCTTGCAAATTTTGGAAGAAATCTCGTCCTATCTCAATTTTTTCCATTGTTTAATGAACACCTTTATCCGAGTTATTGAAGCATGAGGAGCTTTCATCCATTTCTCAATTTCTTGCACTATCAGCTAACTGATTTGTTGGATCAACTCTTTCGAATCATGAAACTCCTTTTGAACTTCTTCCAAATTAAGTTCAGGTGCGAAGGTGCCTCATTGATAAGATCCAAAACAGGAAAACTCAAATACGTTAGCAAATTCTTTGAATATGACAACCTTTGTTCAGAAACTATTTGTCCTGATTTTATTAAATCTTCAACAGAATCACAGACACCCTCCCATGTTTGAATTGCAACTTCAATTGTTTTCAGCTGTAACTTGTTTAAAATTGGCAAGCCATGAGGTCTTTCCTTAATATACTTTTTCCAACTTGTTACTTGCTCTAAAGCAGCAGATGCTTTTTTTATGCGATCGTGGTGATCCTCAACAGTTTCAAAATGTTTGCTAAACTTTTCATACAACCCTTGCATCTCATCAAAAGAAGTATACAAATATATCACATCATGTCGGAACTCTTCCTACAATTTACAGAGTACTTGTTTGAAATCCTCAGGTGTCATATCTAGAAAACACGATGCTTTCAAACCTACTTGAGCATCTTTCAACTGCTGATTGACAAGAGAAATTTGCTCTACTCCTTGCTGATTCACAACCTCTGTATTCTCAAGTTGGTGCTTCAATTCTTCAGCTTTCATCTTCCATTTCTCCACTCTATCTTTATGTTCTTGTTTCAACTTACCAATTTCTTGTTGATGCCTATTTTCTACCTCTGCTAAGTCTTGTTTCAACTTGTCTAATTCCTTCTCTTTTTCACCAAAATCCAAACTTAATTGTGAAACAGTGTTAAAATTAGCTCCAGTGAAAACTCCCACGTTGCTACATCCACTACTTCTTGAGGAAGATTACTTGTATTTGCCTTCCAAATAGCTTGAACAAGGGTAGACACATGTTTTCCTAACCCATGTCTCACTTTCTTCGATCCCCTTTTAACCACAACTTATCCTTTTTACTCCAATAATATCTACCCATCGATACCACTGCATCTTCTCCAAAATCTGCTATCACTTCTGATGATGAATTCATCTCATGCTAGATGGTAACCAACAAATCAGTTTCCATTTGATTTATAGGAATATCTATCCTTAGTGGGGCAATGTCCATAGGACTTGAGACAGAGGTAAAGGTGAGTGATTTAATAAAACTAGACATAGGCAAATATTCATTTTCATAAATACCCATAGAAATAGAAGGAATGGAATCCTCAAACAACTGGGGAATTGGTGATGTAGGATAGGTATCAATGAGTGAATTAACTGAAAAAGTGCACATGCTAATAGTAGCTCCATTAATTGACGACAAATTTACCTCAAAAAAATTAAGCTGGGAACATGATGAGCCTAACATACTCAAAAGCCTTTCCATATTCGACATAGTTATAACAACCTCAGGATCTTGTTCCACATCCATATTATCAATCTCAATCTGACCTGAAGATAAACAAATTACCTTCTCTGCAGAAGAATCTTCGACATGAGTCTGCTCTTTCTTGGCAATTGAGATCGAAGGAAATTGAGTCTGCTCTTTCTGTGCTTCTACCAATTCAGGTTGTTCACAACCTATTTCAGTGACAGCCTGTTCTGGCCCTTTCTGCAGTGTATCTTCCATTGTGCCAATATAGAAGCTGAATGAGCCTTGAAGAACACGTTTCCCTTTGTCCTTCAGTTGAGCAACAAGAGCAATAGCAGAACTTGTTGCATCCTCTCTCGCTTCTTTTTTCTATCTTCTCCTTTTGAAGATCTTCTTTTATTTTTAGTTTATCTCCTCTTTCTCCAACAATTTTTGTCTTAAGATCATTTTGATACTTGTACAAAATCAAATTCCTCTCTGGATCAATAATTTTATCCATTTCCTGCTTAAAATTGATAGCTCCTTGAAACATGGAATCATCGGGTTCATTTTCATGAACATATTTCAATTTCAAGTGCTCATGAGCAAAGAGATAAGCCAAATATCCTATTGGTTCATGCATTATTTTGAATTCCTCCCCCAAGTTCATAACAGAAACCTCCTTTCCCACCGAAGACCCATGAGAAAGACTCTGTAGCGTAAGGTTTCCAATATTCACATGAAAATTCGGCCAGCTCTTCTTCTTATGTTTGCTCAACTTGGGTGAAACGCCATCAATAACAACCTGATATGCGAATTCTTGAAGCACCATTCGGTCTGGAACAATTCTAGGAAGCAAGCGAACTATATTACTTTCCCAAATTCTTATGTAAGAGAAAAAATTTCCTACATACCAGTCACCAAACACTGAAATCATTTCCCTAGCACTTTTAGAGAATGCAAGAGTGTCAGCTTTAAAAATATTGTATTGCATTGATTCAAGAAATAGGTCACAGCGTTCATAAACCCAAGGGATAAAAATTTTGTCCCACATATCAGCGCAATATATATGAACTGGTGGAGAATTCTCCGTCCAATTCCAATTTAGAGTCGGGAAAGAAGTCGATGCACAAAATGCATCCATTACATACCCTGACATATATAAATATGGTTTACGATTGTCGAGGGTTCTCTCATATTTTTCAATTTCCTCACGCAAATTAAATGACAGAATTTGCGCCCAGTTGAACAGATGACCTGTAAGCAATATATGGTTCACTAGAGGAACCAAATTCACTTGGAATGAAGAACAACTGGGTAAACCATATAACCTGCAAATCATAGCATGTAGCAAGGAAAACGGTTCCCTAAACCAAGATACAGGATATGCAGGAAGTGAAATAGGAATATCAAGCATTGGGTCTTGCAGCCAATATTTCACCACTTGTTCGTAATTCAAATTGGCATGACTTTCCTTGACAAATTTTGACGAGAGAAGTTGCTTGGGAGTTGGAAAAGCATAAGCCCTAGCAAAAAATATCTAGACAGAATGAAGCAATAACGACATTATGGATATCATGAAATATTCTTTCCTTAGGGTCTACGTGATCCAATGCCCACATAACAGGGTCCGTGTAAGGCATAAATGGCGGCATGGCACCAACACGATGCAGTTGAGAATTGTATATCTAAAGGTATGCAAGTTGGTCATGATCAACAGAGGACAAATCATCATTGTCAAAAATAGTGTAAATTCTGTATCCCTCTATAATTAAGCTCTCAGACACATAACCACTGGTGTCAGTAAAAACACCGGCATTAGGATATTTGTTTTCCTGCTCTAGAAGAGCACTTTTAGATCTCATATTCCTACTTGTGGCAGATGCCTCCTCTGATTGAATTTTAGCAACCATGTCTAAAAACAACCTAGGTTAAAATTTACTAGAAAAAAACAATCACACGGCGAAAAATTACAGGTGTAAATGCTCAGAAAGTTACAACTGTAACCGCTATGATGCACAACATATGCACTGTAGAAAAACCCTCACCAAACTCAAAAAGCATCAATAACAATGCTAAACCCCTAAATTCGAATATTAAATAAGCGAACTCAAACGACCAAAAATAAATATCAGAAATAGAGAGTAGGGAATATCGGAATATCGGAAATAGGGAATAGAGAAAGCAGACAAAATTTTGCATTCCGAGATCCACTTCGAGTTTTCGATACTCAAAAATCGACAAAAAAGATAAATCATAAATCAAGCTATATTTCCCATAACCAATAAGCGAAAACTCAAATTTGAAATCGGGAAACCGAGACTTAGGACTCAGTAGAAAAACAAAGTCGTCTTTCTCATTTTCGATATTACGAACATCATAACTCCGAAATTGAGAAAACAAATGTTGATTCATAACGTTTAGGTTACAAGTCCCACCGCTATGACGCATAGGATATCCACTGTAAAAAGCCCTCACCGGACTAAAAAAGCATCAATAACAATGATAAAACCCTAAATTCGAAAATCGAGAATAGGGAATATCGAAATATTGGAAATCGCGAATAGGGAAAGAACACAAAATTAGTAACTACAAATGACAAATCACCATTCTGAGATCCACTTCCCGTTACCAATACTCAGAAAGCGACAAAATAGATAAATTATAAATCAAGCTATATTGCCCATATCCGATAAGCGAAACATCAAATCAGAAATCGGGGAAACACTAACATTTGATAGACCAATTAAATTGGCAATACAAAAACAGAGTCGTCTTTCTCCTTTCCGATATTTCAAATATCATAAATCGGAAATCGGGAAAACATATGTTCATTCATAACGATCAATTGTCTGATTTCTGGATTTTTTCTTTTCCATAAAAAAATATAGCGTAAAACGGAAAGTTATGTCTCGTATTTTTTTTATATCTTACTGTCTCACTATAACTAATTCTCTAACAAAAGTTTTAGTTGCGAAAAGACACAATATTTTTACCCCCTCGACGTTTCTTTGCACCTCTTCGTGCAAATGCTAGTTATTACAATGTTGTAATATAATATTTTTTTACTTTTCATTTTTTATTATTTTTTACTATAATTTTAATGATAAAAAATAAAAATATTTATTTTAAAAAATTTTAAAAATAGTTTTTTATTTTGCAATTTTTTATTTAATACTTATTTTAAATAAAACAAAAATTAAAAAAAAACACATTAAATTTAACATAAATTTAAAAAGCTTTGATATATATATATATATAATACTAATAATGGTATGTTACATAATTTGAACATCGTAAATTCAGTTTAATAGTAATATATCCATTTAGAATATTTGTATGATATTCAATTCATTCCTACAAAACTATTATGATTTATGTGGTTACTCTCTTGACTTGAAAATGAGAAAGTTTCGTGGGTTAATAATTACGCCGTTAGGCGTTTTTCTCCGAAGAAGTTCGGAAGATAACTGTAGCTTTCGTCGTCTATGCGCCCAACCCTGCTCCTCTGCGTGTCCTGTTGGCGATCCGGTGGTCCTCTGCGTGTGGTATTCTCGATCCGCTGGTCCTCCGCGTCGCTGCCCTGCTCTGTCCTGCAAGTTTTCGGTCACTGCCCTGCTCTGTCCTGCAGGTTTCATTGTTCATGGGCTTTGCCGTGACTGTTGAGTTTGTCAGAACTGCACTTATCCGATTATTTTCCTTAGCGTTGTTTGCTCTATTCAGAGGTTCCAAGAATTCTGGCTGCCATGGCTCGCATCCTAGCCATAGTTCTGAGTACTTTGTTGGTGCCAGCCATTGCTGCATCTGCTATTAGCTTATTCTGTTTATCTAAGTTGCTTTGTTTTTGTATCTCAATAAAATTTTCAAAGATTTAAACTTTAACATTTCCGAAATATTGTATCAAACAGGTCAATCCTCACAATCATCAGCTAAGGCTATGTGATTTTGGAAGTGCAAAAGCTCTGGTGAATTGTTTGTGAAGTATAACTAGTAGATTCCTGAACTGTTTTGGATTATTCGATGGTAGTGTTTAATGTGCCATGGAATTTGTAACTTTTAGAAACTTAAATTTTGTTCAAAGAACTTGGGATGCTAAGATTTGAGGTATTTGTGATATGTCTCTATTTAATGTAGAACTTCATTACTCTGTATATAGATGCTATACTAATATGCTTATTCTCTTCTTATCAGGTAAAAGGTGAACCAAACATATCGTACATTTGCTCCCGTTACTATAGAACCCCTGAGCTTATATTTGGTGCCACTGAGTATACTTCTGTTATTGATATCTGGTCCATGGGTTGTGTATTGGCTGAGCTGCTTCTTGGTCAGGTAACTGGATTGTTTCCAATTTGAGAATAAAGGCTTTCTTTCCAGAGGAGGCAGCAATACTGAGTTTTCAGTTTGCAGTCTTCTCTAGGACACCATACTTACATGTTATGATCTGTAATTTTGTCCAGCCGTTATTTCCTGGTGAGACTGCAATAGATCAGTTAGGGGAGATTGTCAAGGTAAGAAAATGTTACTATCGTGGGTTAATATTAGACTTTGCTACATGACAGGAAATTGGAGAATATTGAGGTTTATAATATTGTATAATGTTTTGGTCTACGTGTGTTTATGGCTGTAGATCCTTGGAACTCCAACACGAGAGGAAGTCAAATGTATGAATCCAAATTATAACGAGTTTGGGTTTCCACAGATTAAGTCTCACCCTTGGCACAAGTTTCATATACTTATCTTCATTTTCATTTAATATTTGATAACTTCTCCTTTCGCAGTAAGTTTAAAAATTAACAAACTTGTTTTCTCAGATTTTTCACAAGCGCACACCTCCAAAAGCTGTAGATCTAGTTTCTAGACTTCTTCAGTACTCGCCAAACCTTCGTTGCACTGCGGTAAGTAATTAAATGAATAACATGGATTTAAGTTTTTCTTTTATACCAGTCTTTCACATGATTCCTTTTTCCATGTTTTTTGATTGAGACATGGCAATGCAATTACTCTGCTGCAGCTTGAATCTTGTGTACATCCTTTCTTTGATGAGCTTCGAGATCCCGATGCTCGCTTGCCCAATGGGCGCCCTCTACCCCTGCTTTTCAACTTCAAACAACAGGGTAAGACTATAACGCTGCTGTTGTTTTTTGCCTGATGTTAGTTTTTATGTGATTGTCTCATAAATAGTATTCTCTTTTATTAAATTATGCTAGAACTTTCTCGCAGAAATTAAGGGAGCTACTCCTGAGCTTCTTGAGAAGCTGATTCCTGAGCATGCAAGAAAGCAATGTTCGCATCTCAAACCTTATTTGGATAATTTGGCATGAGTGGATGGCTGCATGCCATTTTCTGATTTTGCTAATAGTGCTTTCTTGTTTGGAATATAAAAGATAAGGAATATATATACTTGGGGAAATTTTGGGCCCCTCTGATGAGCATTTTTCCAAGTTTGCACCAAAAGAATGTAGCATGTTGATCATTCTCACTATTCAGAAATCCTGCGAGCATGTTTCTGTATAATATCAAGTAAGGTATTCTCTAGGCACACAGTTTTGTGATTTTCTTGCTCTTCATAGGCTCCCATTGGGATCAAATTTCATCACCAGCTATTACTACTCAGTCTAGGGGGGTGGGCCAAAAGGTCTTCTAATCATTAGTGTGAAATCTACAGACAGTCTGACATCGATATGTAAATTACTATTATCAAACTCTTTGGAAATCTGGGATTTTATTTTTTATGCACTTGGAAAAGATACAAAGGCTAAACAGTAAGGTTGCTTTGTGTAAGTTAAGTAATTTGGTTAAACTGCTAATAATCGTGCTTCATGAGATCACTTTTGAACAGTCCAAGTACTATCCTAAGTCAGGAATATAAGGCCCAATTCAGTTTTACCTCAACATCCATGCTTGAATAACTAGGATGTTGTAGTAAGTTATGTAAGACCAATTGTTTTGAATAGTAGTGTTGGTTATGATATTCTCGTGCTGCTCTATCTTAATGTATTACATGAATCCTATCAGATATGGTCACTGATAACATCCAGGACCTGGAGTCAAATCTTTTTTAAGGTCTTGGGAACCAATCCCAAGTCTCTACAGTTTGTGGAGTTTGCCCTCAGGTCTCTGCCTGCTGTTATTGATTCAAATGGTTTTGATGGCTAAATCAGATTCATGGCCGCCTTGTCAATCAGTTAAAATGGCATCCAGCTAGAGTTTAATGTTTTTTCTTTCAATCTTGTGCAGGTATGGGAAGAGGTACGATTCATTCCGCGAGCTTGTGCACAGATTCAATGCTTTCGTGAAGAACGTGGAGTTGATCGAGTCAAGAAACAACATGAAGCTTCCTTATACTTTGGCAATAAATGGTAAATCAAATCATCTTCTCAACTAATTTCAGAAACTTTTTTTCTGTATTCAACATCTAGATCATAGCCTAAAATGGTGGCAATTAATCACATAGTGGTGCTTATCCGCTAGGGAGTAGGATATTTTTTCTACAAAGAAGGAAAAGCTTATTTTTTCAAAAACCCAGTGGATAGGAAAGAAGGGTCTTTACATGGTGTCTAATTAACTGAATCGTCAAGAGTATAATTTTTTTGCTATAATGCTCCAGAGAATTCTCTTGAGCATTTCTTTATCCCCGGTGGCTAGGGAAGAATGGTCTATGAATTCTCACAGCTGCCTAGATGTACCAGCTGACACTTGGATAACTAATTTTAGTTATATCTGAACGAATGGTTTCTTTTTTGCTTTCTTACAACCCAGCTAAGCCCTTCCTTTTTCAGGCAAGAGAAAACCTTTGCCTACCAAAAAACAAAGGGCATAAAAGGGGGGAATTTATTTTGAACAGCATGGCTTTGGCTTCAGATCGAACCAGGCCTGCTAGCACTCGCAAGATCTAGTAGTAGAAACTCTGCCTTCACGTAAATCCATGCAGAAAGACAAACCGGGGTTTTGGGCGAGGCGGTTAATAAGCATGCATCCCCGTGTAGAATTGAGCTTGCAAGGAAGAGACACGCCAGAGGCCCTATGGAATCGAACTAAACCTAGGTGTGACCTTGCAAGAGTGGACAGACCAGAGGACCCATATAGATTCAACCTTATCTCTGCACTTCAAACATAAATTGACACCAAAAGATCAAACTGGTCTTTAATAAGGCACTTAAGTTCCATTGAATAAGCATATGGGGAATGGATATGTGAGTTTGTGAGGGTCTTCATGCACATTAGAAATAACAAGGCCTTCAATTGCCTTAGACCCCTTTGTTCTATTCAAATGCTTGCACTGCTTGGGATGCCAGATATGTGACCAGATATTGCAATTTGAAATGAACTTTGGCTAGCATAGCTTCACCTGCGGATTTAGAAAGAAGATTGCTCTGCTTCTCTATTTCAACTTGTGTACAATGTACCATGAATTGATGAAGATTACCTTTGTGTTTGACTCTAACTTATTCCCACAGGTGTGGTGGATGTTCTGAACTGAATTAAGGCTTCAGGAGTCCCACTTATACTTGATCTATTGAGCTCTCTGCCTCTTATCCATTTGTACATGTTGATTTGATTGATGGACAATTTATTCAAATAATGATCATGGAATATGGCTTAATGAGATGGTCCCATTTATTTTAAGAGACCCTTCATTACTGCAAGTGGCATTGTTTGCCCTTTCCTCAGCCTTCCGGGTTTCATGATGAAGAGCATGGAAGAATTTGATGTTCTTGAAGTTCTTGATCTCATAATTAATTCTGTCAATTCATCTATTGAGAACGATGCCTTTGTGTAGGGTGACACCATGAACCACCTTTGATTATAATTTCCGAGCCTCCAACCACCATGAGGCTGTCTAATCTTAGAAGATAAACTTGTAATAGACCTTGGTAAAGGGCAGAAGCTTCTTCTTGATTGTTTGTAGTTTTCCACAGCCCCCATTTGCAATGCAGTTCGTCTTGCCCACTAGGATCCAAAAGGATTCCTGCTGCACCTGCTGCCTCTGGGTTGCCCTTCAAGGCCCCATCAAAGAACAGGATGCTTGTTTTTTGCATAATTTTCCAAGTTTGCAACTCTTCGTCAGCTATATCATTCAAGAAGGTGCAATAATAACAACAAAAGGATTTACCCTCAAAAAACGTTTTGTTGGACTTTCTTCAAGTTGTAAATGGTTGGAATCATAACAACCAATCTCCTATAAGTTTGACTAGACCTTACCAATATCCTATAGACAGGTCAGCTATATCATTCAATTATGATCATCTGTCTATTCCACAACTTTTGACACAAAAATACAACTACATTCATTATTCATGTATATACTCAAATGCATATATTGATACATGTATAGAGAGATCTGAATGTCTATCTATAAGCATATACTTATGCATATGTCATATACATAGGTGTGTATGAGTATATACATGTGTATGCAGAAGGAGTTAGTTTAGTAGGTTTGTCGATATTGAGAGGCATTTGGTTGGTTTCATGTTAATGGTTGTTTTATTCAATTTCCATTCACAAAAGTGGGGAATCATTCCATCATCTACATATGTAAATTTCTTTACAAAGTTTTTGTTGAGAATATATATATATATATATATGGTTATGTTCAGTAAAAAATAGAAAGCCAAGTTTGTGCTTTTTAGCTCTGAAGTATTGACCATACTTAAGAGATGAATAACACAAACTAAAGTATTGTCAATACTTGGCCTTGTGTGACAGTTTTGCTTAATAGCCCACATCTCTACATAATACTGATAAAATTAAAATGGCAATTATAACCAAAGGAAGTATTTTATAACATGAAAGCACAAACTTGCAGCTGCTTCCTAAAGATTGCAAACTTTAAGTACCAAGAAGAAAAGCAATTCACGTGAAATGCCTTGAAATAGATACAGGGATTCAACGGTTGGTAGGAATAGATGTTGGAAAATGCTTTTCCGAATGGCCTTAGGAAGTTATTCTATAATCTCCTGTTGTTTTAAGCGCTCTATTCTGAATTGAAGGCACATATGTGACAATATCTGATCCTTCAGCCTTGGTGGGAGGTGATTCTGGTTAACAAAATTCGAAGCTGCCTGTATGCTATTCCTCCACCAAAAAACAAAACCAAATTTAGTTTACAGAACATACAATTTTCCCTAACTTCAATCAACAAAGTTTGTATTTGTTTTGTACAATATAATTCACAGAATGAATATCTTGTGGGCAACCTCATCAGTTATAACTTATGGGATTCAGGAAGTGATAAAATCAATAAAGAATAAAGCATCGAGTCTATTTATATGGCCATATCTGAAATTACAGAATTTTTGGGAGAGAGAAAGATCCCACATGGGAAAATGATCAAATTAATAAAGAACAAAGCAAAATAAAGCTTCAATTCTGTTTATATGGCCACCTCTGAAATTAGAGAATGCTTCGAAGAGAGAAAAATCCCATATGGAAGATGATCAAATCGATAAAGAATAAAGCAACATCTCTACTTATAGGCCCACATTTGAAATTCCAGAATGCTCAGGGGAGAGGACATATATGTGAAGATGAGTGTAAATTGAAAAGAATTTTCTTTTGCATGTGAGAGGAGGTGCAATGTTCAAATCTCTCGACCCCATGTTAAGGTGATATGGGAAGAAAGGTATGGGAGAGCCACGAGGTTCAAACTCTCTCATGTTAAAGTGAAGTGGGAAGAGAGTCATGGGAGAGGTATAAAGTGGGAAGAGAGTCATGAGAGAGGTACAAGGTTCAAACTTTTTTGGAAAACATATATGAACAATAATGTTAAAATGATATGAGAAAAGATTCATGGTAGAGGTACACTTGGGAAGAGAGTCATGGGAGAGGTACAAGGTTCAAATTCTCATAAACAACATATTTAAACAATAATGTAAATGGTAAATTCTTTTCTATTGTATGGGAGATGGAGATGTGCAAAAGATTAAAGATTATGGGGGAGAGGTGTAAAGTTCAATTCTCTCTTCTCCATGTGAAAGTCGATACTTGTACAGGGAATCAATGCAGAGTTGAGGTTCACCCATGTTAAAATGGGTATAACATGGGTATTTGTACCAGGTTAATGCATAATTGGAATTTGTAACTGAGCATAGATTCTCGCCTCATTTTAAAATTGCTATTTGCACCAGGTTAAGGAAGAATTGGATTCATAGCTGTGTAAATTCTTCAAAAGAGCAGGTGTCTATAATTATATAAACATTTACTCCTACCCTCATAGATTGGCGATAGGGATTCGTGTGCCACAGTATTTTATATAATCCCGTGCCCAACTCCGTTCTAGGATCATGATGCAACAAGGATCTCCACATATTTGGAGGCATTACTATTCCCTATAGGCTTCTAGGGTTTTATTTGGACTATTTTATTTAGGCTTATAGTATTTTATAAATCTATTTTCTTGAAAGGTGGTTGGAGATTGGAAGCTTCAAAAGGAGAAGAACTCTAATTAGCAAGATAGAAGTTCAAGAGGAGGAAAACCCCCTTAAGGAAGGCCAAGTACAATGTTTTTTGTGCTACGCAGGGGAGAAAGGCTTAACAAATTAGAGCTTCTATCTTCTTCTTTTCTCACGGTCTCCTGTGTATGTAAGGCTTCCATTTATGTATTGCTGCCATATCTTCATGTAAAGGGCAGTTTTTGCTTATCGTAGTGGGCTGTTCTTTGCTAGAAGAGGGGGTTGAAGCGTGGTCCTTATTCAATCCATTGATTTCATATTTTCATTATTATTTATTAAAGAGGTTTTTCATCCAATAGAAGGTTGTCTCTTCTACTTTAATATCATCTTTGATATCTTATGTGGCTACAATAAGCTTATGGATTTTTTGTTTTTCTATTTATTGAGCATTTCACGTCCATGGTCATTCTCATTCATGAACATGATGTTAGAGCTTGTACAGGCATGAACTCTCTCACTAGAGGGGTCCATGGTCATGGGATTTTTTTGGAGCATAATCCTTAGTCTATGAGAGTAGATTTCTATTTATTAGAGTTGTGTTCATCTAGTTTGATTTGCTGCTTGATGGGTTATTTAACCTATGTGGGGATTGAAGCATGTGTTGGTCAAGTTTCACTATTTTTTTGCATATGAGATTCCAACTTTCTTTTAGTACAGTGTTGGAAGACATGCATTCTCTGATCTATGTGCTGCATGCCATATTTTCTTGTTGCTCGAGCACAGTGATCCACTTAGAGAGGAGTGCATTAGTTTTGGTTGTTGCATATTTGTTTGTTGAACAACAAAATTGCATCAGGGAAAGCATTGCTGTTGAAATGTGGAAGTGATGAGCCTTATGGCATTCTCACATAATACTGGGGCTTTTAATTATAAGCAAAACAAAGTTTAAATATTCCTAGGCTTTTTCTAGGATAATAAGCAAAACAGAATTTTAAGTGTTTTAAGACTTTTGATATTAATTTTTGTCTACAGAATATAAAGAAACCTGAATGCCCATGTTTGAACTGCTTAGGACTCTTTAGAATGTAGCTAACGATTTGTAAAGATGAAGAGTAGTGCTTGCTTTTGAAACAGTGCCAAAGGAATAAATATTTTAAACATGTTGTTGTAAACAATTTGCGTCAAGAATAAACTTGGGCCTCTTTTACAAAAGTTAAAGATTTCCTAATAGTTTTATTAATGTTTGGAAACTCATTGATAGCTACCAAAGAGGTGTTATAAAGGGTATTTAATGTTTGAAAATTTGACTACAGCTGCTGGAAGTGATTCTCATTTCTTACAGCTTCACCTAATTGTACTTTTTTAGGATTGCGGTTTAAGGTATTCTGAGAAGTTCAAAAGAGGATTGAGATCCTGTTACCTATTAGGCTATTTGGGACATAGGTCAAGTTGTAGTGCTTTATTTTTGTTCTTGTATCAGTAGCGTTTACATAGGATGAAAGTGGAATTATTCAATGGATACACTATGGAAGTGAATACAAAACAATGGAATGAGAAGGATCTATAGGCTTTGGAAGATAAGCATTTTAGGGTGTTCGATGTAACCTTCTTGTAGGAGATTGCCATGGTGCTGTTTTTTTAAGTCTGTTTGCAATTGCTGTTAGTTTTTACGTAGATTTCTCATCCATTGTTCTCCTTTGGCACACGTAGTAGATACACTATGGTACACTCAGCAAATCCATTGCAGCATTAAGCTGTTAGGACAATTATGATGAGGGTGCACGAGAGTAGCTTTGTAGACAGCAGCGTGGTAGAGGTGTGTGCATGATATGAATGTGCACATGAATGTGCCAATCTGCGAAATAATTCCAGTTTTACCCTTTCTTATTTTTAGAATTTGCTTTTCTAAGTTTAGTTTAGCTTTTCTTGAATTAGAGTAGGCACATGAGTATCAACTATTGATATATATTGTATCATTGTTTGCAAATTGTGTGTAATGTTTGTTTTATAAAATTTGGGTTGCTTTCGATAACATGTAGTTTAGTGATATGGTTTTCAAATAAGCAGGCCATAGTTATATGGCATGGCTTGAATTTTTCAATTTGGATTTCATAGAAACTATATCCTGTTTGGTAGGGCTGAAAATTTGCAAACTGTGTGGTTAATTTTCTATTTCATAAAGTTTTTGGGTAGTGGCTTGTTTGCCATGGTCTGTCTATATACTAGCAATTTTGTAAGTTGTTGCTAAACTGTTATTGGCAGTATCTATTTTCAGGGTGACCTTGTTTCCAATGATGCTTGATCTTGATATTCACATCTACAATGCGTTTTCTTTGAAGAATTTTTCGTTTTGAAATTAAACAGGTAAAGAAAAATGTTGGTTTATGTTTTTTCTATTGTTTGCAAATTGTGTGTAATGTTTGTTTTATAAAATTTGGGTTGCTTTCAATAACATGTAGTTTAGTGATATGGTTTTCAAATAAGCAGGCCATATTTATATGGCAGGGCTTGAATTTTTTAATTTGGATTTCATAGAAACTATATCCTGTTTGGTAGGGCTCAAAATTTGCAAACCGTGTGGTTAATTTTCTATTTCATAAAGTTGTGCTGCTTTCCAATGATGGAAACTATTCAGCCCTTTACTTTTATCATTCGTTTACATAACTTCTACTTATTGTTGAATAGCACTGAGCATTTTGCTCAAATATTCAACTTCCTTGAGTTATACTATCTTCATGATCGTAGTGCAATTGGAGTATGTGATAAATGAACTTAACATAATAAACTTCACCTTTTTAAACATGTTTTTTCCCCTGCATTTCTGTCAAAATTAGCTCTTACCAAGCTAATTTTCAGCGGCGCTTTAGGACATTGTTCCTTCTGTCGTCTATTCGGCCAACCCTGCTCCTCCACGTGTCCTCTTCGCAATCTGTTGGTCCTCTGCGTGTCCTCTTCATGGTCCACTGGTCCTTCGCGTGTTTAAAAGTCCCCCTGCCCTGCTCTGTCCTGCAAGTTTTCGGTCGCTGCCCTGCTCTGCCCTGTAAGTTTCATTGTTCATGGGCTTTGCCGTGACTGTTGAGTCTGTCAGACCTGCCCATCTTGCCTGCAAGTTTCATTGTTCATGGGATTTGTTGTGAGTGTTGAGTTTGTCAAAACCGCACTTGTTCGGCGGTTCTCGAGCGCCATGGGCGTGCCATGGTCTGTCTATATACTAGCAATTTTGTAATTTGTTGCCAAACTGTTATTGGCAGTATCTATTTTCAGGGTGACATTGTTTCCATTGATGCTTGATCTTGATACTCACATATACAATGCATTTTCTTTGAAGAATTTTTCGTTTTGAAATTAAACAGGTAAAGAAAAATGTTGGTTTATGTTTTTTCTATTGTTTGCAAATTGTGTGTAATGTTTGTTTTATAAAATTTGGGTTGCTTTCGATAACATGTAGTTTAGTGATATGGTTTTCAAACAAGCATGCCATAGTTATATGCCAGGGCTTGAATTTTTCAATTTGGATTTCATAGAAACTATATCCTGTTTGGTAGGGCTGAAAATTTGCAAACCATGTGGTTAATTTTCTATTTC
The DNA here is from genome assembly GCA_001517045.1 of Pseudotsuga menziesii. Taxonomy (NCBI): domain Eukaryota; kingdom Viridiplantae; phylum Streptophyta; class Pinopsida; order Pinales; family Pinaceae; genus Pseudotsuga; species Pseudotsuga menziesii. The sequence continues at coordinate 47,192 of LPNX010323159.1, forward strand.
ATAAAGTTGTGCTGCTTTCCAATGCTGTTTATTGTTCAGCCCTTTACTTTTATCATTCATTTACATAACTTCTACTTATTGCTGAACAGCACTGATCATTCTGCTCAAATATTCAACTTCCTCGAGTTATACTATCTTCATGATCATAGTGCAATTGGAGTATGTGATAAATGAACTTAACATAATAAACTTCAACTTTTTAAACATGTTTTCCCCCCTGCATTTCTATCAAAATTAGCTCATACCAAGGCAAGTTTTAGTGGCGCTTTAGGACACTGTTCCTTCCGTCGTCAGCAGGCCTTTGCAGGTGACAAAATGAGCTATGAAGAAGTTAAGAACCGGGAACAGAGAGTTGGGAGTCGAGCTGCTTAATATAAAAAAAATTGAACTCCTTTCCTGAAAAATATCATGTTATTTGATCGAAGAGGGTATAATAAAATGATGGATTTAGCGGGGAAAGGACTGTAGTGTCCATCGAAGAAAACTTACTCTCCAAGTCCAACCAATGGGGATTCAAGGTCTGATGGTTATCTTCTGTGTTGGCTGCTAGCTTTCTTAGGCCAGCCAATTTTGCTTATTTACAGGTCAAATCCGACTACAAAAAATTCTCTTAACTTTGCTACTCCACTAGCAAGTTTTGACACACAACTAGTCACAGTATATGAATCTATTCCTGCATCCTTCTTCACATTATGCAGCTCATCGCTCAACCCTACAACAGCCTGCAATCCAAATCGCATATAATCATCTTCTTTATTAACAGAAGATTCATCTTTACCATCTATGCCATAAGATGTAGGAACTGATCTTGAGGCAGACTGATCTGCAGCTTCTGCAATATGTTTGCCTTCTGATCTTATAATCTCTTGAACAACAAAGTGCACTAAATTTGTCTTCCCATCTGTCCCTTTAACATCTGCTAGCTTGAGAAGCATGTTAAGATTGAAATCTTGTGCACCACCGTGGTAAGTACCAGAATTCATCCGGTTACCAGTTTTTAGGACAGCTTCCAGTAATTTCAAGAACAAAAGCCTTCCTCTTAGTTCTGCGCATGCAGCCTGTAAAAGTAGATAACTATAATTAAATTTAAAAATTGAATGAACCCTAACTGTCATTTTAGGAGGCAACATAGTTTATGGAAGTAGCACATTAAAGTGTAAAAGAGTCCATTTAACTTCTTCCAAAAATCATGCTTGTATACTATTACTACTGTTTAGCTTTTTCTAGCATGATTCCTATGCTGATATAATCTGGATTTTTTACATGTATCATCAGGTCCTGAAACGTCTTTTGCCTTAGGATTGCTTAAGTGAGGTTATCACTTTAGAGTGTGAATAGAGTCACACGGAATACACCTAATCTAGGACTTAGGATTGCAACAAAATATCAGATAATGGATAGCTACATTACCTACCAAAGGGAAGATACACTATTAAAATGACTTATCATTTAATAAGCTCATTTTGTTGCATAAAAAAACTAGAGTACCGAGGCAGAAAAGAAGGTAAACTAACCTCCAATATTGTGAAGGATTTCTTGATAAAATTGATTTCCTCTTCAAATGTTGCCCTAAACAGCATTGCATCAAGACGTTTGAAGGCAAAAGGGATGTCCACTATTGCTTTAAGACACTGCTATGCAGGGCCAAGTTTTGAAATATTGCCATTGTATTCTTTCAGTTTAATCTCTTCTTCCCGAGTTAGCGTAATTTTTACCACTTTCTCCAAGAATTTAGTGTTTAAGCCATCCCCTGTACCAAGCAATAAATCTTAGTAAGCCATTTGATACCCAATTGTCTTGCCATTCAAGCATGGAGTCAACATGAGAAGCTGGAAAAGAATAATAAATTTTGATATATTGCACCTTCCAATTGCACAATTCTATTATTAGAATGATAGTGAAGAAGCTTACCTTCCAACAATGCATCACAAACTTCCTCTTTCATCACATCCAAGGCCCTTAAGAGTATGGCAATATTTTGAGATTTTCTGCGATCAAGTATTTGTGCATTGTTTCTAGATTGGGAAGAAGGCACTGAAAAGTTTGTCACTTCATTTTTCACTTTTTGGTTGGGATCATAACCAAAAAGAGACTCGATCATTTTTTCATCCAACCTTCCAACCGTATCAATTGGTTATAAACTTATGAAATGACAAGCAAAGAAATAATGCAGGTTGCTAAAGTTTAAAACAATGAAAACAAATTTTGGTGACAGTTTTTAGAAATGACAATTGATTTCTCTACCCTGTATTTTTATATTTTTATTCCATAGTCTCACGGAAGGCACTTCCAGGTTTCTTTCAATAGGATTAATTATAGAAGATGTAGGCTACTGCCGAGGATGAAATTAAAAGTCTCGAAACTAATGGATTTTCTCACTAAGAAAAACTTTACAATCTATGAGACAAGCAACAGTTAGAGCTGATAGAATGTCAAACGAAATGGAGTAGTTTGTGTATCACTTAGGAAATAAATCTCTACCTACTAAATGATACTCCCCATTTTGTATATCAGCTAAAAAATTTCCTACACTGTAGGAGGTTCCATTTCTAAGGGCAAAATTATCTATATCTCTAATCTCTGTCATTTCCTCGTTTGCAATAATATTGTCAAGGATTTCCTATTTATTATGGTTTTGCTGTAGATTTCAATTTATTCTAACTTTTGAAGTAGTAGAGGCTAGGAATTAAAGGCACATTTTTCTGTAACAAATTTTTACAAAAGGAAGCATTTACTTAAAATGAATGCATGCATAACTTGTTTTGACATTTTAACCGCTGCCACTTGTTGTTGGCACTACTTTCATATAAATTATTTGGAGCTTGGAGCTTTATGTAACAATTAATAATCTTGGTTTTCATGGAAAACCGTTATGTCTGTTATTATTCTTAAAATATAATATATTCAAAGTTTCTTTTTAAAAATGTTAGATCCTTTGAATTCTATGGGAAGTGGTAAATGGAATATGTTGAACCTTTCATTTAATCTTTGTTACCTAGTATCTTGGATCCTTTTATTTATAGTTGGTTTTGGTTATTCCTACATACACAATAAACATTACTAACTGACCCTACCAACTCCTCTTAACCTCTATTCTATATTCCTAACCTTATCCCATTGCTATCAACTCGTATTTATTCTTCATCCATTGCATCATTGCTTCTCCCTCGTTACCTATCCACTATAATGAATAAGAATTCCATTATCCTCTCCCACTCTTTTCAGCACATAAAGGTTGTATATAATGTACATATATTGTGATAGGAATTTGATGTAAACTTACAAGGTCATTTGGATAAATAATTGAAACATTATATATATATTTTTTGTAAACATTTTGTATATATTGTTAACCATAGTGCTATTAAACTTTTAGAAGAATATGATCAACTCAAGTGGTCCAAGAATAGTGGAACAAGGGTGTACACTATCAAGTTGGCTTATGCTGCAAGCATTGAAGAATGCCTTCTTTCATATAGAGTCTATTTGGGGAGAGCGGTCTAGAAATCAACATTTCCTTTAAAAATAAAGATTATTTTATGGTTATAAATAGCCAAGAAGCTGTTAACCTAGCATAATAGACATAAAAGAAACTAGACATGCTAAGAGTTGCATACTTTGCAAGCACGATTTAGATATTGTAGATCACTTGTTCATGGCCTTTTATTTTGAGTTATCTGTTTGGAAGGAGGTAGCTCTTGCCTAAGTAGGATGAGATAACAGTAATTTGGTGAACAGTCTCTTCGCACACAAAATGACAAAGAGCAATAAAATGGGGTATGGCAATGGCTATAATATACACCTTCCAGAGATGAACAGAAAGATCACCACGATGGGACAGATAGACATCTGAATATCCTATAATTATATTCCATCCTTAATATGTACACAGACCAATGAATGCTTAATGAGTTCTATAAACTAAGTCACCACCATCTCTGGCAGATATAGGCGCAAATCCAATCATTTTGAGCTGCGAAATTTATCGCTATACAAGACATTGTGTCCCAGCGCCTAGTTCAACTGCACAAACTTGACTAGTGAAGTACAAGACTTTGGCTCTCCACAAAGTTCATTTCTACCACGCTTTGCTAAATACATCTCCACAAAGTTCCTTTCTACCATGCTTGGACGGCTGGAAATCTCCAACTTTACAACTATTAGATAGATCCCCCAAAATATTTGCATTTGCGGAATTCTTCTGCATTCTGAAGGTGCTCTTAGAAAAAAATGTGGCACTTATTTCCAAAGAAGATCCTTCTTTTTAATAGACATATTTGAAAGTTTGTTGAAGGGTAAATTTTCTATGGAATTATTATGCAAATTTGAAGTAGTTATCGGGGATTGTTTTGGCACATTCCACTCTTTGCAATCCAATGGTTCTCCACGTGTCCTCTTTGTGATCCGGTGGTCCTGTCACTTAACCCCCATCCCCGCGTGTTTGCTTCGTGGTCTGCTGGTCCTCCGCGTGTTTTCAAGTTATCGAGGATTATTTTGCACTTCTTCTACATTCTGGAGGTGCTCTTAAACACGAATGCAACAAAAAAATGTGGCACTTCTTTGCAAAGAACGTCCTTCTCTTCAATAGACATATTTGAAAGTTTGTTAAAGGGAAAATTTGCTATGGAGTTATTATGCAAATTTGAAGTAGTTGTTGAGGAATGTTTTAGCACATTTCACAAAGAAAATAACTTTGCTTATGCATGGAATTAAAAACATTTATTGTTATTTTATGGAATCAAATAACTTTTATTATATTATGGTTATAAATAGCCAACAAACTCTTAACCTAGGATAATAGACGCAGCAACACCAGATTAGAGCTTCTGGATCTTTCGGCACTACTTTCGGTTGCCATTCATTTGGGGATCCCTCTCTTATCTGTATTTGGGGATTCACAGGTTGTCATCTCATGGGTGAACAAAACTGCTTCATTGAACACCCCACTTCTGAGTCATTGGTGTGATGACATTCTTTCTATGCTGCATCATGTGCCTTTAGTGATCATCAATCATATCTATCGTGAGCATATCTAGCAGGCTGACAGACTCTCCATACAGGCTCTTTCGTTGGCCCCAGGGCATGGGGGATTTTCTGGATCTTTAGATTGTATGATCATTGATCATGGGATATTTCAGTTATTTTGGCTTGTGTCGGGCTTTTCCCTTTCACTCTCTTTATGAGGCATAAGCATTCAGTTTGAATGAATGGTTTTTTGCTGTCATGGATGTGCCTATCAGCCTTCTTGTTATGCTCCTGATTCATATGTTTCTTGGCCTCTCACGAATTGTTTCAGCTAGATTTTCTGACCTGTTGCTACAGGAATGATGATACAAGTCTGCCCTTCCACACTTTATGCTTTTCTGTCCCCGTATTGGTTGGACGGCTGGAAATCTCTGACTTTACAGCTATCAGAGATATCCACAAATGTGTATGCATTTACAGAATTCTTTTGCATTATGAAGGTGATCTTAGAGAGGAATGCAACGAAATAAATGTGCCACTTCTTTGCAAAGAAGGGCCTTTTCTTCAATACACATATTTGAAATTTTGTTGAAGGGTAAATTTGGTATGAAGTTATGATGCAAATCTGAAGTAGTTATTGAGGATTGTTTTGGTACATTTCACAAATAAAATAACTTTGCTTATGCTTGGAATTAAAAAAAATTATGCTTATTTTATGGAATTAAAAAACTTTTATTATGTTTTGGTTATAGATAGCCAACAAGCTCTTAACCTAGGATAATAGATGCACCTATGTTTTTTTAGTTCTTGTGCTCTTTGAATCAAAATTCCTGCAACTATAAACAATGCAACTTCTCTGTGCAAACCCACGCAAACTAAATCTGACCAGTAAACACCATTTAGGCAGCAAGGAGGGTCGGTCGCCATGACAAGATGTTCAACCACCTCCTCCATGAATAGCAAGCTATATACTAAATTCAGAAGAAATACCAAACTGAGGAAAAAAACACTTCATGTTTCAGACGGGCTCTTTGAAAAGACTACCTCTCCAGGAATCACCCACACCACTCTAGAATCACCGGGCACCTACGGTTCTGACCAGCTCAACATCCACGGCAAAGCCTATGAACAATGCTCAGCAAAGAGGTGGAAACAAAGAGGTGCAAAACACGCGAACACTAAAACTTGTAGGCAAACTGGGAGGGCAGATCAAGACAGCGACCGGAAACCTTCAACCATCAATGCTGTCACTTGCGGAGAAGCCGAGACTGGGTTCTAATCTTTACCTCCAAACCATCCGGAAGGCCCAACTATCAGCATGGAGGTTTTACACAGACTCAACTTGAAAACACACGGAGGACCAACAGATCACGAAGGAGACACCAAGGGATTGGGGTTGATTCTGGCTCTTTGGGAACTACTTTCAGTTGCCATTCATTTGGGGATCCCTCTCTTATCTATATTTGGGGATTCACAGCTTATCATCTCTTGGGTGAACAGAATTGCTTCATTGAACACCCCACTTCTGAGTCATTGGTGTGATGACATTCTTTCTCTGCTGCATCATGTGCCTTTAGTGACCATCAATCATATCTACCGCGAGCATAACTAGCAGCCTGACAATCTCTCCAAACAGGCTCTTTCCTTGCCCCTGAGGCATAGGGAATTTTCTGGATCTTTAGATGGTATGATCATTGATAGTGGGATATTTCAGTTATTTTTGTCTTGTGCCGGGCTTTTCCCTTTCACTCTCTTTTTGAGGCGCAAGCATTCAGTTTGAATGAATGCTTCTTTTGCTGACATGGATGTGCCTATCATCCTGCTTGTTATGCTCCTGATTCATATGTTTTTTGGTCTCTCGCGAATTGTTTCCGATAGATTTTCTAACCTATTGTTACAGCAATGATGATACAATTCTGCCCTTGGCAGAATTTATGCTTTTTTGTCCCTGTTTTCGTTGGATGGATGGAATTATCCAGCTTTACAGCTGCCAGAGAGATCCGCAAATGTATCTGCATTTGCGGAATTCTTCTGCATTCTGATGCTGATCTTAGAGAGGAATGTAACGAAACAAAAAATGTGGCACTCCTTTGCTATCTTTTTCTTTTGCTCACTATTCACGTATGAAGGATAGCCCTTCTGTCCAACGAAGAAAACAAGAAGAAACTTTTATTGCCTCCAGATCAATTGCACCAGACGTTGCTTAACATAGTTGCTGCCATATGCTTACACCCTTGCATTGCTTCCCACACCTCTTCTCGGTACCATAACATTCCACTTATAACAGTCTTTTCTCTCTACAATAGAACAAACAAAAAAAAGAACAACGAAATGTCCATTACACAAGTTTTCAATTTTTTTTCCTTTCATCTATGATGTGAATATCTTCTTGCTTTTCTTATTCGGTACTATGAAAAAAAAAATGTTAGTCTACCAATTCATTTACAAAAAAACATGTGCCTTCCTTTACTCTATATTATTTAAACATGTTAAGCTTTTCATCGCTCTGTTGTCTCTCTTCCTAGCTCTTCAACAAGAGACATGGACATGCAATACCTAAACACCCTTGCTGACTTTTGCAAGCAAATCAAGGAACAACAACCATCGCTACAACAAATTGAACCACGCTACCAATTGACTTCAGACATCCCACTGAATCTGATTCACCCTACTATTAAGATTATCTCACAAATAACATCCTTCCTTCAACGCATGGTCCGCAAAGACTCAGTATTCCACCACCCTTGTCTTGCTCAATACATAAACATTACATGGTGTTGTCGTTTCCATAGTCCCTCTTGCATTTATGACTAGAGCCTCCTCCTTGCTTGCAATTCCATTTTCCCTCTCCTTACAATCTAGCAACCCTTCTTCTTTGATTCCCACACGTTCTTCAGTTGCCATTACTACCCTTCAGTTGTACGTACCACCTTGTCCATAACCTATTCTTTTCTTGAATAGATATATTAGCCTTTTCCACACATGAAACGCACAAAGATTGTACATATTACATGGTTCCACTACTACCATAGTACATGTACATTTATTATATTTTCCTTCTACTTGTACATGTTGCTTAACATAGTTGCTCACATATACTTACACCCATGCATTACTTCCCACACCTCTTCTCAGTTACACAGAAAATAATAAACAAACAACACCATAAAAACCAAATACTATCACTTTTCACTTTCTAAATACCAAAACAAAACAACCTCACCTTCTTCCCTCCCCCCATCCAGCCCCCAAAAAAACACTCTTCCACTCATGCATATATTTCTGTTCATTTGCTTCCAACATCTTGACTTCATTTTGTTTCATCTATTTGAATCCACCATAACATTAGACTTACAACATTATTTTCTCTCTACAATAGAACAAACAAACAAAAAGAACAACAAAATGTCCATTACACAAGTTTTCAACTTTTTTTCCTATCATCTATGATGTGAATATTTTCTTGCTTTTCTTATTCGGTACTATGAAAAAAAAATGTTTGTATAGCAATTCAATTACAAAAATAGATGTACCTTGCTTTACTCTATATTATTTGAACACGTTAGGCTTTTAATCGCTCTTTTTTCTCTCTTCCTAGCTCTTCATCAACAAACATGGACATGCAATACCTGAACACCCTTGCTGACTTTTGCAAGCAAATAAAGGAACAAGAAGCATCGCTACAACAAATTGAAGCACGGTTCCAATCAACTTCAAACATCCCACTGAATCCGATTCACCCTACTATTAAGCTTCTCTCAGAAATAAGAGCCTTCCTTCAACGCATGATCCATATGCATGAAAGGGATACCATGTACAAGATCTGCAAAGACTTAGTATCCCGCCACCCTTCTCTTACTCAATACATAAACATTACCTGTTGTTGTCGTTGCCATAGTCTCTCTTGCATTTATGACTAGAGCCTCCTCCTTGCTTGCAATTCCATTTTCCCTCTCCTTACAACCCAACAAGCCTTCTTCTTTGATTCCCACACCTTCTTCAACTGCCATTACTACCCTTCACTTGTATGTACGACCTTGTCCATAACCTATGCTTTTCTTGAATAGATGTATTACCCTTTTCCACACATGGAATGCACAAACATTGTACATATTACATGCTTCCACTACTACCACAATACATGTACATTTATTATATTTCCCTTCTACTTGCATGTAATGCACCTCTCTAAACTATGTACTCTATCAAACAAACACTTCTTTTACAAATACAATGCAACAAACTCTATGTAAATAGAAACAGTTCACATTATACTCAGTTCTTAACTTCTACTGTACATTTAATCCATGTATATATTTACCTTCTACTTCTTGTCATTACACATATGTATATTCTTTTTCCCATGGACTCCCTATACTTGGTTTCAAAGTAAATATGTTGTCCATTTGTTACTTCTACTCAATTTAGACTGTTTGGACATTAAATTGGTTGTAAATATTCACAATCCTCATTTTGTTTCAAATACTCTCTTCTTATCAGAGAAACAGTTCACACTGTACTGTATGTACATAGAAACAATTCACAATATATACTAAATTCTTAAGTTCTGTTGTACATTTATCCTGTCTGTTTATTTAGCTTGTACTTATTGACTTCATACCTATATCTGTTTTTTCCCCCAGCGCGCCCCTATACTTGGTTTGAAAGTAAATTTGTTGCCCATTTTTTAACTTCTACTACAAGTATACTATTTGTACATTCAGTTGATTTCAAATATTTGTGATACTCTAATCGTTTCAAAATACTCTCCATAAAAGAGTATATGGTCTGTAAATAAATAACTGTTGCAACCATTTGTTAGTCGGTTTTTTAATTTACTAGTCTAGCTACTTCTTCTGTACTTGTCCTCTCCGGTTCCCGCCACTGCAAGCTTCCTTTGTGGCATGCAAAGCATCCAAATCCAAACTAAAAGGTACTGTTCTATCTACTTTTCTTTCCATGCTATTTGAACATTTTATACGAGAAGAAACAAAAAAATTACTTTATTTACTGAATACTATATTTATATTATAGTTCATTGTTCTTTTGTTGTGTGCTACTCTAACAGGTTATCATATCATGGTGGGGAGAAGGAATCCATTGGTGGTGCATAAATTTTTTATCCTTCTGAGGTAAATATCCTCAATATGATAGCTTATCATGTACTATTTGAATGGATGACAATTACATCATTTTCTGTAATATAACTATTAGATTTTTCACACACATATATATAATAGCATGTTGGCTGACCTTATAAATTATAATGAACTCCAAAATAAGGTGAAGGCTTTTTCAGACCAAATTTTTCCTGAAGTTTCAACTTTCAAGTATGAAAATATGAACCTAGATTGTTACAGTCATTTTTCTAAGAAAACTAAGATAATGTTTACCTATTTCATATGTGGTCCTTAATATAACGTTGTATTGCTCCAGGTAGAGAAGGTTTTATTGAACCATCCAGGGATTCTGGCTGTTGTGGTTGTGGGAATCCCTAATTCTAGGTTGAATGTACTTGTTATCCCCAGTATTCAGCTACACAACATTTGGCAATGGGAAGACAAGAACCTGAAAATGCAGAGTCAAGCAAGCAACATATTGTCACCAAGGATACTACAACTATATTGCAAGCAGCAAGGACTGTCCGGGTATGTCTTTGTAATCAGCCTTGAAAAGCATATATTTATACTTAATTTTCTCTGGGTTGATTATTTCCACATTGTGAGAGAACCGTTTCTTTAATCAATCAATGCCTCGTCATCCATATTGATGGAGGCTCAACTTCACTCAATGGGCATATGCTCCTCAAATGTTGAATTGACCTAAATAACAACATGGTTTTAGATTGGATGGTTGATGTCTAATAACATGTGTGGGACTTAAAGAAAGAACAGAAAGAAGAGTGGAATTATTTATTAGTTATTTCTGTCATGATTTTGACCCATGTATATGTTCTCCTAGATTGTTCTAATGGGGAACGTAATATTACATTTCGATGTTTTACTGTAGGAGTTTTTATTCTTGGAAATTCTCGTTTTGACATTTCTAAGCCATCGATACTTCAAAATATTCATTCCCCTTCCCCACATAAGGAAATGCAAGTGCATGAAATTTAACTACTATGTATCTAACTTACTGTTTTTTTTTATGTTAAAACATTCTTGTTATTTACATTTGAATCACTTTCATGTCTACATTCGTCTCAAAATTGTCAATGTTCATATTTGTGCCTCATATTCAAAATCTGATCAGTTTTTTGATGCACAATTGATTTCTGTCCACTCTGCTCTATCTCCCAGTAACCTAAACTAGAACAGATCCATTTGTACCTGGATTTGAAATGCACCTTGAAGTTACAAAGCTAGAGGTTTTGTATCTCAAGGTCCAACTCTTGATACCTATCATGTATGTGAACTTGAGATATGCATCCTACCTTCACAAAATCAAGGTGAATATTAAAGTAGTCTGCACTAGCATTCATATTTAATGCACTCAATGGATAGTCTAGATTCAGTGCACTACAACACACATGCATGAAGAGTTAATGGATCACTGTCGTCCCCACTTGGGTACAAAGTGCACCTTGCTTATCTCGGTGCAAGTACAATTTACTTTGTACATTACCAGTATTTTTGTTTTTCCTCAAATTGTTGAGTTTGTGCCATTTGTATTCTTTTATATCCTTATTTTCTTGTGTCAATAGCTCATGGTATCAATGTTCTACTCTATATTGCTTTTACATTGTAAAAAAGCTGTTTGTTTGACTGTATTTTACTTCTGAATTTGGCATGGTCTGAATCAGAGATACTTTAGCAACCCTTTTTAATCTTGAAAAAGCAGATACTTGTATTACTAAGAGGAAGGCAATGGTCATTTGGTCAAAGAGTACATGCTAAGCTATTGTGACATTACATAGCCTTCCCCCTACCTACCCATTCAGACAAGGCATATGCATGGGATTTAACTCCCATATCTAGCTTTTCACAATCAGATTAGCTGAACATTGAATAGCTATAGAGTGCAAAATCAAGAATTTATCAAAAATGATTACCTTTGAGCTAATATTTATGTGTTCTGGTAAAAACATTTCACCATAAGAAGTCAAGGACTCAAGAGTGACCATCCTGATTACTGCTAGACACCTCAAACTTATTTTGTGGTGGCACCAAGGATCCCTGAGATGACAACTGCCCCATACAGTTGTGATATAATCATGCCTATAAAATGTCCTTGGATACAAGTTCAGTCCTTAGCAAATGGGCACCTCCAAAAACCATGGCCAACATCTTCATTATTCTCACTACAGCTGCAATTTCTATCTGTTAATGTCATTTTATTATGAAGCTTTCTGTTAGTTGGGAGTGTTATATACTTGGCATCTTATTTTAAGTGCTTCTAAACTGCTTAAAATTAATACATTTTAGGATCATTCTTTTACAAAGTGTTTCTAAACAGAAATTCTTTTGGCCGATTCCTGCCTACTACAGGAGTGTATAAAAACAATGGTTATCTTCTGGTGTCTTGCAATGGAGGCCTAAATCAGATGCAAGCAGCGGTATGTGTGCTACTGTACTCAAACAAAAATATTCCATTGAATTTGGAATATTAATGCAATGCAATGGAATATTGGTGTCTTTTCAAGCATTTATATGTCCAAACAAAAATTCATTTAACTGCAAGTTGGTGAAGGCAGATTTGACCATACCCAAACAGTCAAACTTCTGGTTCAAAGTTTATATATTACCAGTTTGATAGATATTGGATCAATGCCAAGTATTATGCTAAGAACAGGAATGCCTTTTGATCAGATGTAGAATGCCCAACTAACCTGATGTGTGCATCTGAACATTCCTCTACTCAAAACAAATAACCATCCATTGAAGGTTTCATGAAATGCATTAATTTGATTTCAATCTTAAATGTTGCTACAGAGATGTCTCTTATAATGGCTTATATGGAGACATTCCTTTTTCGATATCAAAGTTGAAACAACTTGAACAACTGTAAGTATCTTCGTATCCTGTAGTTGCTAGCTCTTGTAAGGGACTTAGTTTGATTTGTAGATGATTTTTGTTTTTGGACCTGTATTAGAGAGGGGCAGTTCCTGACACGAACTAAATTTACAAGATTGTGAAGAATAACTAGTTAATAGGGCCTATCCCTTCAACGCTATCTCAGATTCCAAACTTGAAGATTATGTAAGTTGGGAGTGCTAGTTTGGGTTCTATTCTCTTGTCAGTTCTTGTTGAAGAATTTATAGGATGTGTAAACTCTGGAGTCTGGAGAGCTTGTCATACAACAATATGCTTTTGTATTTTTTTAGGGACTTGGCACATAATCAATTAAGTGGGTAGATCCCTAGGCTCATCTATTGGAAAGAAGTTTTGCAATATTTGTAAGTGTCTGGTTCTTTTACGAGTGTGTGGCTATTAATCCTTTGTTATGCAATAAGTGTCATTATTTTCTTGTTAATGTTTGGAGCAAATTTCAAGTTAATCAGTAATGTTCTTGCATGTTTTTTTAATCTAAATTTTGAGCTTCTTTCTGAATTACCATATTCTTATAACTTTCAAGGGGTTGCGCAATAACTTCTTGGTTGGAACACTCTCCCCTGACATGTGCCAGCTGGCAGGATTGTGGTACTTGTAAGTAACAACACTTGTATCTTTGAGTAGTAGATATTTTTGGAGCAAATGATCTTTATATTGCTGCATATCGATGGAAATTTTTTATCACATTAAGGGTTTTACCTGGCAGTAGCTCAAATATTTTGATCTGTCATGCAGTGATGTGCGAAGCAACAACTTGACAGGAACCATTCCTAATAATATCGGGAACTGTACAAGCTTTGAGATCTTGTATGTTTTCTGATTTTCCAATTGGGGCTGTTGTTATTATTAGGGACTTGTCATACAATCAAATTATAGGAAAGATCCCCTTCAACATTTGGTTTCTACAAGTGGCTACCCTGTAAGTATAAAAAATTCCAGAGCTTAAAATAGGTTTTCTAGTGTCGTATGCCATCATTGATCCATCTTGCCCCTTTGTTGTATATTATTTTAATGAAAGAGAATAGGTATTAGAATGTTTTTATTGAATAGATAGGGATATGACATCATGTGGGTTGTGTAAGTAACATAATTAGTTGCATGGTATGTACTATTCAACAAATGACATTAAAGTGTTTGCTTTAGTGGTCATAGACTAATTTTGAAGTGGTTTCTTCATAGGTCACTGCAAGGTAATAAGTTGAGAGGAAGGATTCCAGAAGTAATTGGTCTCATGCAGGCTCTAGCTGTTCTGTAAGTAAAATGTTTGCTAGATTTTAACTCGTACTAAAATGTCTTCTAATCTGATTAAAAGTAACCTCAGTCCTTAAAATATGCATGCAATCCCAGCTCAATAAAAAGTTAAAACCCATAATGTTTTGGGATTTTGTTAGTATATTTCTTGTGCACAATCAATTCATATTCCTTCCTACATGATCAATGCTCTGCAATCCCAAGTGAATATTTGATTATACAATTATGGTTTATGCTTTAGTGCATTGATACATTAGTAATATTTATTGCAGGGATTTGAGTGATAATCATCTTATTGGAACAATTCCTCCCATCCTAGGCAATTTGACTTACACTGGAAAGCTGTAGGTTACTTGCACACTTAATTGCTTCAATTCTAACCTTTGGTCATTATATGTTGACCACAACTTCCTTTCATTTTCAATTTTCAAGAAGCTGATTCTCTTGTTATTTGCTTTGTACTTCTCAGATATTTGCACAGTAATAATCTCACTGGATCTATTCTGCCGGAATTAGGGAATATGACAAAGCTGAGCTACCTGTAAGAGCTTTAAACAACATCCTGTAGTTATGTATAGTAATAGAAATTGGATGTGAATTATAAGAAAAATCCCAATATGGATATGCAGGCAGTTGAATGACAATTAGCTTACAGGGCAGATTCCACTTGAGCTGGGGAAGTTGGAACAGCTGTTTGAATTGTAAGTTTCTGTCTATACAGTTTTCAAGAAAGTAAAGACAAAAATGGTAGAAACATATTCAAACCTAGTAATATACTACAACATTAATCATAGATCTATTGTGGAATCTTTCTGCAAGTATTTTAACAACACTAGATTGTATTTTGTTTGGACAGAAATCTTGCCAGAAATCACCTTGAAGGTCCAATCCCAGAGAACATTAGTTCCTGTGTTGCTCTTAATTACTTGTAAGTGATATAATCTTCAGGCCTAGTGGAAAATATGTGGAAAGTAATATTGGCATTTTTCTAACAATATTGAGGTCATGTCTTCTTCTTGTCCTTTCTTTGTCCAGCAATGTGCATGGTAACCGTTTGAATGGAACTATTCCTCTGGAATTCTGTAAACATGACAGCTTAACTTATTTGTAAGTGTTTGTAGGTCACAGATAATACAATTAAACTATTTAACATAATGAATTATTGAATTGTATGCAGCATGTTCAGAGTGATTAACAGATTTTGTTGTGGGTTTTACAGAAATCTGTCCTCCAACAAAATCAAGGGAGAAATTCCCATAGAGTTGGGATATATTATAAATCTAGACACACTGTGCGTTCTTGCTATTTTAATGTCTTGATTAAGCTTCCAAGGCTCCTGTTATAATTTCATCTAGAAACATAATTTGCTCTAACGGTAAAATGTACATTTTAATTGATCTATGATTTGATGTGAATATTTAGGGACCTCTCTAAAAATGATATTTCTAGACCTATTTCAGGATCTGTTGGGGATTTGGAACATCTTTTAAAATTGTAAGCCATCTGTAGAATTCTTTTGAGAACAAATCAAGTTTTTGTGGGTGAGATAACTATTAACCCATCATGGTCTCTATTGGATTGTGAATTCAAGGAACTTGAGTGCAATAAACTAAGTGGTTTTCTCCCAGCAGAATTTGGAAATCTAAGAAGCATTGGGGATATGTAAGTACTTGCATGGTTTGTGTTGTTTGCAAAGAATTATTGTTCCTTCTACATCTCTATTTAGTGTACCCATGGTCACTTCAACAAAAGTAGCATAGTGTGACATCTTTTCAATGCAGAGACCTTTCTGCTAACCGATTATCGGGTACTATTCCTCAAGAACTTGGACAGCTACAAAATTTGGCCTCACTGTAAGTTTCTTGGAATGACCTAAGATACAATTTATTTAATAGGTTCACAATTATTATGAAAATAACTCGATTATTCTGAAAATAATTCTAGAGATGGATGATATACAGGATTCTGAATAACAACAGTTTATCAGGGGAGGTGCCATATCAGTTGACCAACTGCTTCAGCCTTTCTACACTGTAAGAATTAGTCTAAATCACTCCTATTTGAAGTTCATTTCATTTTGAAGTTCCAAGGAAGTAATCTTCATATTTCAACTTCTACTGATTGACTGGAAATGGTTCATTTGTTTCACAGAAATCTCTCTTACAACAATTTGTCTAGGAATATTCCTGCCATAAATAACTTTACAAGATTTACCCCAGAAAGGTATAGATATATTCGAAACATTTTATCTCTGGATCAAATTCAGTATTTGTTCTAGATATTAGTGGGTTTGTGCATTTGATCTGACAGGATTGATTATTACCTCATCTTTTTAGGAAATCCAGGTCTCTATGGTGATTGGATTGGATCACTTTGTGGGATATACGCTAGGCAATCAAAAGGTGAAAACAAAATTAAATTTTACAAGTCAAATTACACAGATTAGTTCTATTTTACGATCAAATTTCCTGGGAAATTATATTTATAAATGTATCATATTGATTTTGAAAATGAATAGCTTCTATCTCAACACCAGCTATTGTTTGCATCTCTCTGGGTTCAGTTTTATTAGTGTATATGATTATCATAGCTCTCTACCATTCAAATCATCCTAAACCATTCACCAAAGGGTTAGCAAGAAAAATGGGTCAAGGTATTATTATGCCACATTTCTCATTTGTATAGATTATATCATAGAAATAAAGTATTATCTCAAATCAATATCTATGCACTTCATTAAAAAATGCATTGATGTCCTGATCAAGTTCTCCAAGGCTAGTAATATTGCACATGGATATGGCCCTTCACATGTATGATGACATAAAGTGCATTACAGAAAATTTGAATGAGAAATATATAATTGGTTATGGTGCTACTAGCACAGTTTATAAATGTGTTCTTAAGAACAGTAAGCCAATTGCTATTAAAAGACTATACACGCACTACCCACAAAGCTTGCGGGAATTTGAGACAGAGTTAGAGACTATTGGAAGCATCAAACATCGGAATCTTGTCAGTTTGCATGGGTACTCTCTTTCTCCACACGGCAATTTGTTGTTCTATGATTACATGGTAAATGGAAGTTTGTGGGACATATTACATGGTAAGTGAAATGGATGGCAAAGCTATCAAGAATTTTACTTGTACAAGATACATATAAGCCTAGCATGAGATTCTACCAACCTTTCATATATGATTGATGTTTTCTAATCGATGAATTAGAGAATCTAAACAATGTTTCTTTGTATGTAGGATATTCAAAGAAGATTAAGATAGACTGGAACACATGTCTAAGGATTGCTTTAGGAGCTGCACAAGGTCTGGCATATCTCCGTCACGACTGTAACCCACGTATTATTCACAGAGATGTAAAAACTTCCAACATTCTCTTAGATGACAATTTTGAATCACATTTGTCAGACTTTGGCATTGCCAAGTGTATCCCCTCTGCAAAAACTCACACCTCTACCTATGTTATGGGTACCATTGGTTACATTGACCCTGAATATGCAAGGACATCGAGGCTTAACGAGAAGTCCGATGTGTACAACTATGGCATTGTTCTTTTAGAGCTACTAACTGGGAGAAAAGCTGTGGATAACGACTCTAATTTGCTTCAGCTGGTAAGATGATAAGATTTATATTCTATCAATTTGCTTCACTTGGCTTTGTTCTCTCTGTCTTCGAACACTGCATAGAGAAAGAAAATATAGAAATAACCTTTAGTTTTATTGACATGGCGATTTGAATGTAGATTCTATCAAAAGCAGACAACAATACAGTAATGGAAACTGTAGACCAAGAAGTAGCAGTAACCTGCACAGATCTTGGGGTTGTAAGAAATATCTTTCATCTTGCACTGCTTTACACAAAGAGATAGCCTTCTGACCACCCCACCATGCATGAGGTTGCCAGAGTTTTGCAGTCATTAGTACCAGCTTCTAAACAAACTCCAAGTATCGGATTAAACCAACCAGCACCCAGCAAAAACTACAGGAGATACTTAGATGAATATGTGGAAGGCAATCACAGAGATGGTACAGGCAGCACAAGCAGCACTTCTGATGGGAATTTGTTTGTGAGATTTGGCGAGGTTATTTCACAGAACACTGTTTGACTGTAATGAAGGCTCAAATGGAGCTCACAGGCAAAATTATCCAATTGTTCATTCTTACTTAGTTCTGCTACCGGATAATTGCATCAAAAGCTCAAATTTTGCAATTTTGTTTCTATAATAGAAGCCTGAATTTGTTAAAGCAAATGAGAGTTCCCAATGTGAGATCAACAAACACTTTGTGCATGGTTTTGCAGAGAGGCTAGTCAGAATCTCTGTGACATTTTTGTTGCTCTAGTGGTTTCCTAATTGAAGTTCAACAACCCCTATATGACATCCAATAGATATTGTATCCAGACATTAAACCGAATATTTGCTACTTCTAGGCATAAAACATTGTTGAAAAAATATATGGATCATGTTACAAGGCAATATTGAGCAGCTTTTGTACAACAAACTGCTTAAAATTATTTGAATGCTTGGTTGTCCACAAATAAAATAAAACCTTCCATTCCAACCTCGAGAATGCTTGCTTCGAAAGGAAATATACTTCCTCATTGAATTCAAGATACACATGTTGAAATTGCATTGAATTCACCATACACATGTTGAAATTGCAAGCGTGCAAATGCTAAATGAAGATTTCTCATCTCGATTTTCCATCCATCCAACAAACCCACCTATAACTAATCCTTTTGCATAGACTAGTCAATAACAATTTCAGAGTCCCAACAATTTACAAAAAAAAGATTTACTTAGTACAAGCAAAGAACAAAATCGCCCATAGAGCAAGCAATTCACCTCTAGTGTTAGTTCACACTTTTTTCCCCTCTCTTGAGAAACACCATCAATATAACCAAGAAGAGGCTGCTTATCATTAAAACAAGGCACATTGGGAATTCTATATTTCTTACATTACCATTCTTTACAATTTTCCTTAAAAGCCCCAACGACCTTCAAACCAACCCTCATAGCATCCAATCATTATATAATAATCCTTGGATTCCAAGGATAACAATTATGTAGATCTTCTATATCTACCAATTTCCTAGGTTTGAAGATGTTAACTCCACTAAAAGTTAAGTGCAGCAAAGATATTTTCTTCATAACGATAGTTTTTCTCTCCCTTCATATATCTTGAAGAATTTTTGACATAAAGTAAAGTTTTTGGCACCAAGATGTTTGAGACAAATGTGAACAAAGTTCTCACTTCAGCTTCATACGGTGAAAGTGCAAACAAAGACGTAGGAAACTAGGTTATCCACTAACTCCTCATCAGACAGGCCTTTTTCTAAACTATCAAACAGTTTCAAAATAGATTGGCGGGTTAACAGGAATTCTTATGTGTTTACCAATGATGTTCTTTTTCTTATTAATAGGTTATATTGGTTAGGAAATTATAGATACTAGACTACCTGTTCTCACTTACCCGCTAACAATTACCTTCACGGCGTATTATTGCACCTTCCTTGGGGCAATTGCTAGTTTTAAATCCATTAAGAAAAAATGGTAGAAAATGTTTTGTATCTATAATTTCAACCCAATGATAAAATATTGCGGAAAAAGTGAAAAAATCGCGAGGCTCAGTAATTTGAAAGATCGAAGGAACATAATGCCCAGAGTTAACCACGATGGTTTCATAATTTTAAATTTATCAATAAGAAATGTTAAAAAATCTTGATGCTCTTAAATCCACAGGTTTTATAATTTTAAATTTATAAAAAACTAAAAAAAAATTATGACTTCGAATCTATTCGACAAGTGATAGCCACCATCAATTATTAT
>LPNX010323159.1:67978-84082 GCA_001517045.1 Pseudotsuga menziesii
GTCTCACAGTGCAGCCGCCGCAGCATTTTAAGATTGATGTTCAATTTAAGATTTTGTTGAATCTTAAATAAGTTTAAATTATCAAAATTCACTCTAGATTGATAGATTGATGGGAACACTTTTTTCGCAATAAATGAAAATAGTTTGTTATACCATTAAACATTTCTTTGTTGTTTGTCACTTTGCAATACTTTTATATGATTGGTTATTTTGAAAATCATTAAACAATACTTTTATATCATTTGTTATTTTGAAAATTATTAAATATTTCTTTATTGTTTGTTATTAATACATATATGATTTGTTATTTTGAAAATCTTTATCAAAGTTATGAATTTATATTTTTCGAAAAAATATACATTAAATACACTTATTACACCAAGAGTAGAATGCTATCGACGAAACTTTGTCATATAAAATGTTTTAAAGATGACATGGCAATTATAATATATATATATAATCAATAAAATTAAAAAATTAAATTATCATTTTTTTAAACTTCATTGTTATGATTTAAAAATTGCAATTTTGTAAAGCATGAGAAAAGATATATGCCTTGGTGCCTGCGTGCATACACACATATATGAAAGGATATATAAGTTATATATAATTGTTTTACAATATACATGTTTATGGGGTAAAAAAATTTTTTCCTCTCAACAACGAAAAAAACATTAGGCTTAAAGAATCACACTACATTATAATTAAGTGGGTTTTTCATCAATTCTTAAATTTTTATCTAGGAAAGAAAATGTATGTTTATTATAAAATATTATTCTATGGTCTTACTAGCGAGCACTTATATATATTGTTCATCATACATTCATGATAACACAACACTATTAGTTTAGTTTCTCTTATAACATAACAACCATATGTTGCATGTGTGTAAAGTCTTAACTCTTATATTAGATAACATGATCCATATTTCATTCATTATGTACCAGCGTAGATCCAAATCCTAGGCTCTATCAAGCGTCGAGAGGGATCAAATCTCTTTGTAGGTATCCATTGATTTGATTCAAACCAAAAGACACATCTTTTTATTTAAGGTCCACATATAATATTTTATTATTAATATTTAATATTATTTATGGCCCACATATAATATTTATTATTATTTTTTATTTTGTTAAGAACTAACATTACAACAATTCCCATACATGGTTTTAAAACCTTATGCAAGGCCCTCCTAAACCATGTACAATAAAACGATGGGTTGTTTAGGAGGCCTTGCACATGGTTTTAAAACCATGTGCAAGGCTCTCCTAAACCATGTACAATAAAACCATGGGTTGCTTATAAGGCCTTGCACATGGTTTTAAAACCATGTGCATATAGTTTTAAAACCATGTGCAAGGGCCAATATTTTTTATTATTTTGTTAAGTAAGAACATTACAACATCTCCCCCATATTGTGTTTTTTTCCTCACCCACATTTTTTTTACGGATAATTAAATTTTTACTTTTTTATTGTTTTGTTAGGTAGGAAGATTACAACATCTCCCCCATATTAGTTTTTTTTTTCTCACCAACATTTATTTTGGCCTATAATTAAAAAATTTATTTTTTATTAATAAAAATAATATTACATAACGTTACATAACGTTACGTAACGTTACAAGATCTCCCCCATACTGGGCTGTAGAGCGCCTCTCGGTGCAACAAGTAAGAAAGTGAGTATTCTTTAAAACATGTCAGAATTACAGAGCATTAACTTGGGAGACTTCGCATAAATAAAACATATAAAATACAAAAGTAACAGAGAGATACTAATATACGTGGTTCATCCCAACCGGGGCTACGCCCACCAAGAATGGTTAATATTTTTATTATTTAATCCAACAAGAAGATTACAAATCTGCAACACAATTGTTGCAACTCATTTTTCTTTTCCCAAAGTCTCTTTCACATAGATCATTTACAAATTATCCCTGTACGTAATCACCCCTGGAAGTTTTTCCTCAGATGTAATCAGTCCTGGCATAGAATGTAGGTTATACTTGGATGTGATCAGTGATGACATGTTCCCATGTTGGAGATGACAAGAGATCCACCGGTCACGAAGACACTTGGTGTGTTCCTATGCGATTCTTGCATACTGTTACATGCAATTTTTCCTCGAGACCTGATGAGTCCCGGCATGATTGCATGCTAGTAGAACACAAGATGACCATGGAGAGACATAATGCACTTGCTGGTGATTCTCGCATACTAGTAGATGTAGGTTTCCTTTGAGATATAATGAGTCCTGACATGATCCTATGCTAATAGAATGCAGGGGATATGTTGGACATGTGGTGTGCATTTGGGATGCTCTTCGTGTGTGATGATGAGATGATTCATATGTGACAAGATAGTGGTAGGAGACATAGGTGATTACAATGGAAATGTAATGTATAGTCATGGGTTATACCTACGCAATGGCTTGCTCATGGACATGATGAATACCTAGATGAGGACTAAGCATACACCCAGCATGAAACAGGGTTGGCTCTGTAGAAACCTCCTATGAAAGATAGATCCGACGGATGTCATTAATCAATTATCGACAAGATGAGGACTACGACAACAACGACGATGATGACCTAATCAGATGTGTTGATGATTGTGGTAAGAGAATACCTTCCTAGTTAAGAGGGAGTGTTGTTATATTTGTAACTTCAGAAGATATTTTGTTGTATATTATCATTGTATATTGTTGTACCCCCATAGGATATGTTTTCTCTTTCGGGATGTCATCATTGTGTATGGTCATTGAGATAAACCCTCTGTTGTAACTAGGGGCAGTAGTCCCCAAGATGAATATAATAAAATGTATTTTTGAGTCTTCCTAGGTGAAGTCGTCCCTGCTAGGTTAAAAGGTCGGACCAGTCAAGTTTTAGGTCAGTCACTTGATGTGTATAAATAGGGAGGTGCCCTCCCTCATTTAGACACACACTCAAACACTCACAAGTTCGCATGAGGTGAGAGAGAGGACAAGTAGGAAATAGAAATGGATGTAGATGACTTCTTATTCTTGGGTTTTTCCATCTTGTGATATTGTATTAGTGACAGAACTATTCTGAGGAAGTTTGTGGGGTTTTCTCCTTTATGGTTTCCCCAAGGAAAAAAGTTTGTGTCTTATGTATCTTGTCTATATTGGACATCTTGTTGTACTTGTTATTCTTTCACATAAATATCCTAATTGAATTAAAGTAGAAAAACTAGCATCCCCCATCCTCCTCCTTACCCATAAGGAAATTTTGATGTATATAACATCACACATGTATTTTGGATCTACAAAACACGTGCATTTTGGTTTTCATGGCACCTAGATAAGCAGGAAAGGGAAATTTGAATTTAAACAAAACGCAGTTTGCATTTCTTACCACCTAAATTATGTCTCGTTGCATGTTCGGGTGTGATCCCTCTTCCTATGTGTCTACTTTGGAGTTATCTTTAGGTTAACCAAACATGTGCTATGAAATATGGTAAACCATAGATAATTGGGCATTTAATCCATTTTCTCAATATGGTTGTGTTTTTCCACTCATTACAATATGCTACATGCAATGATGTTTTATGAAATTTTAGACCCAAATAACATTTTTTCTGCAAGTTCCATAAATCCTTTTTAATATTTTTTTTCTATTTTTC
This sequence comes from Pseudotsuga menziesii, assembly GCA_001517045.1. Taxonomy (NCBI): domain Eukaryota; kingdom Viridiplantae; phylum Streptophyta; class Pinopsida; order Pinales; family Pinaceae; genus Pseudotsuga; species Pseudotsuga menziesii. Next base: position 71,618 of record LPNX010323159.1, read on the forward strand.
TTCTGTCGTTACTCCTTAACTCAAAAAACACATTGTTAGAGTTTTTTTCATAACATTTTTATTTCTCAAGTATTTCAAAAAAAATGTATTCTGCACTACTAGACACCAACCTCTACATGCTATAAAAAAAACATTTCATGATCATTACATTATGACCTTCAAAAGTTGCACCCACACTTAGCGTATTGTTTTCGAGGTTCAATGATATATGTGTGTGTGTGTGTGTGTATACATATACATATACATATACATATACATATACATATACATACATATACATATATATATATATATATATATATATTGTTATATTGTTATATTGTTATATTTATTTTGGAAAAATAAGGTTGCATTAGTACTATTTGTTCTCTAAATGTCTACCAGTTTTTGTAGGTTGATTCCATCATTTAGGAACTCAAAGGTTGCACCCACAAAGACATATAACTTGGGCCTTTTCCCAAATAAATAAAAGGTACCTACTATATAAGATCAAACTTGAGATAGTTATGAACATTTTCAATAGATAAAATTTATATATTCAAAAACACAATTCAAATTCACACATTTCATTTTTCTTACTCAATCCAAGATTCATTATGAATGTATATCAAAATATCCATGTAAGTTGAAGGAAGTTGTTTCAGTTTTCTATTGCATTCAATGCATCAAAAGAGACCCTCATTAGCTTGCACGATCCCGAAAGTTAATATGGTTCTATTGTGTTCATTAGCTCCTCAATTTAGTTTCTAATATTTTATAACCATTGATTTATTTCATTGGATTGTTCTTATTGGGGGTTCGGTTTTGGTTTTTGTTTGGACTAGGTTTTTTTACATCTTTGTGAAATAAGAACTGCAATTCAACAATATTGGCATTTTTTTTAAATATGAACATTTTTGAAATGTAGAAATTATAAAAATGGTAATACAAATAAGACGTACCTAGAAATTATCATCGACAATTCGTGATGGATGATTGTAGCTTCTCATAGAACGTGTTCACATATTACCTTCTTATATAAAAGTCATCGACGAATTAGGAGGGACAAATGAAAGAAATAATCAACCCTGTTTTCTTTTGTTTATACCTAGAAGAATGGACACATGTTCCTAGTGTGTGTGTGTTCTCAGAAGTGCGTGCATGCTTTAAAGAATGCACACATGCGCATGTTATTTGAATTTTAAAATATGATGTGGAAATTATATCGAATAGGATATATGGTTGCATGGAGGTTAGTAGTGTGGCTAAGGAAAAATTGTTCTCAAAATAAGGGGTACATGTTCCTAGAAGCATGCACACCTTTTTTAATTAGAAACTAGTGAATGTTCTTATTGCAATTAAAAAGGGAAGCAGCTTCTTGCTACCTTTGTCAGCTTCTTTTTTTGCACAATCAATAATCCCAACATCACTATCACAGTTAGGGTTTTCACACTACAACAAAACCCTGTGATTAGCATCTCTTTTAGCTTCCATTTTTGCGTCCACTATCACTTTTAGTGTATTTTTCATTATTTTTTGGACAAAGTGGACGCTTTTCCACGGTATGGCGCTTTTAATGGCATTATTTGCATCCCTTTTTAAAATTTGGCACTATTTTGGACGATAATTAGCATCCCAATTAGATTCCTTATTAGCGTCCCAATCAGCATCCCAATTAGCGTCCCTTTTTAAAAGTTGGCACTATTTTGGACTATAATTAGCATCCCATTCAACATCCCAATTAGCATCCTAATTAGCATCCCCATTAGAATCCCAATTAGCGTTCCAATTAACATCCCAATTAGCGTCTATTTTTAAAAGTTGGCGCTATTTTGGATGCTAATTAGTGTTGATCCTATTTTTGTTACTATTTTCGAATGATAAATTACTCTTTTGACATCTATTTTGTCACCTTTTTGTCATATTTTTGTCATACAACCTATCATTCAACCTCAGGTACGAATACATGTGAAACTTATGCAAGTCTTGGTTTATTTTTATCATTTTGTGATTTTATTAAGAAAATTCGGTTATAATTGGAAATATGTCTGATATGTGAATTTTTTTTGTAGGTCATAGTCTTTACATAAGCCAACAATGGACATGCATTCATGCTAGATATGCGCAGAGCATATCCAGCTCGTCGTTCAACCTCCCGATCAGCCCACGCATTGTTAGTCAACATATTCCTAAATGGTTAAAGCGTTGAATGGTTTTAACTATTCTATTTCCCATGCATTGGATGTTTGGATGACCTTCACTCTAGAAGGCTCGCCATCCTACCTTCTCCATCTGACACCAAGATCCAAGTCCACGCAAAAGAGGAGACACATGCCACAGCATACGCAAGGAAGAACTGACGCGCTAGGAAGAAGGAGGATAATTATGTGTTCTCATATGGTTGTTTATTTTCCATAATGGTTGACCATTTTAGGAGCAGTTGACCACTGAAATGGTCAACCTACTCATCCTTGTAAATGCTATATATACCTGCCTCTAAGCGAGAGCATAGTTAGCTAATTTGTAATCTGTCAGTCGACTCTGTAAAAACTCTGTTCCACATATTAATATAAGTTTTATGTTCGTTGTGTATACATGTTCATATTCCTGTGAGTGATTTATTAGCACGCCACCCTAATTGCTAAGAGGGCCCCTCAACAACTAGTGGTCTCCATTTTCGTGTGTATTTTCGTCATTCCTTTCTTGCAGTTAGCATAGTTTCATTTCCAGTTTGCTTATGTAATTGAGTTTCCTGTAATTGTTTGTTTTATTATTTCCTGTAGCATGTGTTTTGTTGTCAAAATAGTTTCATTTCCAGCATTATACAACTGGTAGTGCGCATAGTTAGTTTTCTTTTCAGACTTTTAACAGCTTGTTGTTCAATTTTGCATTGATAGTTACATAGATCTGAATTGCTTTATGTCTTGGATTTAATTTACAATAGATTTAGTTTTGTTAACTCTTGATTTGTTATAGATTTGCTTTGGTTACACTTTCGATTGTTTTATAATTCAATAGACAATAGTTTCTTTATAATCATGAATTAGCATCAGCCTTTTTGTTGTTAGTTTAGTTACTAAATAAGTTTATTTACTGTCCTTTATGCATCTTGTTTCCATATGCACAAAATCAGCTGATAATTAGATCATTTAGGCCACTTTCCACTACTTTCTGTGTACAAACTATCATTCAGACCGCATGTCGATCCTTTAATTCAGACTATCCATCCAGTCTGTTATCCAGTCTTTCATTCAGTCTTCAATGCTCCTATTTTGTTTTAAGCTTGTTACAAGGTTCTGTTTCTTTAGCTTTTCAATTCTATTATTTCTTGGTAATTAGATAATGGTTATATTTACCATTGGAACCTTAGATTAGGCTATTCAAATTATTTATCAAGTTCCATCCTTATCTTTCACCTCTTCTTACCTTAGTATACCTTGAATTATACTTTGTTTTGTTTCTTTGGTTTTTGATCGTCTTACTTATTACTGTTATAACTCCAGTCTAGCTTACCTTTGTGTATATCTTTGTGTTAAGAGGAGTTTCTTAATTAAGTTTTCTACTTGCTTTTCTTATTAAGTTTTCTACTTTCCTCTTTCATTAAGTTTTCTTTATTAAGTTTTCTACTTGCTTCTTTCATTAAGTTTTTACTTGTTTATAAGTTATATTTTCCCCTACATATGTTTCATATAAGAATTGTTTATTTATAAAAGTAATCTTTAAAAAGAATCTTGCTTCTTAATAGATTAGTTGTTTATAAAATCTTCCTTAGTTAAGAGTCATTTGCTTATGGAATAAATCACCATGTTTACCATCACCTGTAATTGGACATTCCTTAATTAGCACATATTTGTAGAAGTTAAATTAGATTTAGTCCGATTTAGTTTCTTTACTTCTTTTGAAATCCATTTTGACACTACTCCTTCTCCAGTTCCGATCACAATGAATGCATATCCTCAGAACAACCAAGGAGAGTGGAACTAGGTGATTTGATTTAATCGTTATGTACATTTGTTAGTTGCATGTATAGTTTAATTGTTGAAGTCTGTAAAGTATATCAAGTTGTTGCAATCTTGTTTCCAATATTATAATGTCGTATATGGTTAGTTTCTGAAGTTGTTTATGAATCTTTCTAATTCTTAAATTAAGAAGTAGAATAGTTGAGTAATAGGAAGTTTACTTTCTTAGAATAGTATTGTTTATATCTTTACTTTTCAGTATTTGTTTATAGAGTAGAGTAGTATAGGTTGATACTGCTCTAGTTTAATACTCTGTTCCGGTTTAATCACCTTAATAGTTGAATTTCTAGGAGTTTGACTCGATTTTTCATTTTGAAAGATCTTTCGATATTTTATTTATTAAAATATTTCCACGACACCCTAGGACCCCTCTACCTTCGCATATATTTTATGTCAACTCTAATTTTACCAACCTTGGTCGATAATTAAATATTTGGTGAATTAATTAAGACATTATAACACCCAACATTTTTGGCATCATTGCCGGGGAGTTTTTCTATAAGGTAGAATAAATAGAATTTCCTTATTAAATTTAGGAATAGGTTGGTGGTGGGGGAATAGTAAGACGAGAGGTAAGAACCTACGCATATGTTATAACAGGCGCCCCCAAATCTAGCACTAGCAGTAGTATAGGTTTCCTTTAGTTTAGTTTTTCATGAACAGACCTAGAGATTCTAAGGGTAGATACATTAGAATGAGTTCTCAAAACCTTATTAAAATTCCTACTAACCTTTATGGGGGACGAAATACCCCAACCACTAACTCAGCATAAAGGTATCAGAGAACCCACATAGGAAGTAGTTCTACTTGGAGAGCTAAGGACTTTATAGGAGAAACCATAGATGGTGAAGAAATCCTGGCGGGAAATCCTAAGGACCCCATTTATGAAGAAGTTCAGGAGGGTCAGCCATTGGAAATCCTCAATCCTCCACTAGTACATAAACTGAACAATACAACTTTCTCATTAGTAGGGGATCCTAACTTTGTTAATTTCATTGATCCTGCCCATGTACAAGCTCTATTTGGTAGCCCAACAGATACAATTATTTCACTAAATTGAAACCTCCATAGTAGTACCTACCATCCCTATAGGAGGCTTATAAGAGTACGGTTGATCGAAGGAAGATAGCCCCTGAAAAAGAACGTTGGTACGAACCATTATCACCTCGAAAGGAGCCTCCTAGGTATACAATATTTAGGAATCAAACCTACATGGAGGGACGAGGAGAGAATGAAGATGATGACGAGGTTAGAAATGATGAAGGAGAAAGAGAAAATAGAACTGAGACTACCTTTGGGTTCCCTATTTTAGACACTGCACAAGATGTAAACATGAAGAACATCCCTCCTTCCTCTTTACCTACTTTTTACGGAAAAAATAATGAAGACCTGGACACATTTTTGTTCGAATTTGACATCCTCTGTACAAGTTATAACTATTTACAAGATGCCCACAAATTAAAACTTTTTCCTGCTCCACTGAAAAACTCTGCTTTAAGATGGTTCATGGGATTAGGGGAATATAGTATCAGGACTTGGGAAGATATGAAAACTACATTCTTGCAGAAATACCAAGATTACTGCAAACCCAGAGACTCTCGAAATGATGTTTTTAAGATACAACAACTCGAAGACGAGAGCTTGGAAGACTATCTCGAGAGATTTATTTATACACTACATAAATCTAAACACAATGATCTTCGAGAAGATGCAGTACAAACACTCTTCCTTAGGGGAATCTCAGAAGACCTGGTAGAAATACTTAATCTCATGGCATCTGGCGATGTCTCCCACAAATCTTTCGTACAAATTGGGGAGATGTGTAGAAATTACTCCATAAGTAGGGGGGAAGTTGGGAGGAATCTTCGAGAACCTTATAATAGGAATATAAAAGGAAATACTCCCAGTTCATGAGGAGTCAGAAAGATAGAGTTAGGAAACCTATTGGAAAATTTAAAGACTAATATTTTAGGAGCAATGGGTTCCCAACTAGATGCGTTACAAGCTAAGAAAAGACAAGAAGTGGAACAAGAAGGAATGAGAATTTTCTATCCAAGATGCATAACTAAACATCCCCAATGGAAATTCCCGTTAAATAACATCTATGTATGTCATATATGTATGGAAGAGCATCCAACAGATGATTTCCCATCGTTACCGGGGTTACAATCCATATAGAAGAGTGGGGATGTTGGTGAAACATCTAGGAGTCCTCTTTGGCAAACAAGGGACCCGCCACCATATCATAATTTTTCACCGCAACCCCCACCTTATTACCAACCCTACCAACCACCTCAACAGTGGAACACTACAAGTTGGCAGCATTGGCCACCCCAGTATCCTCCTCCTCCTCAATTTACTCAGCAACAGTATTGGCCACAGGGGTGGAGGGGACAGTCCTATCCCCAGTCACCTCCTATCTCTACTCATCCTTATCCTCAAAATTTAGCCAATACCCAGCCATTGTTACTAGGATTTGTGCCTCCAATCCCTCTTATTACACAACAACCTCATCACTTCCAAAATACAAACCCTCCATGACCTACATTATTACCTTCACAACCGATACCTAATCCAAATAATAAGCCAACTCAAGCTCTTGACAGCATTGAGTTGCAAACTCTTCCATCCTACGTTATTTCGACTGTACCTGTACATGAGATACAATTATGATCTGTAAGAGTTGTGAATGACAAACCCAAGTCATCAGTCGTCATTCGTGAGGAAAATGAAGAAGTAGAAGACCCTAATGAAGTCATGAATGATACTATTCTATAGGATGTTCCAAATATTGCAGTACATAACCATCTGCAGCAAGAACCCATTTAGGAACAAAGGATTCCTCCATTTCCAGAATGATTAGCAATAGAAAAACCCATAGTCCATCCTGAGTACAACATTTTGAATGACCTAAAGAATATATGTGTCAAGATCCCTTTATTACAAGCTATTAAGGACATACCAATTTACAGCAAGGTAATAAAGGAACTATGTATTAAACCCCCAAGAAAGAAAGAAAAGGACCCCCTCATAATTCATGTTATAGGAGAAATGTCTGAGTGTATGACATACCAATCTTGGATTGAAAAATATACAAGTCCATGGGCCCCAGTAGTAACTATTATTGTAAATGATACAGCTATAGAGAATACACTTATCGAATTAGGATCTATCATTAATATGATGACCACTGCAGTCTTAGAAGCTTTATAGTTGGGACAATTTCTTTGACCAGCCCCCTCAATTATGGAACTAGCAGACCATACTACAGTAAAACCTGCTGGAGTTCTAGATGACATTGTTGTATCAGTAGCCTCATGGGAATATCCTATTGATTTCATGGTAGTAGAATCAAAGGATCCTTATAAAGGACATCCTATTATATAAGGAATACCATGGTTGGCTACCTCTAACGCCTTCATAGGATGTAGGGATGGGGAACTGACCATTTCAAATGGGTTGTCCACACAAAAAATGGCTTTATATTCCCCAGCAAAACCTGTAACTAAAACCTTATGGTGGTTATATTTCCCCTTTGGGGATAAAAATATTGAGGATCTCTTATTTCCTAGTGACTACTCCTAGGCACTTTAGGAATAGACTACTGAGAATGTGTTAAATCAATTTGTCTCTTCAACAACTTGTATAGATTTTCCTCAGTCTTTTGCTCAATTCGATCAAATTTTTGGAGATGAGTTTCAAGAAAATATGGCTCTCTCAACATTCGTAGAAACACCATGTGTCTTTGCAATTGAATAACACATAGGGTCTTATACTATGCCTTGTGAGGTTAGCGCTCGAAAATTTTTACACATAAATGCAGGGTTAACTGAGAGTCAACAAGAACAATTGCTTAAGGTCCTTAAAATCCAGTATGGAGGATTTGCATGGGAATACAATGGCATGAAAGGTATACACCCTGACACTTGTATTCACCATATTTACATGGATTCCAACACATTAAGGGGACCTATAAGGCAACCTCATAGGAGGGTGAACCCTACTTTGAAAGATATAATGAAAGAGGAGTTACAAAAACTTCTCAATGTTGGTTTCATCTATCTTATTTCTGACAGTAAATGGGTATCTCCTATAGTGGTAGTCCCAAAGAAAGCCACCAGGAAATGGCATATTTGTGTTGATTTTAGAGAGTTGAATAAGGCCACTCTTAAAGACTACTTCCCTTTGCCCTTTATTGATCAAGTGTTAGATACTTTTTCTAGTAAGCAATATTTTTCCTTTCTTGACGGGTATAGTGGATACAATCAGATTTTAATAGCACATGAGGATCAAGATAAGACCACTTTTATATTCCCTTGGGGAACATACGCCTATAGAGTTTTTCCATTTGGCTTATGTAACGCACCTTCCACTTTCTAGCGAGCAGTCTTAGGGATTTTTGATGATATTATACATGACTATGTAGAGGTGTACATGGATGATTTTACAGCCTATGGTAATACCTTTCAAGAGGCCCTTGATAACCTTGAGAAGGTCCTGATTCGATGTCAAGAAACAAACCTAGCCCTTAGTCACGAAAAATGTAAAATGTTATTAACAGTGGGTATAGTCTTGAGGAATCGTGTTTCTTCCCAAGGAATCAAGGTAGACCCTGCTAAAATAGAAATAATTGCTAGTTTTCCCTCTCCGAAAACTCAAAAAGAGGTAAGGATATTTCTTGGCCATGTAGGCTATTATCGTTGTTTTATTGAAAATTTCACTAAAATAGCTGCACCAATGTTTAAGCTGCTTACAAAGGATGTAGAATTCCAATGGACTGAATCTTGTCAAAGTGCTTTTGAAGTCTTAAAAGCTAAATTATTAGTGGAACCAATACTTAGGGGTCCCGACTGGTCCCTTCCTTTTCATATATCCATTGATGCTTCTGATACAACCATAGGAGGAGTCCTATTCCAAAAAGAAGGCCAATCATCTTATGCCATTTACTTTGTTAGCAAGAACTTAGCTCTCGTTGAACTGAATTACACTTTCACTGAAAAAGAATTATTGGCGATAGTTTATGCCATTAATAAATTTCATCATTATATTATAGGATATGAAGTTTTCATGCATGCGGACCATTCTGCCATCAGATTTTTTATGAATAAACCAATTACCAATGGTAGAGTGACTCGGTGGCTTCTTTTATTACAAGAATTTAAGATCATTGTCGTCGATCGACTTGGTAGAGAAAATTTGGGAGCAGATTTCCTCTCCCATATTCAACATGATGATGATGTTAAACCTGTTGACGATACTTTTCCCAACGAACATATATTTGTTGTGTCTATTCAAACCCCTTGGTTTGCAGACATTGCCAATTATTTAGCAACTGGGAAATTACCAAATCATCTGTCCCCACACGAGAAACGCCACATTATAGTCTAGAGCTCTAACTATTCCTAGGTTGATAATGAGCTCTTTCACACCGGTCCAAATCTTATTATTAGACAATGTGTACAAGAGGACGAGATGACAGAAATGCTCCATGCATTCCATGATGGGCCATGTGGGGGATACTTTTCTGACAAGCGAACGACATACAAATTATTGCATTCTATTTATTACTGACCAAGCATTTTCAAGGATGCTGCCAGATATGTTAAAGGATGTGATAGTTTCCAAATAATGGGTAGACCTATGTCGTCTGACAAGATGCCTTTACAGCCTCAAGTCATGATTGAACCTTTTGAGAAGTGGGCTCTTGATTTTGTAGGACCAATTTCTCCCATGTCCCGTAAGAAGAAATATATCCTGGTTTGCACAGACTACATTACCAAATGGGTAGAGGCTAAAGATTTGTTTAGGGCCACAAATAAATCTATGGTAGAATTCATATATGGATAAATATTTACTCGATTTGGTGAGCTTAGAGAAATCGTCACTGACCAAGGTTCACAATTCACCTCTAAATTAATGAAATATCTTACCACAAAATATAGTGTATGACATTGCAAATCCTCACCTTACCATCCAAAAGCCAATGGCTAGGTAGAATCAACCAATAAGGTATTGGAAGCTATCTTAACTAAAACTATTCAGCTACATAATAAGGATTGGGCGGATAGACTTCCAGAGGCCTTATGGGCCTATAGGATAACATGGAGAAAACTATTGGAAATACCCCTTAAGAGTTAGTATGTGGCAAGCAATTCCTTTTACCTATCTAGTTTCAAGTTAAGTCCTTTCGTATGGCCACACAATTAGGCATGGATTTGGATGAGGCACAAAAACAATGAGTTTTACAGATTAATGAGTCAGATGAAATTAGATAGGATGCACTCCAAAGAACAATGTTAATATAGAATCAATGGAAGAAATGGAATGATAAATTTACCAAGAAAAATCAATTTAATACTCGGGATTGGGCATTACTATTCGACTCAAGATACAAAAATTTTAAAGGAAAATTAACTACCCCTTGGATGGGCGCATATGAAGTAGTTAGAGCTTTCAATAATGGGTTAGTAGAAATTAAGACAATTGATGGTTCATAAGTTTCCTTTGTAGTAAATGGACACAGACTTAGACTTTACCACCAACCAATATCTAAACAGGATTTTTTGCAAAATGTCTTGCATCAGAGGGAGATGGAATTGGTTGAAGAGGAAATTATTCCTCCTCCTCCTGATCCTTAAAATTATTCTGGGTTGTCATTACTTGTATATATGTAAATATTTTTGTGTTTTTAGAAATAAATAAGAGTCATTTCTAACAAAATTGATAGCATTTATATAGATGATTCATTCCCATGATCACCTGTTGCAATCTTGTTAATTAAAACAGGAAGACTTGTTTCCTTTTTCTCATTTTTATGAATGCTTTTTGAATAAATATGAATTGTCTAACAAGTGATTTTGCAATTGATTACAAATACTTTATCTCTATGAGCAGCTCATGAGGTATTATCTAAAAAGGGAAGTGCATGTAAAGACTCATAATGTATCTTAACTCTTTTTGGGTACTTTTGAAAATTGAAAGTTTATAGTGAAAATTAAAAAAAATTCTCTGTATGGTTATGATTTTGTGTATGGTATTTTGATTCAAACATGTACATTTCTGATTTATTGGAATAGTTGCTTGAAAAACCTACTTTAATCATCATGTTCGTCAGATTCTCATCTTACACCTATGGACTACTAGTTCATCCTATACTTATTATCAAAACTTGTCTCTTAAGCATTTTGTGGTAACTCGAGAGTAAGTGAAATTTCTACTTGTGGGGAACATTATTGATCTTTTATTAAGAAGATAGACTAAGAGTTCAAGCGACAACTTTAAGTTATTCTCTTTTGAAATGACCTACTATTTTGTCCATTATAAAAGTTACTTATAAGGTTTACTCTAGATAGTTGAATTATGTGTTTAGTAGGCTTAGCACACTCTAGTACCAATAGGATTCCATATATTTAAAATCATTATACGAAGAAAACCCACCGGGGTACTGAACAGGCCTGCTGGCAGCGGTTCAATGCTAAGTAACATCTTAAAACAAGAGAGCTCGGTAAATGCAAGTAAACCCGTCGGGGTACTGAACAGGCCTGCTAGCAGCGGGGCAATATTAGGGTAAAAGAGATCTGGTTAATGCACCACTATGCACATGGTTCGTAAAAAATGGTAATATATTATATATATATAACCAGAATATACAAATACATGTTTAGGCCAATTGTTTGTGATGTTATGAGAGAATGGATGTAAGTTGGGCTTGGACTCGGCCATCTAATTCAATCAATACCTAGGATATGATTATCCTAGAAATGAGACCCATATCTATAAAATCTCACAAACTCAATAGGGTAAACTCAAAATATTCTTGAGTTCAAAATAAAATTCAAAGTACACGACTCTCATGTTCAAAATGGAAGTTTTAATTTTCACGGTAATAATCACATCAAAAAGAAAATTGGTGTCCACATATTTTTTAAAGTTTCTCATTACCCATACCTAAATTTTAAATTATGTGTAGTTAATTAACATTATATTTATTGTACAATATGTGTACATATTTTTAAAAAATATGACTATAAAGGTAAGGCAATTATTTACAAATCATTTTTTACTTCAATGTATAATTCTCAAAGAAAATATGTTTTCATGTTTTCAATCTTGTTCCTTATTAACCATGCATGGTTTCCAAATTTTCTCCAAAGCTTCTAATATTTTCACTATTCCCCCCATGCTCCTAGTACCTCTTCCTCACTCAGAGGTCTTTTCTTCTCCATCAATACCTTCAAATATTCATAAGGCTCTCTCTCTCTCTTTCTCTGTCTCTCTCTCACAGACACACACACACACCTACTCCTCATCCTACCACTAATCCCCCTCATCCTCCTCTCTGTCTCTATCTTCAATCCTATTCCTTACCCTTACTAATGCCCTCTCTCACTCTCTCACCCCCCCTAATATCCCCCCTACCTATAAATCCCATCCTACTCCTCTTCTCTCTCTCCCCTCTCCCCCCTAA
>LPNX010323180.1:8722-36720 GCA_001517045.1 Pseudotsuga menziesii
TAACTTTTCCCTGTCCTGGGGAGGCCTGTACACTCAGCTATGGCTGCCTCATCCACATGAAACTCTTCTCGGCCAAACTTCACTGTCTTTCCATTGTAACTCAGAGCGAAAGCTTCGGCGAGTGGTTGGTTGAAACTGGTGAGCTTTTCACAATAATCGAACACTTGTGCAGTTTTGAAGTACTCTGCTACTTGTGGGTGAGACTCAAGGTACCACACTCCATCGAGCTCTTTTCTGAGTGGTAAGCCCGTTTTGGCCATGAGCCGAGCCTTTGCAAAGAGGTCCCGTGATTTGTTTTTTGATGAAAAGGAACTCTTGGATTTGAACCAGAACTCCAACTGCGCGATAATATAACAAAGAGCCTCGGGCCTGCTTGCGATGCTTTAAGATACCCATTGAATGAGCTTAGCAGGTAATCGCCTATGGAATCGCCCAACTTCATGTGCAATGATGATTCGATCAGCTCCACATGATCTTCATATGCTTCACATTATGAGCCCCCTGGTGAATGATGGATCCATCGGCTTCGAATGGTCTGGAGCTATGTATCATATCTTGAAACCCCTGCGTAATCCTGTGTAGTTAATGATACGGTGTTTCACGACTTGCTTTCAGCAGTAAACCGCCATTAAACTTCATGATGGTCGTGTGAGGTGCGCTCTGATCTCCTCCTTGGCGGAAAAAACCCACAGGCTCGTTTGATGTGAGACTGAGTACGGACACGTGCTCTCCTTTTTTAATTTTTTAATAATGAGACGCCCTTTTGACAGCTAATCATAACTTAGCTTAATCCTTCTAGTCGCCAAGACTGGGCTCTTTTGGCAGCTAGTGTGAACTTGATCCTTAGTTCAATTCTCCCGGCTGCCATAACTGAGGTCTTTTGGTAGTGAACCTAGTCTCTACAAAACAGAGTTAACTACCACAAGCTGTTTTTTCAAAATTTTGAAATTAAGACTCAATAAATTTGATTTTTTGACTTAGTAATGAGAGAATAAAAGATTTTTTGACTCAAACCTATCACCTAAAATAAAAGAAAACAGACTGGTTATTTTAGGAGATAACAGGATCACTCAACAACTTTTATATTTTTTTATCTAATGCACTAGTCAATTTATATAATGTATGGAATTGACTACTTTTCACTTTTACACTTTCCTAGACTTGGATTTTTTTTAACAAAACTAGCTATCTCCCAAACTAACCATTTATGGGAAAAATTATTCTAGCCAAAGTTTTCTATTTTGATGAGAAGATAAAGTGTTGAGTTTAAATTGTTTTTTTCAGTTTCGACATCTAGGGTCACTTTTACCTCCTACAAGATTTCCAAAATTTGGAAATAAGTGCTCAGGAATACTAGATTTTGGCCTTCTTTTGCACCCTGGTTTCATACACTTTGGAATTTGGCCCCACAATTCTATAGTTATCTGCATTCCTATTACATGACCATTCCATAGTAATTTCAGCCCGAACAAGTCCCCCATTGGGTCTCTAGATACTAATATTTAAAAGTATTTATTTTATGTCAAATTGCAGTAGAATGGGCTTCCACTTGTCACTAAATTTTTTGTGGAATCCATCAATGAAATATGAATGCATAAATTCCCATGATATCCTGAGCTAAAATACTCGTGTTATGGCCAAAATAGTTTACATGATCCATTTTATTTTTTATTTTTTATTTTTAGCTTTTATGAATTATAGTCGTTGGATGGGGCCTTCCCTATTATCCTTTCCCATGAAAACATTGATCCAAAATCCGATATGGAACTTCCTATACAACACCTCTATCTAATTCGATTGGATATCAGACCTCTCTTTTCAACCCTTCACTAGTTGTGCTTTGTTGTGCCATGGAATTGTCCTTATTTTATACTATCTTTTCCCTATTTTTAATCCCTTCTTTCATTCCCATGACCTTGTATTAATGGTTATTAATCCATTTTAATGATTATTTGTGGGATTTAGACCTAAGGTGGTTTCCATTTTCATTTTGTTAGTATTTCGTGTGAATTATGATTAAACATTGGAAAAATAATATATTTTGGACTTATCTTTGAAACATGGTTGAGTTTGATGATTTTTGTAGAACCAACTCTTGCCCAGTTGTTGTTACTCCAAGATATTTGCTACAACTCATATTCTTGAAGATCAATGAAAGTGGATACTTGATATTTTTCATATGAGGGATTATTAAGTCATTACTACTGCTGTTACTCCATGAAGACATCTTGGAGAAACATATTTATTGGGGGAATCGGATTTTTATAAATCCATTATTTATATTATTTATTATATGTCTCAAATTACGATGTTAAAATTATTTGAAGATAAAAGGGGCAAGTTGGAGGTGAATGCAAGTGCATATTTGGTTTATTTACAAATATTTGAAGACCTCCATGTAACATATGATGGACCCAACAAATTAAATGCCACTAGGAGTCATTTGGGAGGAGTTTTGGGAATGTTATGATGACTCGTATCTCTAAATTCGAATTTGAATTTAAAGACATCCTAAATAGAAAAGACGTTAGAAAAGGATTTGGGATTAGATTTGAGTTTATTTTGAGATCCAAATTATTAGTAATTTGGTGATGATATTTTGGATCTTCATTTATCATTTTTTATGCAAAACTCATGTATAAATAAGAGCTGGTTATCCATTCCAATGGGAGGACTCTTAGAGCAACAAGTCCAAGTTGTGATGGAATAAAAATTATATTTCTCTCAAAGTCTTTTGTATTTTAGATTGTAGTTCTTTAATTTCTCTTTAATTAATGAAGATTATAGTTCTTTCATTTTTGTAATTTGTAATTAGACTAATTTTTTCTTATTGCATATCATAGAATGTATTTTACTTTGATTCATTGATTTCCGTAGATGTAATTCTAAATAAAGTTTATTTATTTATGCAAGTGCTTTAGAATCATAGATTAACATGGTTGCAACCATAGTGTGATTTACTTTTTTGTAAGTGTGAATGTGGTTTCTTTTTAAGCAAGTTTGATTTACTTTCTTGTAAAGGTGAGTGTGTTTCAATTTTCACAAGTATGTTTTTATTTATGCAACAGTGGATTGATTTAATTTGCTGCAACACATATTAGATGTCCAATGCTAGTGAGGAAACTGTATCTTGCACATATTTTGCATGATAACCTTGGAAAAACAAGATGTTACCTTGGTTTGATAATTTATGTTATGAATTGATTGTTTTTATAGGCCATTAATATGCCCAACATGATTGATTGCATACCCCAAGAATCTAACTCTAATTCTCATCCGTGTGTCCACTCATGATTCCATTATTGCACCCTTCCTTTAATAATTTTTATGTGACCTTTGTTTGGGTACTCCGCTGCACAACATCGATATGGTGATGCATGTCCTCTTTGGGGCTCTCCATTGGACCTTATTTTTTATGGCACCTTAAAAAAATTTGATGCAAATATTCGATGCGATGACACATGTTCCATTGGGTTTTTTCGTTGGACCTTTATTTCGTGCCACCTCAAAGAAACATCGACACAAAACTATGTCACACTGACAAATTTCCCATTAGGGTTTTCTATTCGACCTTCCACACCTGACACATTCCAACAACTCTGTATTTCCAACTTTGATACAACACCTCTGACACAATGTCAAAGCTTCTATAATGCACCTACAAACTTTTCTCCATTAAACATGCAGACTCATCTTTTTTCCACCCGTGAAATTTGGACATCAAATTCTTGCATGACTCTTTGAAGTGGTTGGTCCATGTCATATTCCTGTCCGCATGGAATGGGTGGGGTTCATCTTGAAAAAAATTTCCCAAAATTTTCACACCTTCATAAATAAACCAATTTCGATTTTCTCCATTTTCAAATATCTTTGTTGCATAAAAGAGCACAAACTAGTTTTTCTAATAGCTATGTAGAGTCCAAATTTCCCAAATTTTCTTAAACCAATCTACTTGTTGGATATCTCCTCCAGTTGACCTAGGTTCATATCCTTGGTTGTCAACGAAGACCTAGATATTGACCTGACAGAGTAGGTCTCAGCTTGTAGCACCTGCGACATAGATGCAGTCTCACTCGAGATATCCTTATGGGCAACTTCCATAACCAGGTTTTTGTAGTTGGGTGGGGATTTATACTCTCTCTTTATCTTATCACAATGCTCGACTGAAGCCAGGGCTTATAGTTCTTAATCCTTGTCTATTTACCAGTCGACACATCTTGCAGCATTCAATATGAAGGCCATATCACAGATTCATTCAATAACAATCTGACACATAAATACATGAGATTATTCCTAAACAGAAGGGATGTGACACATTAAATCTACTTATTCACAATATGCATACATTTAACATAAGAAAATTAATCAATGATACACAGAGACAACTGTTAACGTGTAAAACCATCTGGGAAAAACCACAAAGGTGCTCTTCATATGGAATGAGAAATATATTATCACCTTTTGTATGTGCACTTAGCCTACAAATTCTTTTCTAGGTATTCTCAATTCAAAAATACTTTTTTCCTCTCATGCTCCTAGGTTTTAAGTCTAGTTACCTCCTCTCTCCTTCACTCCTCTATTGATTCATACACAGCCTGGATTTTTCCTCTAGATACTCGACTCTCTTCTTTTCTTCTCTAACAAACAAACAATAACCAACAATAGTTTCTCACACAACTTGGGTTTGCCATTTTATAATCTTCTGCATGTCTTAATACACCGAATATTTTTTGTTCGCCAACATGATATCATTTCTATTCTCATATATTAAGTTACAACAGACAATAGGTAGCATCAGCCCAAAACAAAAATATGATTTATTACCGAAAGCGTGCCTTATTCTAATTAACTCCTTACCCATGATCATCCAAGCTGTCATTTTCACTACTCTAATATTATTCTTTTGCAGTTTCTTCTGTCGTAGTTTCCCTTGTCAGCAATCCTTCCATCATGGATTCTCTTCTATTGCATCTTCTCCTCCATCACATATTATCTTTTGTTGCATCTTCTCTTTCGTCGCATCTTCTCTTCCATCACATATTCTCTTCTGTCGCATCTTCTCTTCCATCACATATTCTCTTCCATCACATCTTCTCTTCCTCTATCTTATGACCATAAAATTCTAGCTGAATTTTGCCTAACTTGTCCTAGGGCCAATAGGCCCCCAACACTCACCTATGGCTTGCCTCGAGCCACATTAATCTAGGACCTCTATTGTTACAAGTTTACTTTGAAAATACTGAAACATTTTTACTACGTGCTTAGTCTCATCCCGTACTTCTATTTTCGTCTTCTTAAAATTTTCAACAAGTTTGGAACTGATGTGTTCCAAATTTGTGAGTCTTACTACCTCTACTGCTTGTCGCACTTTCTAGTGTACAAGTTGAATTATACCTGTAATTTTCTCTTCTTCTACTTGGAATTCGGTGACCTTGTGAGTCCTCTTTTGATGCTGTGTTCATAATGTTACGACTTGTTGTTGAGGCCTCTTCATGTTGGAAGACTTAGCCATTTTCTCTACTAATGGCAGTTTATTCATGTCATTATTCAAATGGTTCATCTCTCTCTCAGTAGTGCAAAACTAGTTTGCAAATTTCTCGAACTCCTCATTTCCAATCAAAGCTTCCCACATTTGAGAAACTTGCTCGACTGCTTTGGCACAAAGTGCCTCTACCTCATCTATTCTCTTCGCAGCATCTATGGCTGCATTTCTTCTCTCTTCCAATACCTCTGGAGGTGTATTGGGTGTTAGTTATGCTTCTAAATCCACGACCTTCTTGCGGATGTTCTCTACAATCTCTCCAATTCGAAACACTTTGGATTCTACAAACATTTCATTGGTAAAATTGTGGCAAGCAAGTGTGACTATTTCATCAATTCAGTGCCTATTTTCCTCCCAGGTCTTAGCTTTCTGCTCTACTTCTTTGATTGTTTTCTTCATCTTATGAACAATATTGTTTGATTCTATAACTTGCTTGACTAATGTTCCTTCTCTTACTTTCATTTCTATGACTATGAAATTCTGAATGGAATATACTTCATACATCGGCAATGTAGAGAAATATATAGTGACATGGCCCAAGATTTTGGCCATGGAATTTAGCTCTGCTATCCCCAAGTCTACTACTTCCCCCACCTCTTGGGTCTTTATTGGTGGGATGGGTATCAACACATTACTAATTCATTTCTATGATGGGCTAGCTAAGTCCTGTGACTCAGACAATTGTTGTTTGTAGTCGAATACCACTCTTACTTCTTTCACTACCTTACAAAGTGTTTGTAATAAGTCGGTGATGCTACTGGTTACGTTTGTTTTTTGCTCAGCTATTTTCTGGAGGCTTTGATTGACGATATCAGTCA
The DNA here is from genome assembly GCA_001517045.1 of Pseudotsuga menziesii. Taxonomy (NCBI): domain Eukaryota; kingdom Viridiplantae; phylum Streptophyta; class Pinopsida; order Pinales; family Pinaceae; genus Pseudotsuga; species Pseudotsuga menziesii. Next base: position 15,083 of record LPNX010323180.1, read on the forward strand.
TTGTTTCTATAAAAAATGTATAATTATTGCTAGTAAGGCCGACAGTTCCAACTATTTTTTTCCTTTCCGCTTCTTATGACGCCTCACAGACTTCTCTGTCTTCTTCCTCTTTTCCCCTACTACTGGGTCTGTTGGAGTTGTTCTTGACTCTTCTAGGTATTTTTTGGACTTTCCTCTTGGTATTCTTCTATATTTTCTATTGGTGGGTTTTCTCCTTGTTCCCCATACTTCTGCGTCGATGGATCATTCCATCACACCTATTCATTGCTTGATAACTGGTCATTTGCAATAGGAACTCTCCATTCTTCTAGCCATTATTGAATAATGGCCTCAATTTATGTAGTCGGCAGCTGATATTGTGTTGCAATCCATTGGCATTGCGGGCCTTGTCGTGGCTACAACAACATATGATGGGCCATGAACAAAAACACATTAATGTTTCGGTACTGCTTAATGATATCCTTAGTAATTCTTGCCTACTTTTTGACATGATGTCACAGGTCCTTGTGAAAATAGCTCTGCATTTTTGTATTTTTTCCTCTACTTTAAATCTTTCTCGAACAAGAGATTCTGGTATCGAGCTCCTCGACATGAAACATGCAAATATACCCCCTGGTAGTTTTCTTTCCCATGCAACAAATGAAATCAATATAAGTAGCCATGAATAATGAAATGATCTACCTTTCTCCCATGCCTTTTTTGCATCTACTAAGTACTCATTTAGTAGATATTGTGATCAGCTGAGTTGAACACCTGTTGCACATAACTCTACCACAACAATTGTCCATGCGGTACACTCGCTCGGTTGCATCTTGCGCAACAATTTTATAGGTAGGGATGTAGCTATGAACCAAAGAATATAATCATTGATAGAGGCAATGGAAAATCCTCTGGTGTCTATGATCATGTCATACTTTTCTTTGAGCTTATTGATGATAAATTGTCTTTTTTTTCCAACAAAAAATGGTGCTGGGTTGACACCTACAAGTGGGAGTCCCGTAATCATTTCTATAAGATCGATATCAACAGAAACCTTTCAGTTGAGCCATAGAAATCAACCATGGAATGACACTAGCAATTGTTTAACACATGCATTTTAGTTTACACTACGACCAAAATGCGGCATATGCATGAGTGAAAACAAACCAACTTTGTCTAGTTCTCTTTCCCATTCCATTGGAACTAAATCTTTAGGTTCATCCTCTGTCTCATGTACATCAACCATGTATTTGTGAATTGTGAACTTTGGAAATTTCCTTAGTTCCTGGTCGACAAAGATCATCTTCTTGATATTTGGAAGTAGGTTCATCGTTATCCAAACTTCTTTCGGTACAGTCGATGATACCAGTGGGTACCTTACATCCTTGGCAATTCGAATATTGGTTGCATCGACTAGTTTGGGAAGAGCATAATATGGTAGCATGGTGGCAGAGCTTGGTTGTTCATCATCTGGTGGTGGTGTTGCTGCTTCCTTACGACTACTAGGTTTTTTCCTCTTTGACGTTCCACGTGGTTTTGGTCGTAATCCGACTTCAAGGATGAATGGGATCTGTTTGTCTTCTTCTGCAACCATGACCTGTGGTGGAACATATGTGGAAGTGTCTTCTATAATGGGTGTTGGTGAAGGGGTCATGACACCGTATTCTGCAACAATGCTTGTACTAGAAATATATATGACCATATTCTGTGAAAAATCACCTCGACTATTTGAGTTGCATAAAAAATAGCTCATTTTAATTTGTTGGGTGAAAACATAATGAATGATGCTTCGACGCAAAGATGATATTCATTCGTTTGTTCAAGCAGTATTTTATTCGCACAAGCGGGTAATAAATTGGAAAGGTGGCAATGATTTCTTTCACATGAGGAAATCACCCGAATCATTACAAGAAAATTGCCACTTAACCATCACTTTCCATGTCACCTCACTGGTATTTATTGTGTAATAATGACAAAGATGACCAAAAATTACATCATCAAAATCTACCGCGTTAGGAGTATTAACTGCAGCTAACTGTCTTATTGAGACTAGATTTCATCATGCGACAACTTTTCTCTTCCTTCGACTGATATTTGGACTCCAACACATTTCTTTATTTAGGACAAACTGAGAGTCTTCACTAGCATTTTTATTTTGAAACATATAGATGGTTTGCTGCCACTTGTTCTTTTTCTTCAACAGATACATTGTCTATGACACACAACAAAACACATCGTAAATATGTACATTTTCATCTCTTTCTTTTATCTTTTCTTTTCTCTCTTTTTTTTTTTTTTTTTTTTTTTTTTTTTTTTTNAGTGATTGTGATGAAAACATAAGGCCCCAAGAAATGTGTTTTCATCTTACCAAGATACCTAAGAACTTACTATAATAGAGGAGGACAAGTCCTCCAACCTAAAATTGCGTATTCTTAATCTTCCAGTCATGCCATACTCCTTGTCGTTGCTTTTCAACATTTTGGTGATAACCTACAGGAAAATGTTCTTCGTCCAGCTGCACAAGATGCAACAGTATTTCTTCGATAGCACCACTATCAGTCATTTCTATGATTGTAGCAATCCTTAAACTGGGTACAATGTATTCCAATGTCATAACAAACTCCTTTCATACATTAACCAGAATGGAGTTCGGCATATCAACTTCTTACAGGTCGTGTGATATTCCCACAGTACTGCATAAATTTTATGGTCCCAGTCGTCTCTTTGAACATTGCAAATATTTATCAATGTGTTCTCCATGATATTGTTGAATGCTTCGACAACACCATTCGCTTGAGGGTGATATGGTGTTGTATTCCTATGTTGGATATGGAATTATTTAGTTAATTCTTCGATCAACTGATTGACAAAGTGTATGACTTGATCACTTATCAAAAATTTTGGGCATATGAATATAGTGAAAATATTGTTGAACAAAAATTTAATAGTAGTCGCAGTAGTAAAATCGTTTACTAGTGCTGCTTCATCCCATCTAATCAGGTAATTTATTGTAGTAATAATGTATCTTACACCTATTTTCTTTCCTAGAGGGTTAATAGCTCCAACAAAATCAACAACCCATGTGTCAAATTCCTGCAAAGTTATTTGAGGTACTAGCGGCATTTCATCGCATCGCGACAATTTTCTAGCTCTCTGAAAGATATCACAGATGTGGCAATATGCTCTAGCATCTGGATGCAAAGTGGCCCACCATAATCCTGCTTGTAATATCTTGTGCACTATACATTTTCCAATATAATGTCCTCCTGCAACACCAACATGCATTTATTTTAATATCATTAGCCGCTAATGTTTCAATACACAACGATGAAGAATTTCATCTAGTCCTATTTTATATAGATGTCCAAATATCAGTTAGAATTCTACAACTCGCACTACTAATTATTTTTTCTTCTCAGTACGAAATCCATCAGGTGCATATCCCATACTCAAAAAATGTATAATATATTCGTATTGGTCATCAAATATTGTGACCACAAATATTTGCACATCATGAATACAATCATCGAGGTTCACATGTTCTTCTCCAATTTCATGTCTCGACAGGTGGTCTGGTCCTAAGTTTACTTGACCTGACTTAACAATAACCTCAAAATCAAATTCCTGGAAAAGGAGGAGCCACCAGAAAATATTCCCCCAAACACTAGCTTGTCCACCATGTATTTCAACACTGAATGGTCTGTGAACATCTTGAAATGTCCACTTAACAAATAGTGTCAAAATTTCTGTAGCACATACACCATAGCTAATACTTCTCTTTCAATCATAGTGTAATTATTTTCTGATATTGACAATTTCCTATTAGTGAAGGAAATAAGATGATCAATGGACTCCGCCGGGATGCACAATTACAACGTCAAGTGCGATAGACGACCCATCAATATGTACATGAAATTCCTTCTTCGAGTCTGGAAAAAGTAATATGGGCATTGTGACCATCTTGTTCTTCAAGATATCCATACTTTCTTGCATTTTTTCATCCACTCTAACTTAATATCATTTTTCAACAATTTTTCCATCGGAGCAGTTACCTATGCATATGCTTTGATAAATTTTCTATAGTATCCTATATGTCCTAATGTCATTCTAAGCTGATTCACTATCTCAGGGGGTGGTTGGTCAACGATAATTTAAATTTTGGTAGGGTCGATCAGGTTTCCATCGCGACAAACAACATGGCCCAATAGAATTCCAAACAATTCACAAAATATACGTTTCTTTAAATTCAATGAAATTTGATACTATCGAAACCATTCTAGCATCATTCTAAGGCTCTCAATGTGGTCCTTTATGAGCCCAAACACCGTCCAGTCATCGAAGTAGACCTCAAGAAAATTATGAATAAAATCCTTGAACGTAACCACTACTATCCTAGAGAAGATAGTAGCAGCACTCTTGAGTCCAAAAGGCATGCTTGTGTATTGAAAACATCCCCACTCCATCGAAAAGGTTTTCTTGTGTCAATCTTCCTTTGCGATTTTGATATGATGGTATCCAGAGAACCCACATTAGAGGAAATTTCAATTTAAAATGGGCCTTCCAAAAATAATACAAATTCCATGTCATCATGTATTAGCCAATAAAAATGCTTTAAAATTCAAAAAGGGAGCACCTCTTAAACAATTTTTAATCTAAATTTGGGGATAGGTATCTTAAAAAAACTATTTTTTTTGTTCATATTTTCAACATATCTCCTTGTGTTTTTACTCAAATTTCTATTGGGAGAGCTTGTTGGATGCGAAATTAAAATTTGCATCCAACAAGTCCCCACTTGACACACTTTTGATGGGCCCCGGTACCCAAAAAACAAGAAATACCTGAAAAAACATGATGATGACATTTTTTCAGGTATTTCTTGTTTTTGGGGTACTGAGGCCCATCAAAAGTATGTCGAGGTACTCGTGGGATGCAGAATTTAATTCCGCATCCAATGAGCTCTCCCGATAGAAATTTCAATAAAAACACAGGGAGATATGTCGAAAATACGAACAAAAAAGTAGTTTTTTTTTCTTCCTCCAAAATTAATAAATATTATTTTATTATTTTAACTATTATTTTATTAATTTTCCTTAGGAGGCCCATTTTGAGTTGAAATTTATAGAATAAAATTCTTGACCCATGACACTTTCTAATACCTCATCTATAAATGGAGATGGAAATGGGTCATGTAGGCAGGAATCGTTCATCTTTCTTAGGTCATCGTAGATGCATATTTCACTGGTAGTCGTCTTGTCCTGCACTACTATCGAGTTGATACATTCTTATTCTTCAACCGGTTCTATAATACCTACATCTAGCATTTAATCTAATTCTATCTTGACATATTTCTTTATACCACAGATTCAATTGGTATAGTCGCTGCTTCATAGGCCTTGCATTAGGATTTAATGGTATCTTCATCTCTCCAAGTGTTGGCACTAGAATTGAACCCAAGGTTGTGGCAGGCTCTTTCCCAGGTAACAAAAGAACCACTTTAGACTGTGCCTCTATCCCTACGTAGTCAGAGAGGGATCTCTCACTTGTTTTTTGGGTTTACTTCACGTAGGATATTCGATCAAGAATGGTTAGGAGGATAGACTCCTGAATAGGGCAGGTGAGTTAATATACGATGTAGGTGGGACTATCAAAGTAAGGAACCATTGGCTAATGGAGTCGAAGGTCCAGGTAGGGAACACATTACAGGAGGTAAAGAATGGTGTATATTTACAAACAAAGGTAAGGTAGTCGTCGATCTTGCAATCAGGAGATATTTAGTGGGCGATTAGTAGATGAGAGGGGACAATCCATTACGCAGAGTACCTATAGGATGAATTCTATGTAACTTTAGAAGAAAAATTAAATGAATATCTAATACAATAGATGGAGCATAGAATGTATGAATTCCAAACTGTAATACACTCATTTCAGACATGAAAGAAATCAACAAACTGGATTGAACATGGATGAACATTTCACATAAAGAAATTACATATTGAAAGAAACAACGACACATGAATCTGTGCCTTGGAAGAAAATCCTTCCTCTACAAATTTATTCATAACACAGAAACCAGAGACCAATTACAATGGAGAGCCTCAACCCTTGAAAGTTTCCAACCAACCCCTATCTCCCTCTATTGGGAGTGTATTTATACTATTTCGGTGCTGAGATTACTCTTCGAAACAAACCTAAAAACAATTTCTAGTCACAATCAAACATTAACAGTCTAGAGAGTGGAACTATCGTCGTGATTTACAAATATGAACAAACATTATGGGGCTACCTCATATGGTAATTCAAAATGACACCATAGAGTTTTCTTTATCCTGGTAACGTGAAAAGTGATCTTTATGTCGTAAGATGGTCTGTTGCTGACTTGGACCATTCTGGGACGTGCTTTTCTACCTTCTTTGACCAGCCTGCTTCCTCTAGACCATGGTGCTCAAAGGCTAACAAGAAAACCCCCTCTCAGGTGCTCAAAGATTTTCCTAGGCCCTCCTTCGTCTGGTAACACTGTTATAGAGAGGAACTGAAAAAAGGGTGGCCATGCATTTGATGATGATAAACATCTTAAGAGGTTTATCATTCTTGTACTGCTCTCTCCCTTCTACGGGGAGGGTTTTCTCATAGGCCACGTAGTTGGATGTGTGTTTGAACTCCTCCTTGCCCACAGTGAATTTGTTAAGGGGATATTAGAGGGGCAGCGATGAAGGATTCGGACCCCTACTATTCTATACTGAGCATTTGCTCCAACAGCATAGTCACCATTATGTGTTGGGACTTCGAAAGCCGTGACTGCAACTGGAGGTGTCGGAGGGACGTCCCTAGGCTGTAAAAACCCATGCATAGCACATCTGAAGGTAGGGCTATGTGGAAACAAGTGAATCTCCCTAGGTATTTAACATCTATGCCCCAGTGGTTGGCGATTTCCTAGTGTGGACAACCAGGATGATGAAGAAATGCAATTTCATGTTCACCAACCATTAGTACCCCTTGTTAAACTAGCATCTCAAACCACACAGCCATGGCTATGTATGAAAGAAATCAACACTTCTCGTAATTCAACCTCTATCCCTCACTGTCTGTGCATTTCCCTACTTCAATAACTTCGGAGGATGACACTATATAGGGCCAGCCGAAACGACCTGGAGAAGGCTATGCTCTTGAATACCGGTCGTCATGAAAATAGCATGTGTGACGTTAGGGCAGGGATCCGCTCCTCTAATGTTCAATTATCTTATCTGATATGGATAAGACTTTTAAGCACTTTCTCGCATGGCTGCCCAGCTGGTTTAAAAAATTTGGATCTGACCTTTCTTTTCTTTTCTCTCTCTCTCTGTGATGGTGGCACTAAGTGGATTTAGTTCATGGTGTCTCTTCACTTTGTTTGGATGCCATATTCGCCACTTCAAAAACCTAAACTACCTGCTTTGCTACTATTTTTTCTTCATGAGCCACATGCCTGACATGTGGAGCCGAGGAAATTAGTGTCATTAGTCATGATCTTCTCCTTAGGCCGATCATAAATGGCATCAGAGAATCAGTTAACCAACTGGGAGGCAGATTACGCATATGAACGTCCCCTCCACTGTCATCTCCACACTGGATGCGAAACTTACAGCCTTGAGGCCTCCTGAACCCTCCGATTTGGGGAACCTTTCACGTCCATCATCCACGTTTCTTCACTTTTGCCGCCAATTTCTCCTCTCTTGATACAACAAATAGCTTTAGATCGTGGCATGCTCTTACTCATCGATTGAGATCGACCCTGCCATGCAACCATCGATTTGAGTGGGTCCTACCACCTGTTTGTGAATCGGGACCCTGACATTGTCCATGCTAGTTCAGATTGCGGAAATAACCTCGACTGTAGATCTATCCCCTTCTTTGTTGCGACGATTGATATCTGCACCCAGTACCACTTTTCATGATTTGGAATCATGAATTTATCCGCACAAGTATGGTGTGTGAAATCATCTAGGGCCATAGATCTGCTCATGCTCTCACCTTCACCGTTAGATATTTCTGTCCTTTAACCTGTTTCATGATTTAGGAATGTTCCTTCTATCGAGCATGTTGGCTCAGTGAAACTGTTTTGGGCCGTCGATTGGGCTCCGCCTTGATCTCGGCCTTTCATTGCTTTCCCATTTTAATGGAATATGCAAATACCAAACTTGACCATTCCCTCGCGTCCTTTGGCCAAAACCACGCTCTATCATCCCTCTTCTTCCTTGTGATCCCGGATCATCGGTCTATGACGTCTTTCTCTATCATCTTCATTGTTGCATGTCTTCACCTCTAGAGGAATCTACAACCATAGATCAAGCTTTCTTCTTCATATGATAGTGTAAAATGATGGAAAACATACATTTGATATCTGAAGGGCATTCATATAATTTTCTAATGAGTAGGATCCTTTTAAACTTTGTCAAGCCCATAAATCCACTATTGCAAATGCAGTGTTAACAACTGGCTCCATGAGGGATTCTATCCTCCTAGTGAGGTAGCAAGGAACCCCCATAGACCAAGTGCCAAATCCATTGGGTTGTCCCCAATCTTTGAAACCTTCCTTTTTCTCTAAGCTATTTCTTTAGCTAATTTACACCACTCTGCAAACTATGCTTTTGGCCATGCTCTGAAACTGAGAATAGTTGTGATTGCAAACTTGTTCTTACAACTGAAAATTAAAATAAACTAAAACAGTAATGAAGGAAATGCTCAATTATTGTCAAGCTTATTTGTTCCTACCTACTCTACCTAACTTAGTGCATAAGCCTGATTAAGTGAAATCAGAATTCCAATGAATCTAATCAAGCAACTTGCCTATCAGTTCAATTTCCTTTTCGTGCTTGTTGAACAGGAATGAAATACAAAATGGAAAAAGGCTATAACAAATAAACTGATCTTTACAGTAGAGATGTGACTAGTCATTACCATTACCCAGCCCTTCCATGTACTCTGCTATGGGGTCATAGAAAACACAGCAACCTCCAACATATTTTGTTCTTTGATCATGGGAAATCTGTCCAGAACTCCCTTCCTCTAGTGAGCTGCCAGGATGATATTGGACAGATCTTAGAAAAGGGCCCACATAATCGTTCTCCAAGGAAACATCTACCCTTTCATTCGAAATTTCTGAAACTAGAACTTCACCTTCTTCATGTGCCTCAGCATGGATGTCCTCTTTTTCTTCGAGAGGACCAAGTAAGCACATTCCTCCTACATGGGGTGATATTCCTAAAGGCAGAAAATTAAAAAAATCTTATTATTTGAGGGTCTCTACCTCCTTCTTTGTGACTCAACACCTCCTCACAAAATCCCGACGTATCAATAAACGGAGAGGGATTGCACGAGTGTACTTCTTCATTATATTCTTTTCCATATAAGCTTATGGAAGGAACCATCTCCTCCAACTTCTATTTCTGGTTAGACGATTTAATCTTGTGCCGTATTAATTCAAAAGAGGAATAACACAAGGATAGGCTATCACCTTCAGTACATTTACCATCCTTTCCTGTCTCAACCTTCTGACTTTGCATTGCAGTTTGATTGTCTCCATTAGCAGACCTTGGTTCTATAACTAGATCTTCAGGTATAGCCTCCTCATACTCATCATACACAGGTACACCAAAATCTCTTTTAAAATCATCACCAGCGAAAGCGGTGCTGAGTAGATTGCAATATTAAGAAAACAAGCCTGTAGAACCATATGCTCCTATATCGGGCTGATCATCTTTCTATCTAACAAGGGAAATATTTAGCTGAACAGGGACTCTCCTTTTCCATTTGTAGGGCCCAACCAATTTTCAAGTGTCTTTTATTTCACCACCGCCGTCTTGTCCCGACAATGTTTTGGACGTTTTAAGGTTTTCCTTAACCTCCAAACAATCAATAAACATATGCTGCAGAGTGGTTGATTTTCTTTCCAAAAGAAGTAAGGACAACTCAAGAGGAAAGGTGGCTGCATAATAGATCTTTACAACGTTCTTAAGAGGTTGGAATTCCTTGGGCGTGTTATAATAAAATCTTGCAAATATTCTGTTAAAACTAGATATGGCCTCACCCTCATGCCTCTTCAGGGAATAAAATTATGAAAGTATTTGATCTAGTGGCCTTCTCCTACCCCAAAACTTTAAAAAGGTGCAAGAGAACTCTTCCTAGGTATTGATGGACTTAGGATGCAAGTGTTTGAACCATTCTTTAGCATCTCCTTGCAAATACTGGGCAAAAGTATTCATATAAACATCATCATGTTCTATCTCAAAAAGGTTAGAGAAATGTTCAAAGTCTTGTAAATGTTTCTTAGCAGTGAAGTCTTTGGATTCTCCATAAAATTTGGGGAGGTACTTGTGATGTTTTGTAGGGAAATCATGGAGGATAGGAGGAAATTGTAGTGATTTGTACTGGCTTGGAATACTGGGAGAGACTAGGTTAGGCGCAGTAGATACACTACTGATTGAGGTTTCATGAGGTTCACAGGGGTGACCTTCAATGTCATGATTTTTGGGACAAAAATATGGGTTAGAATCACATGTACAAGATGATGCAATGCTTTTGGTTGGTAAAGAAGGATAAAAAGGAATATATTCATAGCTCTGTTCTAAACAAATTGAACCATAGAAGGCTGTTTTGACAAATTTAGGAAAGGATAAGAACAAACTTACAAGGCAATATAAGGCATCTTGGAAGAAATGGAAATTCGAGTATCTTTCCCTTTCACCATGCATTTTGGGGCCTTACAAGGGGTCCATTTTCCTCGACAGAGCCGGCTAGTTTTCCAGAAAATTTGATTTATGTGTCATTCCACTAGTGGAGTCGCCGAAGTATGAATCCTTCAAGAGTGGAGTTTCCAGGTGAAAAGTGAGCAACCTTCTTGATGTTTGATCGTTGTTCACCGTAAACAACTATATCTAAAACTTTGTCATTCTTCCCAGGGATGATCTTCAATCTCGTCCTCGACAACAAAGCTAGTTTGTTAGCACTACAATTGAACCCAAGTTTGCGGAAGTATCACTCCCAAGTAATAGAAAAACCGCTTTAGACTGCGCCTTTGGCCTTGTGCAGTCAGAGAGGGATCTCTCGCTTGTTTTTTGGGTTTACTTCATGTGGGATATTCGATCAAGAATGGTCAGGAGGCTAGACTCCTGAATAGGGCGGGTGCATTAATATAAGATGCAGGTGGGACTATCAGAGTAAGGAACCATTGGGAAATGGAGTCAAAGGTCTAGGTAGGGAACATATTGCAGGAGGTAAAGAATGGTGTATATTTACAAATAGAGAAAAGGTAGCCGTCGATCTTGCAATTGGGAGATATTTAGCGAGTGATTAGTAGATGAGAGGGGACAATCCATTACGTAGAGCACCTGCAGGATGAATTATACGTAACTTTAGAAGAAAAATTAAATGAATATCTGAAACAACAGATGGAGCATATCATGTATGAATTCCAAATTGTTATACACTCATTTCAGACGTGAAAGAAATCAACAAACTGGATTTAACATGGGATGAACATTTCACATAAAGAAATTACATATTGAAAGAAACAATGACATAGGAATCTCTTCCTTGAAAGACAATCCTTCCTCTGCAAATTTATTCATAACACAGAAACCAGAGACCAATTACAATGGAGAGCCTTAGCCCTTGAAATTTTTCAACCAACCCTTATCTCCCTCTATCGTGAGTGTATTTATACTATTTTGGTGCTGATATTACTCTCTGAAACAAACCTAAAAACTGTTTGCAATCATAATAAAACATTAACAATCTAGAGAGTGGAACTATCGCCATGATTTACAAATACAAACAAACATTATAGGGCTACCACACATGGTAATTCAGAATGACAGCACAGAGTTTTCTTTATCCTGGTAACGTGAAAAGCGAGCTTTATGTCGTAAGATGGTCTATTGCTAACTCAGACCGTTATGGGACGTGCTTTTCTGCCTTATTTGACTAGCTTGCTTCCTTCATACCATGGTGTTCAAAGGCTGACAAGAAAACCCCCGCTCAGGTGCTCAGCCCTTTTCCTAGCCCCTCCTTCATCTGGTAACACGGTTACAGGGAGGAACTAAAAAAAGGGTGGACATGCATTTGATGATGATAAACATATTAAGAGGTTTATCATTCTTGTACTGCTCTCTCCCTTCTATGAGGAGGGTTTTCTCGTAGGTCATGTAGCTGGATGCGTGTTTGACCTCCTCCTTGCCCACGACAAATTTGTTAAGGGGATATTAGAGGGGCTATGATGAAGGTTTCAAACCCTTACTGTTCCAGACTGAGCATTTGCTCCAACAACGCAGTCACCATTATGTGTTGGGACTTCGAAAGTCGTGACTGCAACTGGAGGTGTCGGAGGGACGTCCCTGGAATGTAAAAACCCATGCACAATGCATCTGAAGGTAGGGATGTGTGGAAACAGGTGAATCCCCCTAGGTATTTAACATATGTGCCCTAGTGGTTGGCTATTTCCTGGTGTGGACAACCAGGATGATGAAGAAATGCAATTTCATGTTCACCAACCATTAGTACCCCTTGTCGAACTAACTTATCAAACCACACACCCATGGCTATCTGTAAAATAAATAAACACTTCTCATAATTCAACCTCTATCCCTCACCATCTGTACATTTCCCTACTTCAACAACTTCGGAGGATGACACTATATAGGGCTAGCTGAAACGACCTGGAGAAGAATATTCTCTTAAATACCAGTCGTCGTGACAATAGCATGTGTGATGTCAGGGCGGGGATTTTCTCCTCTAATGTTCAATTATCTTATCTGATATGAATAATACTTTTAATCACTTTCCCGCATGGCTACCCATCTAGTTTAAAACATTTGTATCTGACCTTTCTTTCCTTTCTTCTCTTTGTGACAGTGGCACTGAGCGGATTCAATTCGCGGTTTCTCTTCACTTCGTGTGGATTCCAGATTCACCACTTCAAAAACCTGAACTACCTGCTTCTGTACTATTTGTTCTTCATGAGCCACGTGCCTGAAATGTGGAGCCGAGGAAATCAGTGTCATTGGTCATGATCTTTGCCTTAGGCCGATCGTAAATGGCATCGGAGAATCAATTAATCATTCGGGAGGCAGATTACACATATGAATGTCCCCTCCATTGTCATCTCCGCATTGGATGTAAAACTTACAGCCTTGAGGCCTCCTTGGCCCTCCGATTTGGGGAACCTTTCACGTCCATTGTGCATGTTTCTTCACTTATGCCATGAATTTCTCCTCTCTTGATACAACGAGTAGCTTTAGATCATGGAATTCTCTTACCTGCCGATTGAGATCGACCCTCCCATGTAACCGTCGATCTGAGTGGGTCCTACCACCTCTTCATGAATCGAGACCCTGAAGTTGTCCACGCTAGTTCAGATAGTGAAAATAACCTCGACCTTAGATATATCCCCTTCTTTGTCGCGATCATTGATATCTGCAGCTGGTACCACTGTTCGCGATTTGGAATCACAAATTTATCCACACAAGTCTAGCTTACGAAATCAACTAGGGCCATAGAGCTACTCATGCTCCCATCTCCACCGTTAGATATTTCTTTCCTTTAACCTATTTCAAGCCGTCGATCGGGCTCCGCCTCGATCTTGGCCTTTCTTTGCTTGCTCATTTTAATGGAATCTGTGAATGCCAAACTTGACCATTCCCTCGCGTCCTTTGGCCAAAACCACGCTCTATCGTTGCTCTTCTTTATTGTGATCCTGGATCATCGGTCTATGATGTCTTTCTCTATCATCTTCGCTGCTGCATGTCTTCACCTCTGGAGGAATCTACCATCATAGATCGAGTTTTCTTCTTCATCTGACAGTCTAAAATGATGGAAAACATAGATTTGATATCTGAAGGGTGTTCATATAATTTTCTAATGAGTAGGATCCTTTTGAACTTTTCCAGGATCATAAATAGACTGTTGAAAATGTAGTGTTAACACCAAGGTATCCAACAATCCTCTTCATCTATGAAAACTTTTGTAGGTAACATATCCTGGAATTAATGCATTAATTCTATGATCCTCCTGATAGTTTCATCATCCCATTGATCCCCGATGTTGGAAAACTTGGGATTATCTGGAGATCCAATGTTGGATTTCTTGGTTTTTAATGGATTTAGGAAATTGATACTTGAAATATCGATTCCCTCAACCACGCGAGTACCTTGATATTATAGGATGTTCATGTCTCAAGGGTTATCATCATCAGGTCCACCTATCACATTATAACACTCCATCTAGTGATGGACTGTCGTGTTGCTTTGATAAAAGTTTGACGTTGGCATATGGATATCTTCGAATATCTTCATATTTATCACTTGCAACACAACATCAATTGAAGGATGGTTATTATCAAACTCGAATGTGTGTGTACAACTAGCATCTAGTTCATCCCATTCAAGAGTCCATATTCGTAACTCGCTCAATCGACGTGTACCATTGCATTGGTATCATATCCAATGTATGTACAAAATGATGAACCCATTCTTGTCATGGGAATGCCTCCCATGTCGTACAACACTATTTAATGTGCTTAAGAGGATTAGTTAATCATGTGTACTTTTGACCAGTATAACTAATTTTCTCTCGAAATCATATCTTCGTTAATTTCCTACATTGAGGCCAGTCTGAGAATGTGCGACCCACCATCTCAAAGGTGTAGCTTTCAATGCAAAGTCTAGAGTGGATAAGCGCTGATGTTCTGTAAATTTGTCTTCAAATTCTGTTAGAAAATATGCTACGTTAGGTAATCCTTCATATGTGGGTAGCTCACTTTCCTCATTACCTACCTGTCACATAGACCATGTAATTCTTGTGCATCTTCTCATCGACACTTCATGTAATTGGTCATGCCAGTTTTCCAAGGATTATCCCAAATCCAATGTACATGAACTAACACTTCATCAATTGAGATTTCCATTGGCCATTGGGTTTACATAATCATCTCTTGTAGACATGATGTTATAAATATAGTCCGGATAATCTCCTTGTCCTTCATTATTCACTTTTTTACATATCTATGTCCTCCAATGGATCAATTGGTGCGACCACCCTTAGATCTGAATCTTCAAATGTTAATATTCTTTTCTTAAAATTTATAATTGTTTTATTATCAATCACCCAGTTGATCCCTCAAAGTGAGGGATAAGGATTTTTATCATCGACAATGTCAATCACGTCAAAATTAGCATAAGTTCTCAGGACTTCTATTTCAACTGACACTTGAGTCAGTTCATCGATAGGTAGAATATTCGACTGATTCACTAATCGAAGCTGGACAGGAGACCATACGAGTCTTAGTTTTCTCATGCTATCCCATGTTTGTTTAGTGAAAATGTTGATATCGGATCCCAAGTCTAGAATAATATAATCCATATAATAGTCTCCTATTTGTGAAGTCATCCTTATTTCATGACCACTCTTCAGTCTTTTCCCGATATGATTAACCAATTTTTATTGTCGTACCTATTCTTGGGGTTCTTCTATCAAATATTTCAATTCTGCGACAACATATTTATCTTGGATTAGATTTAAGAAACTTTTAAAGAATTCTTTTAGTTTACTAACCTTTTCGGTCGGTTTCTTTCAGAGTAGTTGATCAAATATTTCAGGCATCTCCAATATTGGTCTTCCTAAAGTCGAAGCTTGATTTCTATTGATGAATTCTTTTCACGCATCCAAGAGTACTTCCTTTTCCTTTTGGATGTCGAATGGTGCTTTTCTTTGTTCCATTGGTCACACATGTAGTTTCCCATAGAGTGGTTCTGTATTTGATCCCATCACAGAACCTCCTCTTGTTACGACAACTATATGTGGCTACGTTGGTCCAATATACGGGAACTTCACTTAGTGAACCTCTCACATAGCACGTTCAATTGTAGGATATTAAATAATACCCTTAATTTCGAGAGATATTGACCCAAACTCTTTTTTTTGAAACCCCCTCCCAATACTTAAAACCTCCTCCCCACCCCTTTTTATACCTCAATCCNCATGGTCCAGTAGAAATATTCTATATATTCTGATTGCGGATTGGATTGGGATTTTACGACAGAATTGGATTTCCCACATTCCTAGCCTGCCACTTCATAATTAACTACAGAAATTGCTCAACAATATGATTAAAATCTTTGCAATATGAGCATTTCATAGTAGGACTCATGTAATCCATGGAAAAATGTCTGGGCTGCCCATAATTATAACATATGATTTGGCCTCTCCCATGACCAAATCCTCCTCCTTGTGCCCAACCTCTAAAATTTCCACCCCCCCTGTGTTGAGGGTATTATTGTTACAGATACTAGTTTTGAGGGTATTGGTTATGAGGACATTGAACCGATGGATATTGAACCCGAGTTCGCTCATCCTACAATTGTTCATCATTCTTCATTAAATAAGTATCCATTTTTTTCTCCTACAATCTTTATCATCATGGCCCACTGATAAAAAAAATTACAGTATAAACTTCATGGTGCACTTATAATCTTTTGTAAGTACAGACACTCTTCTGACCGATGGCCTCTAGTCTGGCATATTCTACACTAGGGTATCCCTCGTGTATTTATTGGGCTCGATTCTCTCGATGTGACGTAATTCATATATGTCAGGAAGTTTTGTTTATGGTGTCCCCCTATTTTGCATCTGGTACACCATAGATCTGCTTGTACTTCCTTCCCTTTCATAATATTTTGAAGTTGCAACATAAGGTTGCCTAGTTGCGACTGAATTTACATCATTCTGGCACCGGTCTCTCCAATAGGTGAGGATTCCAATTTCATAGACAATTTGAGAGCCTCGGTCTACAACACAATATTTTGATGCATCGGGGGGATCTGGATGTGCAACAACAATGCTACGATAAACCACACTTTTTCTTAAACATTCGAAATCAGAAAACTTACTTTAGGAATCAACATCTTAAATCTCTTAGTTTTTTTACTATTAGTAATGCACTGCGACTCATATTTTGGCTTCCTAAATTCATCTATTAGTACTACTCAGATATGATCTAATATTTTTTGTGGGACTCCTTCCAGAACCACATATAATTTCATGTACCAATCCAATGCTTGACCCCTAAGGGTTGTGATCATTTGAGCCTCCTTGATGGCTTCATATTGGACCTATCACACGGTCCACATGAATTCACATAGAAACCAATGTTTCTCTAGTTCTTCTAATCCATTTTCATTAAATGTTGGTAACTTAATATTGTTCTCGACCATTATATTTTTTCTAGGCACTTATTGGCTGGTGGGAATCCCTTATCCGCTATTCCAATGACTACTGTTACTTTGATTAACAAAACCACTAGGCGATGAGTTTATAGATTTTACCTCTGGAGATGTATGCAGAGTAGTGGGCGTGGTGTACTCACACCCTGGATCTAGAGCTTCTTCTTCTTCCTCTCCTTCAAGTATAGGCCGGTATTCCTCTTCCTCATCGCAAGAACCTTCACCGAGTTGCAATGTCGAATTGTAGTATTTTGTTTCGGTCGTGCTACAACTTACTCTTTCAGTCACAGTCCTTCTCCTCTTTCCCAACCGAGATATTCTTCCACTCCCTAGATGTCCACTTTCTATTTCATTTTCACTATCACCAGGAAACATTTCAACTTACTCTGCTCCATTTTTCTCAAAATTCTCTTGTGACATATCCTAGGTCTCTATTCACAAATCATTATTCTTCAAACTGCATTCTTAATATCCCTTTCTCGCATAGAATAATATTGATCCAAACCTTTAAAGACTTCAAATAACGACCTTTAGGTCCTTGGAAAACGTTTCTTTCCGCCTCACTATACGATTTTTTCGTGTCGACAACAATTTTAGTGATATATCCTTCCAAAATATTGTCAATGCAGAACTCAACTGTCATATATATGTGGTTTCTAACACTTTCCAACTGCTGAATCAATCGAGGACTCCAATCTATCAGTTCTCCCACTTGAATGTTTCTTTGCTAAGTTGCTAGCCTCAACAACCATTCATACAACAAAAAATAAATTCACACAAGAAACTATCATGAATATCTATATAGAGGTATCGTTCCAACCACTCAGTCATATTCATTTGAGATCCTTCACTTTCCTTTCATGTAAACTCTATTTCCTTAAAATCCTTCCAATCTTAAATTTTTTTCTTCATTGGTTTCCACAACATATCCCCACTAAAATGGTTTATGGCCCCAAAAATGGAGCCATTTGCTGGCTCTCTCCTCTTTTCAAACTAGGTTCAAATCCTTGTTCCTCAATAAAAACCCAGATGCCGGCCCGAGAGAGAAGGGCTTAGCTGGTAGCACCTGTGGCTCATATGAAGTCTCACTCGAGATATCCTTATGGGGAACAACGAGAACTAGGTATCTACAGTTTGGTGGGGATTTATACTCTTGTTGTATCTTATCACAGTGCTCGACCGAATCCAGGGTTTATAGTTATTACTCCTTGTCTATTCATTCAAGTTAACTAGCTATTTACCAATTGACACATCTTGCAGCATTCAACATGAAGGCCATATAATAGATTCATTCAATAACAGTACAATCCATACATACATGATATTATTCCTAAACAGAAGGGATGCGACACATTCAGATCTACTTATAATTCACAATATGCATACATTTAACATAATCACATTAATCAATGATACAAAAAGACAACAATTAACATGTAAACCCATCTGGGAAAAACCAAAAAGGTTCTCTTCATATGGCATGAGAAATATATTAGCACCTTTTGTATATGCACTCATATTGCAAACACTTTTCTAGGTATTCTTTACAATTCAAACAACCTTCTCTTATCTCATGCTCTCAGGTTTTAAGTCTAGTTACTTCCTCTCTCCTTCACTCTTATGTCGATCCACAAACAACCTGGATAGTTCCTTTAGCTACTCAACTCTCTTCCTCTCTTCTCTAATAAACAAACAATAACCAACAACAGTCCCACACATAGCTTAAGTTCGCCCTCAGTATAAGCTTCTACATGTCCTAATCAACCGAATCTTTTTTGTTAGTTGACAAGCTCTCATTTGCAACTGACAATAGGCACTATCAGCCCAATATACCATGATTATTTATTACCAAAAGTGTGCCTTATTCTGAATAAATACTTACCCATGATCAACCGAGCCATCCTTTTCACTGCTCTTCTCTTCTTCTATCGCGGTTTCTTCCATCGTGACTTCTCTTATCGCAAATCCTTCTTCCATGGATGCTCTTCCATCACAACTTCCTTCCATCACATATTCTCTTCCGTTGCATCTTCTCTTCCGTCACATCTTCTCTTCCATCACATCTTCTCTTCCTTTGTCTTATGACTAGATTCTTTATCTTCCCAAGCAAAATTCTGGTTGAATTCTTCCTAACTTGTCCTAGGGCCAAAACTACTACTCCTACTGGTAGAACACATATTTAAATAATGGTTATGTTAAATTACTCTCTAACAATTAGAAACCACGTATTCTTATTAAAATTTTTATTAACACTTCATGTACATCTCTAGTTTTTTCTCCTGTAATTGTGGATTCATTCCCATCCATTAATTGAAACAATGGAGGGGATATTAATTACGAATCTCAGGTTCTGAATTTCACCCCATGGCTTAGTACAAAATTACTAAAGAATGAAATGTGTGTGTAGATGCATAAATAAAAACATAGCAGAAATAAAATATATCCACACACCCACATGCATACACACCGTATTCAACAGATGCATAAAATAAAATCATTGTACATTGAAATGCAAAGAGAATACTTATCTTTAAGCATATAAGATCCAAACAACTAGTTGTGTACGAGAAATTTTACACCAAACGTTAAGAACTCTATCCACCTGTTGCTACCGCAACATTTCTCCCCGACTTTATGTCACTTAAACCATGGGACCCCTCCTCATCTTTGTTTGCTTGGATTGATTGTCAGAGGCTTGGAACCCTCGAGCGTATCCGTTTGTTTTTTGTTATGAAGTTGAATGCCCGCTTCTTGAATCTCCGTGTCCATTTTCATTTTGAATTGTGTTTGGTTTGTTCACTACCTGTCGAATGTTGTTATTGGCCTTTGCGAGAAAGTTGATTTTGTTTTTGATTTTGACCCTTCACGCTGCTGATCGGGCCTCTTTCTGAAGTGTTCGAGCCTCGCATCACCCGCCGTTGCGGCTCCCTGACCAAACCTTCCACCCGATTGAGGTTTCACCCGACGCCCGATTCGCTGTGTAAATCGCTGGCTATAGTTTTTTGGTTTGCCCACCGTTGCGGCCAGAGGGTAGGAGTTGACCTCCGATCCGCTTGTCACCCGACATCCGACTTACTGACTGCCACCTGAACCTTTTCCTTTACCTCGTCGCCCGCCACCGACTCGCGTCCCGTCCGCCGTTGCGGGTGACAGAACCTTCCAGCTTCCGACCCACTTCCCGCCACCACCCGATTTCCTATGGCGCCCGCATTTTCACTTCCCCGTTTTGGGCACTCCTCCGCCGTTGCGGCTCTTGGAGACTCCTCCCATCCGGTGTAAGAACCTTGTCTCATCCGATCTAAGAACTTCCCGACTGCCGATTTACCTTTTCGTTGCCGTTCCGAGCCTCCGCAGTTCTCACCCGGATGACTAGGCTAGCTCGTTGTGAATATATCATTATAATTTTAAAATTATGGATGCCTTAGGTCTAAATTCAATGGATAATGCACCAAGTTTGTATGCAGAGATCATTTCATGAATCGCTGAAGCAGAGCATCGCGCCGGAAAGGACAACGTGAACGAATGACCGAGGCGCCGATGGGACATTTTCTTTTCAGCGGTTACTGTCAGAAAATAAACGCCTATGGAAATGATGGAGAAGGTGAAATGACCAGGAAATAAACTGAATCGTTAAGGGCATGGAAAAGATGCGTTGAGGGAACCCAGAGGAGATCAGTGGTAGTTTAAATAATGGGAAGCTCGATGAAAGGCGGGCTTTTTCCCTTAGAAAATTTTGTAATTGTTGACTTGTAAGAGTAACTATTTCGTTTTGCGAAGTGAACTGCAAATTTTGTCTGCTGGAAAGAGTAAAGAAGTGAAATGTACCAATGCTATTCAATGAATAATGCTGAAGAAGAACTATTTCGTGTTCAGCTGTATTTCATGCACTGTAAGGATATTTGATGTTTCGAACCTAAGTTCTTGTTAATTATTTTGCAGTCTTTTCTGGGATGCATTTGCACTATGAGCAATAATTGTTGTTATAGAATGATCGGTTAACTGGTTATTTGAATATTTGTAGTTTCCATGTGCTGTGGGAAAAGTATCAGCTATCTGTGATTTTTCTTACCGTATGTGATTTTGTATTGCTCAGTTAATATGATAACCTCACTCCCTAGGGATAGTTTAGATAGTTAGTTATTTCTGTTCGTATCTGGTTTGTTTGCTTGTGAGCATAAGACGAGAGGTAAGAACCTGCGCATCACTTTGTGACCGCTCCTGCATTTAAACCAGCCTGCATTTAATTAGGCACGTGCATATCATTCCTTTAAGTCAAAATACAAAAAACTCGGTGGGCCGGGCCGCAACCGGTAAAGCCTTTGTTCGTTACTTTGACCTACGGTAGCCGGACCGCAAACCGGACGGATTCCCTATACCAAACAGTCAGCGGGCTAGTTGGGAACGCTGATT
>LPNX010323187.1:0-17977 GCA_001517045.1 Pseudotsuga menziesii
TGCCAAAATTTTATATATATGGGGATGGGTTATATACCACATAATACCTATTCCACTTATAAATTATGTGATGGGTATTATACCAAATAATAGAACCGTGACAAAAAATTTTATATATATATGGGGATGGGTTATGCCACATAATACCTATTCCACTTGTAAATTATAACCAAATAATAGAACCGAGCCAAAATTTTATATATGGTGATGGGTTATGCCACATAATACCTATTCCACTTGTAAATTATAACCAAATAATAGAACCGAGCCAAAATTTTATATATGGTGATGGGTTATGCCACATAATACCTATTCCACTTATAAATTAAGTGATGGGTTTATACCAAATAATAACCATCCCACTTTTAGAAGCAAAGTGCATCCTCTAGTATAAACTAGGATATTCTTCCAAATTATTAACCACACTAGATTACAATATATGCTTAGAAACTAGCATCTTAATCATTCAAAACGTTGCTTTAAATTCCACTATCCTTATGTAATGGATTGATGTGGAACATCACGTGTTGAATTACAAGTTTTATAATTTTCTTTTAAATTATAATATGTTAGAGGAGAAAGAAGGTACCAATAGGTAAGATAAACTATTCTCACAACAATGATATTAATTTATAGTCTTATAAGCTATTATTTCTCATTTCCTATTTATGCTAGTCTATAAAGAAACTTGCATATTTTTATAACATAAGTCAAGAATATTACTAGAAGTATGTAAGGAAGCTTGAATATGCTTGTTTTATGCTACATTGCAATAACCTATATCGTATTTAAATGGACATTTTTTAATTCATTTTTGTTTTAATTTCTTTCAAATTGTAATTATATTTGTTTTATCATATATTTTTATAGCAAAATTATCCTATTGCTATATATTTTCAATCTCTTCTTAGGAGGCAGGTACTAAGCAACTTTGTTGCTTATTCCACTTGTTTAACTGGTTGTCAATTGGTGTCGGAGGCCTTTCCTACAAAGGTTGAAACCCCAAGAATGTGCTTTATTATGTATATTTATATAAATTTTTGATGAAAAATGCGTGTAACTCCATAGAGATGAATCAACTCCAAAAAAGATATCTGAATCATCGATAAGAAGAGTCACCCTCTTGAACTTATTTACAATAATATAGTTTTGCTACGCACTATGTAGAGAATTTTACTTGATTTTATTATCATTTTGGAAATACGATTCAAATCCCCCTTGCTAGATTATTTTATTTACTGCAACTTAAGAATGGAATCCATTAAAGAAGTCGGTCCTCTTAATAACCTCAGTAATTGAAATGTAATAGGTTTAAAAATGGAAAGCTACAAGCTATGTTTCATATCCAATGGACAGAATTTCTTTTTCTTATATAACCAGCTGTGAACAGAGCTCTTATTAAGTAATACTTTGTATTTTAACAATTAAAAGTCTGCTTTATACTAAATGGCCATAAATAACATCTTTGTTTTCCTTGATAAACCAGAGGAAGAACCATACGTGAGAAACGAGAACCATACCTAAGTTATCTTAATAGAGAAGCTGAGCTTTTATTTATAATTACTCTAGTTTGTGCGGCTCATGCCTCATCGTGGAAACATGAAGCAGATCGTACATCAAGCAGATCGTAGTTCATGCATCGTACGTCAAGCATCATACCTGCATCGTGTAACCAACCTAATAGTGTAATCATCATATTGTGTAACCCTCCATTGTGTAACCATCATATCGTTAAGTGAAAGGGGAGAGATGAAAGGGTATGAATGAAAGGGGAATAGGGTACGATATCCCTAGATCCTTCTAGAATCAAGATGCTCGAAGTATCCAGGTCCCGCAATTAGAGCTAGGGAAGGAGACACCATTGTGTTGAAATAGAGAATCAAATGCCCACTGAAAATGTTGTCATTCACTGGCATGGATTCCGCCAAGTATGATTCGGTCTCCATCAAAATAATTTCATTGTTGATTCTTGATGTGATGGATTGATTCTTTAATATATGCGCTCTTGTAATACATATCATTGTTTATCGAAGTGCCACTGTGCTTCTGATCGAAACTCCGTGGAGTGATGGAACTGCTTCCATGTCTCAATGTGCAATGCAACCTAGCATGACTTATATGTACAAAGACGTTGCTGGTAGAGTAAGTTTTAAACATATTTTACATTTTCATCTTAAGGTTGCGATTCGGTAATAAGACGATAGCTTAATGCTAACTATGTATGCAGCCTGAGACATATTTATATCATGGCCACTATGGTCTGCAACATATGGTTGGTTTGTATGGGTCGTTGATAGTCGACTTGGCTAAGAAAGAGCCCTTCACATGTAATGGAGAACCGAGCATCATCCTCAATGAATGGTGGCACACTAGTAGTTACTAACAGGCTCTAGGCCTCTTATCTAATCCCTTTGTTTGGGTTGGGGAGCCTCAGGTATTATTCTATGTCACATACATTTTCTCCACTCTGTCCTCTTAGATATTCTGGATGGAATCCATGATTGATCGAAATTCACAAATATACGTGAATTTATGTGTTACTATTGTAGTCTCTTTTGATAGAGGGCATAGGAAAATACAATTTTTCTGCATACAATAAAATATGCAACAGTACCAACAGCCAATGCTCACCCTACATTCTACCAGTGAAGCCTGGAAAGATATACCGCCTACGCATTGCCAACGTAGCCTTCTCATCCGCCCTCAATTTTTTGATTCAGGTAATAACATAGTCCTCAATTCACATAATAACATATCCCTCTATGTAGCTTACACAATCTTAAAGGTTGGGTATAATTAAAGGTTAGAGACAGATTATTTGTGTAAGCTAGGACAAAGAGCGAAGGTGTGAGAAATATAAGCAAGGAGAGTGACTCAATTTGAGAGATCTCTGATTTGAGTGTGGGGTCAATGACTCAATTCTGGTTTTTGTTGCGAACACTCTCTTTCAGCTCTAGACTAGAATTCACGATTGCATGCATTTATAAGAGGAAATTGGGAATTGGTGCATACACCCAAATATCAGAACATCTAAATTGAGTTGTTACATTATCTCAGTTTTTTTTCTTTATAAATTGACATTTTTATGAATTATTTTACAAAAGGATAAGATCTTCCATTAACAATCAGTCACAGGGGTTAATACATGGTAATTTGAAATAGTTGAGAAAAGTGAATGAAAGTTTGAACACATTTAGTGCCTTTATAGTGGAAACACATGTCTATGTGTGATTAAAATTTAAGATAAAAGTTATGGCTTTTCATCTTTTCTTCTTTGTATTTTGATCATCTACTTTATTTCAAATTTTGGTCTGCCTTATTTTTATTTCTTTTTCAAATTGTAAAGTGTATAAATTCTTGCACTCTTCTTTAATTACCACTAATATTTTTACTCCTAAAAGATTAAAGTAACATAATTTACCATGTTTATATAGGCTTATAAGATAACATATATAATTTACCATGTTTATATCGATTTACAAGATAATATGCTTATATGGGTGTATATATGCGAGGGAGCATTGACCCATGGACTCAATTTTAGTGCCTTTCAATCATGATCGTAGCTCCAGATCGTATATGGAAGGGGTGCTAAAAATATGTTATAACAATTCTGAAGTCCTAGGTTTGTACCATTTGAATTGAAATTTCAGGTCACATCAGTTTCCATTACCTACCATAATAACAGTTGATGTTTCCAAACTAAAAGCAATCACAAGCACAAACATCCCAAATTCCAAAACAACTTCAAATTCATCCATTGAAGGGGGTATCCATGACATTAGGTATGATCCTACCTTTATTGCTATGTACCATTCCATACAAGTGACAATTGCTAATGTCGTAACCTTTAAAAATATAAGTTTCTTTTGTACAATAAACAACATTAATTGTAAATGCATTTGTATAGTTATATTTACAACATGGATTAAATAATATTGTATTTTTAATTGATGTCTTTCTTAGGATTTCCACAATGAATGTTCCTTCTTTTTCTATAAAGGGTGTTATCTCAATGGAAGAGTGCTTTCTTTAGAAGCAGGAAGATAGTGGTTCGATTCCGCTGCACCTAGATATTGTAACACTATTACATAGAGGGGGTTATTAAGACAATATTTGTGTAAATTGTCTCAACTTAAGACAAAAAAAAGTTTGTGTATTGTCTTAAGTATTGTCTTTAAGCGGGTGTCTTAAACTATTGTCTTAAATTATTGTCTTAAATTTAAGACACTAGTTTAATACAATAATTTAAGACAATAGTTTAAGACACCTGCTTAAAGACAATACACAAACCTTTTTTCTCTTAAATTGAGACAATTTACACATATATTGTCTTAATAACCCCATCTATGTAGTAGTATGTAGCTCCCCAAAGTCTGTAAAATGGAATCCAAGTCCCATTGCACCTGTGGGAAGAACTATATAATATGAGATTGGCCTAATTGTAACATAATAAATGTTGTTTACGAAGGTCCCTATGTAAGCGTGAATATAGTTCCCTTGGTCTGCTTCTACCTACGCCTTTTTTGCCACCTTTGGTAATGATAGTTTCCATCTGTGGTTATGATAATATGAGGTCCAATTTGAATTGCATAATGATAATATGAGGTCTAGTTTGAATTGTATATGAAGACATGTAATAATGCTAGATGACAAACTAGTCAGTTCATAATTTTGCAATGATTTATACCCACAAGGATTTGCTAAAAGATCACTATAAAAAGGTACAAAACCATAGATCCAATTTAATATCCTAAAATCTCTTTATGTTTGTACCATCAAAGCTATGGTTATAGGTTATCATTCTAATTCAATTTTCAACCAGCACATTCTGATCCACTTACTATATTTAAAATTTATAACAAAAAAATAATCTAATTTAATATCTTCTCTATTTACACACTGAATGAATCTCGAAGCTTAATGGATGTCCAATATCGAATCGATGGCATTCAAGTAACAAAAGATAATTTAAAAAAGATCAATGGTCATTATGAGCTTTTTTATTTTAGCGGGTTTTATTCCAACCTGCTAAACGAGCAGAGAAATTGAGCACAATAGCATAATTGAAATCTTTTTCAATACTTACTGACTTAGATTTCAAAACTAGTATACTCTCAATTCTTGAGGAGAACTTTTATTCTAATTACGACATCGAGAGTTTGGGAAATGTTAAATATATCAATCTTATCAACGATGACCCTGTCAAATGGCATGTCAGATTACTTAGTGTGTATTTGAGTGTGAAGGTGACAACCTTAGTTATGTGGTTAGATGGAAGGCCCACAGATCACAAGGAATAATAATGAATAATTAAAACTTTGATTTTTGTGTTTATATGATTAACCTATTCCAAACTTAAGCTTATTATTCTTATTTTTTATTCTCATTTTGTATGGGTATTATAGAAATAGATTCAATACCTTCCATATTATTCATTTTTTTTGTACATGGTTTGTCCATTTGTCTAGGTTGTGTTGTTTTTCGTTTACATGATTAGACAGTTGCATCATTACACAACATTGTGTTGATTTTGGTTATGTCATTGTACTTAAATTCATTTTATAATAAGCAATGGTCATCCAAAGAGTGTTATACCCTTTTATTAGTAATCTATCAATCTTGTCAACGATGACCCTGTCAGATGGTATGTCAAATTACTTAGCATGTATTTGAGTGTGAAGGTGACAACCTTAGTTATGTGGTTAGATTCCAGAAGGCCCACAGATCACAAGGAATAATAATGAATAATTAAAACTTTGATTTTTGTGTTTATATGATTAACCTATTCCAAACTTAAGCTTATTATTTTTATTTTATATTCTCATTTTGTATGGGTATTATAGAAATAGATTCAATACCTTCCATATTATTCATTTTTTTTGTACAAGGTTTGTCCATTTGTCTAGGTTGTGTTGTTTTTCGTTTACATGATTAGAGAGTTGCATCATTACACAACATTGTGTTGGTTTTGGTTATGTCAATATACTTAATTCATTCTATAATAAGCAATGGCCATCCAAATAGTGTTATACCTTTTTATCTGTTTTTTATCCACGACACCACTGTGTTGTGCACACACAAACATATATATATATATATATATATATATATATATTGGATTTTCTGCTTCCTTTCGACCCAGGTTTAGTCCCTTCTTCTTAGCGCAACAAATCCCAAGATATAAACCCGGCAAAGCAAGGCTCGGTCGGCAACATTTGTAGCACAGATGCAGTCTTACCCTAGATATCTTCCTTAATGGGTAACTGCCAGAACCAGGTTTTCGCAATTGGGTGGGGGATTTCATGTCCCTTGGTGACACGCTAAGGCGCTCGACGAAGGATGATGGGTGGGGTTTTAACAATTATTCTACACAACCAAGATGCAACACGATTCCTCCTTGTGCAAGTACTATATCAATAACCTAATGCAACATAAGTACATTCACACATTCACAATAATAGTGCAACAGATATCAATATACTATTTATAAGCAAATACATAGACATTCACTCAGAGCAACATATATACATGCATCTTAAACACATTCACCATTCATATATTCGACACAGTAGTTAATGTGGAAACCCATCCAATGAAAACCACAAACGAGCTCTTCATCTGGCATGAGAAATGTATGCACCTTCTGTTTGCACACTAAGTTGCAAACTCTGTTCTAGTACTTCTTCTTTATCTACATAGACTCTTTCTTCCTCTCATGCTCCCTAATATTCTCTTCTATTCCCTCCCTATTTGAATCTACTAATGATCCGCACACATCCTGGATCGACTCAACTTCTCCTACACTTATTCGCACTCAACTGCAGGTACTCGGCTCCATGCACTTAGCAAACTAAAATACAACAATATCAAGGGAGATTCTAATAGTATAGCAGCTAACGAGAGTTTAAGGTGTCTAACCCACATACAGCTTGGGTTCCTCCTTTTATAAACTCTTTAAAAACTCTTTACATACTATTTACAAACTCTTTACATGTCTCTTTCTTAGCCGACTTCCTATACTTAGCCAATAGGTTGTCTTTATTATTCTAGCAACACATGTCAGTAGGCACTACTGATCCAAATTACAAAGATGCTTTCATATGTGCGGCTTCCGCCGACTCTAGCCAATCTCATCCTCATGATCTTACTAAATTGTCGCTTTCTGGTTGTATGCCCTACTGCTGTTTTCCAATCATTATACCACTACACACATTCTGGCATTGTTATTTCGCCGCACATCTTCTTCTATCGCACATCTTCCTTCTGTCACACATCTTCTTCTATCATAGATTTCACAGTTTCCTCTTGAATTGATTCTTTCCTTTTAACCCCTTCTTCTTTATCTGGTTTTGTTGCACCTGATTTTCCTTCTTTTCCTTCATCTACTCTTCCTTCCTTCTGTCGCTTCCTCTATCGCGACTCCTTTCTCTTCTTATTCTTTATCTCTTCGCATACTTAAGAAGAATCCTAAGTGAACTATTATTTCATTTCCCTAGGCACAACATGTCCCCAACACTCACCTATGGCTCGTCTTGAGCCACTCAAAGCTATTCCTTCATTTCTTTACTTGTCCTGACTTTACTATGAAAATCTTCCAATATTTTCGCTACTTTCTCTCCTTCTAGCCACACTTCTTCCTTTGTCTTCTGCAATTGCTCCATAAGGTCAGAACTGACATGTTCCGGTGTTACCTTCTCTATTGATGCAGTTGCTTCATGCAATTTCTATTGTATAGGCTGAATGATGCCTATAACTATTTCAACTTCAACTTGCAACTCTTCAACCTTCTCTGCACGATGTTGTTGTTGTGTGTGCATCACTATTACTTGTTGTTGCAATTTTCTCATCTCTGTTTCCTTATCCATTTTTCGTGCTAAGGGAAACTGCTTCATCTCATCTTTCAGCGGATTTACCTCTATTTCAGTTGTGCCCATCTCCTCTACAACTTTATCTAACTCTGCATCATCTAGGAGAGATACCTAAGCCTAAGAGACTTGGTCGACAGCCTTAGTGCAGACTGCTTTTGCTTGTTCAATCTTCTGTGCATATTCTATTGTTGCTTGCCTTTGTTCTTCCAAAATTCTTTGTAACTTATGTTGTTTCTTCTTTGGTTCTTTCTTCTATCGGATATAGTTACTATTTCACAGCGGTAGGACGGACTAGATGGAAAAGTTCATCAACATCACCAATTTTCAAAGCTAACACCGAAATCTGAGGTAGGTTCCGAGGATTTTATACTTCTACTTATCCCCTTCCATATGAAGCAAATATATGTCATCTTGTTGATCCTTAAAATGATTAGAACCAATGTTTGGATGATTTTTCCAACTTCCAACACCGCATCCCAAGAAGCACCGCCAACAGGAACAGGGCCTCATGCATACTTTGACAACCACTCATGCAACACAATGGGAAACTCGAAAAAGAAAATCTCGTGAATATCTGTGTAGAGGTATCGGCCCAACCACTCTGTTGGGTTCCACCAAGATCCTTTACTCTCTTCTCGTGCAAACTCTAACGCTTTGAAATCCACCCAATCTTGGACTTCAGGATTCGTTGGTTGCCACAACATATCCCTCACCAAAATGATTCGGTCCTAGCAACAGAACCGTTTAATGTATTTTATGCTTCCATTCGACCCAGGTTCAGTCCCTTCTGCTTAGTGAAATAAATCCCAAGATATCATCCCGACAGAGTGAGGCTTGGTCGGAAGCATCTGCAACGTAGATGCAGTCTAACCCAAGATATCTTCCTTAATGGGTAACTTCCAGAACCAGGTCTCCACAATTGGGTGGGGCATTTCCTGTCCCTTGTAGGCGACACTCCAAGGCACTCGACGAAGGCTGATGGGTGGGGTTTTAACACTTATTCTACATAGCTAAACTACAACACGATTCCTCTTTATGCAAGTACTATATCAACAACCCTATGCAGCATAAGTACATTCACAATAACAGTGCAACAGACATCAATATACTCTTTATAAGCAAATGCATAGACATTCACTCAGGGAAACATATATACATGTATCTTAAACACATTCACCATTCATACATTCGACATAGTAGTTAACGTGGAAACCCATCTAGGAAAAACCACAAAGGCGCTCTTCATCTTGCAGGAAAAATGCATGCATCTTCTATCTGCGCATAACATGGGAGAGTCCATAAGCAAAGCATCTAACAAGAGTCCAAGGTGTCTAACCTGCATACAACTTGGGTTCCTCCTTTAACAGACTCTTTACAAACTCTTTACATTCTATTTACAGACTCTTTACATGTCGCTTTCTCATCGAACTTCCTATACTTAGCCAACAGGTTGTATTTCCTATTCTAGCAACACATGTTAGTAAAAACTACTGGCCCAAATTACAAATATTCTTTCGTATGTACAGCTTTCGTCGACTTTTTCCAACCTCGTCTCCATGATCTTCTCGAACTGTCACGTTGTAGTCGTATGCCCTACTGTCGTTTTCCAGTCGTTATACCACTGCACGCCTTCTGGTATTGTTATTCTGTCGCACTTTTCCTTATTGCATTCCTTCCTTCTATCTCACATCTTCTTCTATCATGCATCTTCCTTCTATCACACATCTTCTTATGTCACACATATTCTTCTGTCGCACATCTTCTTTTGTCGCAGCTTTCAAAGTTTCCACTTGAACCGCTTCTTTCCTTAACTCCTTCTTCTTTATATGTTTTTTCCACGTCTCATTTTCCTTCTTTTCCTTCATTTTCTCTTTTGTCATTCTTTCATTGCCTCTATCATGTCTCCTTTCTCTTCTTATGCCTTATCTCTTCGCATACTGAAGCATCATTGTAAGTGAATTGTACTTTCCTTTCCCTAGGCCCAACATGCCCCCAACACTCACATGTGGATTGTCCCAAGCCACTCGAATCTATTCCTCTACTTGTGTCGGTGTTACTATGAAAATCTTCCAATATTTTCGCTACTTGCTTTGCTTCCAACCGCACTTCTTCCTCTATCTTCTGCAATTGCTCCACAAGGTCGGAAATGACATGTTCCAGTGTTACCTTCTATATTGATGCAGTGGCTTCGCACACTTTCTACAATACAGGTTGAATGATGCATGTAACTCTTTCAGCTTCATCTTGCAGTTATTCAACTTTCTTTGCACAGTGATGTTATTGTATACACAACATTGTTACTTGTTGCTACAATTTTCTCATGTCTGTTTCCTTAGCCATTTTCTGCGCCAAGGGTAACTACTTCATGTCATATTTAAGCTGGTTAACCTTTGTTTCATCAGTGTGTAGCTCCTCTATGACTTTCTATAAATTTGCATCATCTATGAGTGATACCCAAGCCTGAGAGACTTGGTCGGCAACTTTAGCGCACACTGCTTCTTCCTACTCAATCTTTTGTGCATCTTCCATTGTTGCTTGCCTTCGTTCTTCCAACTTCTTTGTAGCTTCTGCTTTAAAAAAAGAAGTTCGTTCTTGGCGTAATTTTGGGATTGAAATGGATCAATAAAAATAGTTTCTAATTAATGTAATGGTTAGACGCACAAAGAATTTCTTTGTTTACATGAGTTTTCAAAGCAGCACATGGAAATCCACGAAATTGATTGCACGGATTAAGCTAAAAAAAACAATACAGATGTAACGCTCTTTCGGTGACAATTCAGAAAACTAACGGAATGAAAGAACATTCGCTGTAACATGCTTTCATCGAAATTGATTACACCATTTTGTGTTAGTTTCGTTGATTTTGATGAATAAAGCCATATCTCAAGCAAATTTAAAACTTGTTAAGTGGATTCATTCCCATAGAAACCATGAAAAGTTTTAAAAAATGGTTCAATATAATGTTAATTCTCTTTAATAACAATATAATGGTTCAATATAATGTTAATTCAATATAATGGTTCAATACAATATATAAAAGCTATTTAATTTAAATTTGATATTAATTTTTGTAAAGTGTCATCAAATTTGAATCTACGTAACTATAGTTTTCCATAAGTTTTGACACTCTGCAAAAAGGATAATTAATATAATTTAAATCGATATTAATCTATAAAAAACATAATTTTCCTTATTTCTGATATAAGTCATCATGTCCTTTAGTTTTAAGATTCTCGTCCAGTTCTAGTGTCATATGTTCATCATGTGGTCTCAACAAGAGGCAGATCAACGACAAATCAACCCATGGTTTTGCCTTTCCTTTTTTTTCAAGACAAAGACTAGCAATTAAGAAAGACTGTCGATGAACTATTATATGTTATGTATGGATGTATATGTCATTCTACATTTAGAAACATTATTGTATATTCTAGTGACAAAATATGATACTCTTCCAAGGATAAGGAACTTACAATTGGATGAGTGCATAAAGTTGAGGGACCTTTTTAATGTAATGGTAGATTCAATAAACTTATTCAAGTTCTATAAAAGAGAAATGATCCCAAGCAATGTTCTCTAAATTGTGTATGTGTTATATCCTATAAAACACGTATGCATTTTGTGAACCATGATTTATGCCCCAAAACAGGCCACGCCCATCATTTTCTTCACAATAGTGACAAGCAATGAGTTCGGGCGACCAAAGCACGTATTGATGAATATGATTTGGGTGAGAGGGGCCTCCATATACCACCTCTAGCATCAATCTCCTCAATCTCAGGTATTTACATCAAATTCCATCCTTATAATTTCTCTATTTTCAATCATTTGTATGCCCTAAATTGAATTGAAACCATAATTTTTTTAATGTGTAATCCCTAAAAGAAATTTAAACCATAACTCCAGTCATTTGTATGCCCAAAGGAAATTAAAACCTCAATTTACTCATAAAAAACAAATCCATTTCACCAGATGCATATATATTCATGAGCATCCTTATGAATCCAAACCAATATTCACAAATATGCAAAGTTTCTCATGTATATAGCAAGGTTGCATACAACTAAAAAAATATTTCAAGTATAATTCATATCTTCCCCATAAATACATAAACGACAATACTAAATGTCCTATAGAATCCAAAAGAAATCATGCCACAACAAATAATAACATATCAAAATCCTTGCCAATATTGGGATTATATCCATCAATAGCATTGTTTTCACCTCCTCTATGCTCTAACCTTTGCCTCTACCTGGAATATCGAAGTTGGTCCTCCAAGGACATTAGTCAACACCTTATAGTTTTGATTAAACTTCCTAATCCAAGTGTTAAACTAATGTAGAGAAGCTTCCCAGGCTTAATAAATGTTTTCACTTGAGTGAAGGGTACATTTTGGTTAGGTTGGGACAGAGGAGTTCAACAATAGGTTTTACCAACATCAAGATACATAGGTACGTTGGTGTGTTTAATTGCATGCTAATCCCATACTATCATGCATGATAGAATCTAGTGGAAACCTTGCAATCCTAAAAGCTTGAAA
The DNA here is from genome assembly GCA_001517045.1 of Pseudotsuga menziesii. Lineage (NCBI taxonomy): Eukaryota > Viridiplantae > Streptophyta > Pinopsida > Pinales > Pinaceae > Pseudotsuga > Pseudotsuga menziesii. The sequence continues at coordinate 12,412 of LPNX010323187.1, forward strand.
ATTGTTAATTATGTTGAATTCTAGATCCCAAACCACTAAATACAAATATGCGAAGTTTCTCATGTGTATATAGAAAGAGTGCATACAACTAAAATCACATCAATTGGAATCCATATATGTCCCAGATTACATATAAACAAAGATGTTAAATGGCCTATAGAATCAAAAAAACTTCATGCTACAACAAATAATTACATATATCAAAATCCTTGTGTGTATTGTGATTTTTTCCATCAATAACATCCTATGCCCCCTCCTCTATTCTATAGCCCTTGCCTCTACCTGGAATCTTGGAGTTGATCTTGCAAGGGCATTAGTCAATACCCTGCAGTTTTAATGAAACTTCATAATCCAAGCCTTAAAAGAAGGTAGAGAAGCTTCCCAATCAACATATACACATAGGACATTTAATGTATATATCTAGAAATTAAAATTAATACACATATATGACATAAATTTAGGATGGAAAATTGTTAAATGTTTATTATTTAGTGTAAAAATGGTTCAATTTTAAATTATAAATTATAAATAGTTCATGTTGTTATTTGGTGTACACTTGTTTTACATTTTTCATTGCTTAGAGATGTCATTATTCCATGTGTATTTTTCAAATGATGTTTTTTTATTAATGTGTGTAGTGTCTATTATGGATCAAAATGCAGAGATATTGAGAGATATTGGTCATTTGAAAGAGATTGGTGTTGCTTGGAGGGGTGGAGATGAATTTCACCACTCCTTGGAAGCATCATTAGATTCTATTGTAGACGTTGTCAGTTGCTCAAATGATGTGTTATACAACATAGCATTGTATAGAGAAAGAAAACAACAAGAATATGTTGATGGCTTGAGTTACAACGATGTGAAGAATCTAAAAATCACCAAAGAGCATATATATTCACTTTTTAGAGTTCATAGGACAAATGTCATTTTAGAAACTAAAAAAGCACACATTTCAATTGAGTTGTGCATTTCTCAACCAATCAGATATCACTGGATGGATAGATGGTATATGGTTTTTAAAATTCCCCCACACAACAACAAGTAAGTACCTCTATACTTCCTCCTAAAACATTATGTTGAGATTTTGATGGGAAAACATGTCAACTATTTCAATATGTTTGGGTTCTAGGGAGCTAGTATGGGGATGCCCCAAAACCACCCCAATGCTATGCATAGAGATGCCAATTTCTCGATACCCCTACCCCATATATAGCTACCAAGTCCAGGCGTCCCTCCTACACATGATATGATTCCCCAGACATAGGAGTCATTTTTTACGTTAGCTCATGTGATTGTCCGTCACATCATAACTAATGACTAGGAAGGGCCCTCTTCCTCTAGTGGAGTATAACCATCAACTTCTGGTGGAAGAGGACCATCTATAGGTGGGGATAAACTGACATCCCATGAGCCCCAAATTGAGCCACACATGTGCATGACATGTAGTCAAGACTTTTATGGTCATGGACCAACACATGGTACCTCTATGATGACTTATATTGTTGAAACACTAATTTCATTCAAATTTTTTTTCCCATATTGTACACATATTAAAATACTGTTAATATATACAATTTTTAATCTTGTAGGAGCTTGATGCCTCTACAGGAGGTGGTAGTGTACTTGTTGTCAAATATGAGGAAACAACAACCAACATTGAGGTCATATTTCAACATGTCATTTTGTCAATACATGTCATTTTGTTAATACTTGTTAGTTCATTAATTTGTTAAATGGTCTAATATTTACAAATGTTGAAGTTGCAAGCATCACATTCTCAACGATATGTGGGAGACATTGATTTGAGTAAATTCCCCACAGGTGGATTCTATGAGTTTTTAGGAATGTAAGTACATTGTTAATGACTTAATATTTTTCAAATTATGATTTTTATTATTGTACTCCTTTACAGATTGCTAAATATTTATAATTTTTAAACTTGCAGGCACGTTAATTGGATCTTCAGAGGGGCAAGAATTTTCTAGTAGTTATCCCTCCCACGGGGGAGATATGTCCCAGGAAGAGGTAAGTATTACAACGTGTTAGTTTCTCAATACATCTATTTCATCCATTAATGTCCATGTCTAACTATGACAACACTATGTGACTGCATGAATCAATGCAAATCACTGCACAACCACTTTGGTTTGGCTCTCCCCACATTCCAAATTTAGAGAAGAGTTTTTTCTACACCAAAAGAATCTCTTCCATAAAAAGAGTAGGTTCCCATGATCATGGAACTAGAGATTTCAGTGTTGGGGATCATGTTTACCTTAGAGTGAGGCCAAGGAGGAGTTCCTTGAAGCTTGGAAGTTGTGCCAAGCTCTCACCTAGATATTGTGGGTCTTTTGAAGTACTTGAAAGAATAGGTCCAGTTGCATATATACTTGCATTGCCTGCTAGCACTAGAGCTCATAATGTTTTTCATGTTTCTTTGCTTAAGAAATATGTACATGATTGTAACCATGTGATAAATTGGGATGTGATCCAGGTGGAACCCAAGGGAGAGTTCCAAACCGAGCCATTGTGCATCCTCAACAGGAAGGTCACCATGCTCCAGAATCAAGCCGTTGGATAGGTAAAGATGCAGTGGAGGCACTACGGTCCTAATGTGGCTACATTGTAGCTGGAGGATGCCATGCGATTAGCACGTCCATTTTTGTTCAATTTTGTAAAGCACTAAGGACAATGCTAATGAAGGGGGAGGGGAATGTAACACCTCGGTTTTGACCCCAAGGTATTAAAATTGTACATGATGTATATGTTGTATTTAAATCATGGCAAGGAGCTCAAGGCCAAGGCCCTGCCATTGATTTGGTGTTTTGTGTAATGACGATCAAGATTGATGTTGATGGGTATAATGCTAAGTCAGGCACATTATATTTTGAGTCATCATGTAAATATAAAAATTAATAAAATACCACAACTAGCTATGCACTGCAATGTAAGATATGGGGAATGATTTCACAAGGAATGGGGAGGGGAATTAGTCAAACCCCTGAGCCATAGGGTGAGGCCAGGTGTCAATGGGAAAACCCATAAACCCTCAACTACCTTTTTGTCCTCTCCACTCAGTCATTCAATTCTTCTAGAAGAGTGGTTGAGGTAGCTAATTCCTTGGGCAGAGCAAGGCATGGCAGTTGGTTTCATGACTAAGCCTTCCTGCACTGTGAGCAAACTTGCAAGCCACGGTCTGGGGAAGCCACATTCTTTCTTCTGAAGCAAGCAATCATGGGGATGTGTGCCCATCCTGTCATTCCCGAAGTCACTCAGTATGTTTTGTTCATTCCCAATTTCATTTGGGGTCCATTATTCAGTTGTTCACTATCCTGAGCCGCAAACAGTTGTTCAGTGTGGTTCATTATTGTTGGTAGTGTGGTTAATTTCCCGCAAATGCAGTGCAAGCTAGCAGGGTATTGCTACATGTTCTGCAATGTCTCTTTGTGTTACAGGGTGGTATGGAACTATGGTCCCTTGTGTACAAGTGGAACCCTATTTTCCTCTAAGCTACAGAGTGGTATGGAACCTCAATGGTCTGTGTTACTGAGTTGAACCGGTGTTGCGGTGTATCCTTGTAGTTGTTGTGAAGTGTACCCTGGTTTGGGTTTGAATAGTATGCAAGACTTAGGAGTGGAAGAGACATCGAATGGGCTCGATAAACCTAGTGGAAAGAGGAACCTCACAAAAATATAAGAGTGGCTGGTGAATCTTCTATGCACATCCTGAAGAGCACTCCGAAGGGAAGGTATAGCCCGAGGGACTGTGTAGCAGAGAAGGGGATACTTCCTTGTGTTGGTTGTGTAGGTATTGTGGATGTCAGGCCAGATAGATCTTGTGGATATGTCCCTGTATCTTTGAATGAGCCATTAGCTTATCCATTCTTCCTTTCCACCTTCCTTGGCAGCATGATAAATCCAAATGTAGATTGGCTTAGCTGACAGCCTGATAAACCCAATGGCATATGGGCTTGGTTGGGAAGCCTGATAAACCAAATTGTATATTGGCTTGGCTGAGTAGCTTGATAAACCCAACTGGTACTTGGCTTGACTGTATCTTGTTGTGCATTTGGCCATGTGTGACCCTTGCATGGACAGCCTGATAAACCCAACAGTTAGTTGGCTTGGCTAAGAATCCTGATAAACCCGGCAATGAGATGGCTTGGCTAAGTAGCCTAATAAACCCATATTCTAGTTGGATTGGATGGTCTTAAATGTGAATGTTGTATTGACTGTGTGCAGTCTGATAAACCCAACTGTTAGTTGGCGTGGCTGAGTAGCCTGATAAACCTATCAGTGTGGTGGCTTGGATGAGTAGCCTGATAAACCCATTTATTAGTTGGCTTGGATGAGTAGCATAATAAACCCAACTATTAGCTGGCTTGGCTGAGTAGCCTCATAAACCTAGCAGTGTATTGGCTTGCTTTCCTGCAGCTTGATAAACCCAATTTTGTATTGGCTTGGCTTGACAGTTTGATAAACACAAATGTAGGTTGGATTGACTGTGTTTGATGTGTTATGGCTATGTGTGAGCCTGTTGTTCCCTAGTTCCTTGTGGAAATCATGCCCAACGTAGGAGTGGTAGTTGTGTTGAGATATTGATGAACACAACTGGCCTATGGTTGGGTGGAATGTTACAGTGACATAGCTAGTTGCGAGACAACTTCATCTTCAATATAAGTATTCTTTGTTGTATTATTTCTGCAATGTATTTGCTTATGAATGAACTGATTATGTTGAATGATTATTAATGATTTAAGTAGAGTTTGTTGTTGTTAAATGTCCCTACATTTGCATTGTATATGTCTTGTAATTTCCATTGCATTTTGCTTAAGTTCATGGAGGTTGGAATCCTGGTTACAAGGTCATAAATGCAGTTATCTTAAGGTAAGATGTGTTTTTCTTCCCTCCGAAATCCGCCTTCGGAATGCTTATTATTAATTTTACCTATTTTGTTTTATTATGTCCATGAACAACCTTAAGTTCTTTATGCAATGTTCATCATACATAACCGAAATTTGTTTTCTTATAAATTAAATATTAAATTGTTATTTTTTTATTGTTCAATGTCCATTGATGACATGATGGTTAGACATCCTCCTAGTTTAGAGAACTCAACTATCCTAAATTGTGGAAAGATTGATTTGTCTATATTTCTTTTACAATTTGGATATTCTCTTTGTTAATCAAAGCTCATTCCATGTTTGTTAATATATGTGAAAGTATGGCTTTTTTTCCTTTGAAATATTTCAAACATTTTTACTCGTTTTTCTTTGTAATGTTCTTTCATAATGTCATAATGTAAATTTTAGTGCATGAATTTTATAAAATTCTAGTGCATGGATAACCCCAAGCTCATAGATACAGATGAGTTTACAAACTCCTTGTACACATACATACACAAAAAGCATAGAGCACACATAGATATACACAAAAAGCATAGAGCACACACTGAAAAAAAAATGATTTTTATTTCCTCCCTTTTAAAAGAGAAAAATTACAAATTTATAAAGACATCGAACTTTTTCCAAAATCATCTTTTTTTTTAATGGGATTTTCAAGAATCTCCT
>LPNX010323187.1:18144-31112 GCA_001517045.1 Pseudotsuga menziesii
ATAATACCACTAAGTTCACTAGATGTTGATAATTACTTACAAAAATCCTTTTGTTGAGCCCCCTCCCAATATTTCCAATTAAAAAAACCTTATTTTTATGATATATTCCTTATTTTTAAGATAAACCCCTTTTTATACCCCCCATACCCTATTCCCTGCACCTAATACCTACAATATATTTACCTTATTTTTCACAATTAAAATCCCCCTTTATGAATGAACGTGATAAGATATTGCTCAACAAAGTGACTTCCTCATGTCACCATCCAATAGTGGTTGTTCATCTTTACCTATGCCTACCATCGACATCTCATGCTCTACCAGAACCTTCTTTACATCTTATGTGATCTCTGGATCAATGGTTCGTATCCATTCTAGATATTCCATCCAATGGTTGTCATTCTCCCTCGCATCTCTGTTGTCGACCTCTTGTATCAATGTTTCAACAGTTTATTTTGGGTCGATCCATGAAGTATATGTTCTATTGGTGATCTCAAACTGATTGTCCCTATCACATGTTGACCAACACTTATGATCTCTCCTTGCCACTACACCATCGCCTCTTGTCTACTAATGCTCCTTCCTATCGCCTTTCCAAACTACCTATTCCAATGTAAGCTTGATGTCCAATCATTGATATGCCATCAACGTTAGGTTATCGTCCCTTACCTTATTGGATCCTCCATGCAAGTTTGATATGTTAACACTACAATGCTGACATGTGTCTCATAAAACTTCATTCGTTAGAGCTCATCTATCATGACCTCCTCGAAATTTCTTGATTATTGCTCTGATGTGGGAACTTCGACAACCATTTAGTTGCATCCATGTTTCAAGATACGATTGTTTGTCAGACCAAACTCATTGGGGATATTCGTGATCACCTTTATTAACAAATCCATCAAATAACCTCTGATGCCCTCTTGTCTTCTGTCATGATTCATTACCTGATTTGTTGTCGATATTATTTAATTGAACCTCACTGCAAGCTCCTCAGTGCTTAGTCAAATTTTCATTTGTCCCTCAAAGTTTCTCTAGTACGGGGGATGGTGAGATAATTACTCCCGAGTCCCAACATTCTCCCCCTTAATTATCTCAACAAAAGAATAACTGACGAACTTATGTTTCTACTCACAATAGGCTAACTGCCAAAATACTTCTTATATACACCGTAATAATTTTCAGCTGGCTCCATGAACTTGGAACCAAACTCACAACAAACACGCAATCTACAAACCTTCTCAGATGTTTCTATTGAGCATCTTCAATTTATCTCTTCTTACAAATAAAAAATTAACCATGATGCTACAGTATTGTTGCAGCTACAACTATTTACCAAATGTTTTTAAAATTTTGGACCCTCCTTTTAAATTTTGTCTTGCTTGGTTTCGTTTTAGATTGTTGAACTATGTTGTCTTCTGCTAATTTGAATCTTGTGAGGTTGAATTAAGGAAGCTGAATGACTACTTTTTGTTTGACTTGAACTTGGGGTTTTGGTTTTCACTGTCGGAAGTCATTTGAACAATGAATCAGGGCTGTAGTTATCTACACAGCTACCATTGCGGAAGTTAAATAATGAATGACCCGATCCAAAGTCATGTTCTTTGTCCAAGCTTTTTTTTTGTTTTATTTTATTTCAGCATTTTTGTTTCATCACCATCGGAACAATAGTCCTTTGTGTTGCCGCCGTTGCGGCTGGCAGACTGCAAGAACTCCGACGGGAGCCCTTATCTTTGTTGATTCTGTGAGTTTTTTAAAATGTTTTTCTCTTTTCGCTATCGGAACTGTATTGGACATTTGATCAGGGGACTTTTTTTGTTTCGCCGATGCACGACCTTTGGTTGTTCCAATCGCCGAGGTTTTCATGTTTTGCGGGGTCCATAGTCTAATCGTGTTCCGTCGTTGCGGCCCTTTAGCGGATTAACCATCTGACATGTAATTGTTCTTTTCACCGATGGTTCGTTTGAATGACCCGATGGTTAGTTTTGATTTCCGCCAATTCCTTGGGTTTATTGATAAATTGTTTAAATTGCGATTTGTTGTCCTAACACTATCGGAAGCCAGTTGAAGTTTGATTCGGAACTATAGTCTTCTGTGCAACCGCCGTTTTGGAGGATCAATAATAAACGTTATGATGGATTAGGGCTTATCCTCGCCGATTCAATGTCTTATTGTTTTTCTTTTCACTATCGAAAATTTTTATGACTTTGATCGAAATCTATAGTCTTATTTCTTTCCGCCATTGCGGCTCCCGAGCGAACTAAACGTTACCATATAACTGCTCCGATCGCCGATGGTTTTATGATTACCAAGACCCATAGTTGGTTTGACATCCGCCATTGCGTCTTTCTAGTAAACTATCTTTCCGCTGCTTACTTGGTTTATCTGCTGAAGCTTTATCAGCTAGTTTTGAGAACCTCCGACCGCTGATGATTTTCATTTGATCACGCAAGACATAGTCTATATGTTTTCCACCGTTGCGGTGTTTTATTAAACTAACCACCCGACGTTTATGTCGTTCCGTTCGTCGAGTTTTTTTTTTTTTTTTTAGCGTCCGATGCTTTATTATTTAGTCTTTTCGATACCGATAGACTTAGTAGTCTCACGAAACTCTTTGTCTGTCTGAAGCCCGAGATTGCAGCTGTGAATAAGACTGTCCTGTCGATGCTTTAGTGGTTTTCCCCACCGGTAAGGGTTTTTCCCGCCTATTCTATTTGTGTTTTTACCCTATCTTATGGGCAGTGGAGGTTTCAGATTCTTATCATTTTAAGGTTTTCGCGATGAGAGCGCAATACAGGGCCTCATTTTGATGATCAATTTTATTGTTAGTATGGTTTACATTTGTTGAAAAGATGCAGTCCAAATTAATGATGAATTTTTGTTTTAAATGTAGACGGACTTAGAAGATTCTTCAGACCTCAGTTTGATGATTACTGCTGCAAAGAAGACATAGCTAAAGGACAAAGCAAAAGGAAGTTGGCTAAAGAAAGAAAAAGTAATAAGCAGAGGTGTTGCTAAAAAAGAAGAGAATGAAGATCTGAGAACAACAGGATTTTAAAAGGACCAATGGATTACTAAGCAGAATTGATAGCAGCAGAGGACAGGGCTTGGAAATGGCTCATCAGTTCCCAAGCCGGTCCCTTTTTACAAAGTGCTTGTAAATCTTAATCTAAAATGTAACGTATTGTACGAATCATGAGCACTCACAAAGGACAAAATTGTAAGATTAAATGGTTGGGGGAACCCCAAAGGTTCTGTTGTTTGTATAAATATAGGAGAATTAGAGGGAATAAAAGGAATTTTTCCCAGACAGATTTGTGAGAATCTGATGTAAGAAGAACTATTTCCTTTTGCATAAATAAATTACAAGTTTCTTGTTGGAGAAAGCTTTGTGGAATTTTTCAAATGTTGTGCTATGGATTTGCTGAATGTGAACTATTTTGTTTTCAGTCTTGTGTTCATGAACTGTGAGATCGTTCTAACTCTTTGAACCTATGTTCTTGTATGAATGCTCTCTAGTTTATTCTATGAATTTTCCACTATGAGTAATGAATGTTGTTCATAAACAATTGGCTATCTGGTTGTTCAAATATCTTTAAATGTTCATGTGTTTTGAAAGAAGTATCAGCTATCTGTGATTTTTCTTAATGCATGCGTAAAACACATTACTCGTTAATGAATGATAATCTTTCTCCCTAGGGATAGGTTAGGTAGTTAGTTTTAATTTCTTGCTATGTGTTATTTAGATGCGAGAGAGTTTAAGACGAGAGGTAAGAACTAGCGCATCACATTGTGACCGCTCCTCGTATTCTCTATCAATCTGTATTCTTAGATATGCACTTGCATCTCATACTTTAATGAAAACTAAAACATACACGGTGGACTGGGCCACAACCGGTAAAACCTTTTTATTTTGTTACTTGACGTATGGTAGCCAGACCGTAAACCAGACGGATTCCCCATACCAAACAGTAAAAAGCTAGTTGGGAACGTTTACTGGGGAGAATCCCTTACTGTTGTTTCCTACAATTTTCCAGGCCTCAACAAGTATATAAAATAAAAATTACAAACATGCCTATAGGTTTATCAAGACAACATATACATGATAAAACATGTACGTTGGCCTCAGTCTCATCTAGGAAAATACAATGATTCATATAAAATTTAATAATTCATTTTATTTTTCTTCTTTGGTATCCATACCTAGAACTCTACAAACCTATGCTTATTTATCTTGTTCTTCCACCTCTAGGCTTTCTCAGACACTTTAGGTCTTCTACCTAGGTTATCTTTAGCTTTCACTGCATGAATACTGTGCCATCTTTCCTTGTTCATCTCTGCTACTAGCATTCATAACTTTATTTATCTATATTTGTAAGTCTATGAATAGCTTGCATTCCATTAACTTTTTCATTCTGCAACCATGGAATCAACATCTTTTCCATGCTCTCTACTATAGTAGTTGCATTCTCCATGGAAATTTCACCATTTCTCTATGTACCCTCACACATGTACTCTTCCAACTCATTGGTTGTATCGCTTGCCTCAGCAAGGCACTTGGACAGATCTACAAATATTCCCTCTTCAATCTTTCTAACAACCTCAGCTATTGTCTTTTCTACTACTACTCCTATGGAAGTTATTCTATATCCAACCTCCGCTAATAGAGACACTCCTCAAGGGAACTTAACTCCTTCTCTAAACTATGTCATCCTCCTTCTCTATCTTCATTCTCTGTTGCAATTACAGGCACTACAACAAGATCCATGACATTGTGCCATTATTTCCTTTCAATAGGAATGCAATCTATATCCTCCAATGAAAAATGATTAACCCCTAGGAATTTCTCAATGATCTTTAATTCTTCAATCTCAAAAATAATTTCATCTTCACAATCTAGGGTTGATTTATTTACATCTTTATTGCTGATAGGTTTACGGTTTCTCTCTACTGCAACAACATCTTCAACTCTTTTTGCAATGACTTCTCAGCTGCTTTCTTATTTTTCTATGTACATTCATATTCTACTCTCAACTCATCCTTGGGCATAACCACAAGGGATTCACCATCATCTTCCTCCACTAGGAAATTCTACACAATTTGTTGTTCTTACTACTCTAGCACATCTACATGGTGTGCATTCTCAACACATGCCATATCATTAGCAACTTTCATTGATGGATCCTCTTCGCCATTGATTTCCACAAAGGTAGCTTCATCTTTGGGAAACAAAGGATGCTACATAAGAAACTCCACCATAATGATCATCATCAACATTATACCTTGCTAAATTCTCCAAAGTATAGGATGCTACCAAGGGAGTTCTACAATATCCTTCCATAGGTGTCTGAGCATTGTGGGATCCACCTTCCACATCCTTCATACGCTTTGTTTTGTTGAACGAGACATCACAATTTTATTTTTCTTTTGTTCTCTATGCTTTAGCAGAGTCTATCTCGGCTTCTTCAAGTTCTACTACTGCTATAGGTGACACAACATCATCTTCTACTATAAAATATTTGCTACTTTATGCAACAACATCCTCCACTGCCATGCACAAACAATGGGATTCACCATCCTCATGTTCATACACAACTAGGTACATAGGGTATTCTTCAAACTTCTTCTTTGCAAGCACAACTACCATAGGTAGTTCTTCTACCTTCTCCACAACTTCTACCAGGAAACATTCATCTTCAACATCCAATGGTGTAAATACACAATGGGATTCACCGTAGACATGGTTGTATTATACTTCTACTGCAAGATTCTCTACTAACTCTTCTACAACCAATAACTCGGCTAACAGTTGGTCAATGTCACTTACACCAAACTCCATCTTCATATTTCCCCATGCTTCGCATTGTTTTATTTTGTTGCTTCGCTTTGTTTGATCAAAGGGGATTTTGTTGGGCGAGAACCAGTGAAAGGCAAGCATCTCGGATGCGTATAAATATTTGAAAGTTGTATTGAGACAAGACGAGGGATTCTTTGACACTGAAGGCACCACCACATCAAAAGTGGTTACTAGCGTTTCTAATGATACTCTCATTAAACAGGACATTTTTGCTGAAAAGGTATGTGATCTTAACTAGCCTATTCGCTCATCTAATTTGTCCATACTCTTTAGGATTTTATTTATGTTCGAACTCTACAGGATCTTGTTTTTTGTTATGATTGTCGAATATAGAAATTGGTAGCTAAAATGACATGTTTATGAAAACAAGAAGTCAAGCTTCACAATATAAGTAGATAATAGTGGTCTCTTTTACATTTATAACAACATTTGAACTCAGAAATTATAATCATGTTTAAGAGATCAATATTACATGTGGGTGCTAACAAAGATTTCAGACCCTCTATGGTGTTGTAGCAGCCCCTTTTTTGTGCACAAAGATGCTACAAACCGTCATATAAATAGGTTGATCCCCAAGGTAAACAAATAGTAGTGCTGGATTAAACTCCTATAGGTGACAAATGAAAGTTCGTTGTCTCTTCAGGTAAATATGACCAGCGCTGGATTAAACTCCTATATTCGTAAAGTGTGTGTATATATATATATATATAAGCTACGATTGCTAGGCATGTGACTGACCGATGATACCTTGATGGTATTGAGATCGAACCCCCACACCTGAATATTTTTAATAACACATGCAGCTAGCTTAAATACCTACAAATTACATTAAATTTAAATACCTGAAGAAATTTAAATTATATGAATAGATGAATAATCACCTACATCTGATCGCATCTGATCGGGCCTTATGACAATATTTCCCAGGCAGGACACATACCCATCCATTTGGCTAGCCTGAAATACCCAGGTAGAGGCCTTCTGATTATACAGGCACCAATATAGAGGACAACACATACTCTCATCAGAGCCTTTACATCCTCAACATCTCCTACACCACATCTTAACTTAGCAGTGTCAAGCCAATGAGTAGTACTGCTTGATTCTACACTACAATTAACTTGTTCATAATTTACAGAACTAGATTTTTTCTTCCTCAACCTTACAGCATTAAATATGAATTTAACCATAGTAGAAAAAACACTAATTCCAACAACCTTCCTGACAACAAAGGATCCCCGGCCAGCCCAGAATATGATTATAGAAAAACCTATGAGAAGGGAAGGCATTCCAAAGGTCGTTGCATACGAGACATTGGCCCTCAACAATGGCGAAAGGAGCATTGAGAGGAATGCCCCCACTCCTATTGCAAAGTAAAACGCAGAGAAAAATGTGACCCAAATCCTTTCTTTGGTGTGGCCATTGGACATAGAAAATTCTATCTGGTCTACAAAATTTAGATTCAGAGGGAAGGATGAATATCAAATAGTAGTGTGTATACGTGTGAGTTAGATTGTATCACAGGGAAGGATGAATATCAAATAGTAGAATGTGTATGTGTGACTTAAATTCTAAGTGGAGCTTTCAAAGAGTGAACATGAGATAAGAGGTGGTGTAGAGCATGGATAATTCGGCACGTATTATCAACATGGCATTTATTTCGAGCTACACTACACACGCAATCACCGACCTACGATATTTACTGATGGGACAAAAAAATATGGTTATCGACCAAAAATATTTGGACTATGCAATTTAGAGTTTGTGATTTACCAGAACGAATCGAAATTGCTTCCATGCAAGGCAGGCGTTCTGGAAACCATAGCATATATGCTAATTTCCAATCAATCGCTTGATTTTGGTCGCAGGTGAAAGTCACGGTTCATAGCTAAGAAAACCGACCCTTGGATGGGATTGTTCCTGAGGAAAACTCATGGCAAATTTATTTAACAGATATACTTCAAACCTATAAATTTGTTGAAAATACATAGATGTAAATAGTTACTATGTTCGCGGAGAACGAAGGATAACAAACCCACTACAACATCATAAATCATAAATAACGCCACTACAAATTCAGAGTGAATTGATGTAACTACACAAAATTGATGAGAAAACTGCAAATTGCCTCAGAGAAAGCGTGTTCATGGTGTGCTAAGCTCTGCAAAATGATGGAATAGCCTACCTAGACTCCATGGAACAGCCTACGACATCCTACACAATGAATAACGTTATATTTTTTTCCCTGTGGGCACTCGTGGCAGCGATCCCTTGCCAGGACCGGGGTCTCCAGACCCATTTCTCTGTGCCGCGTAATTTCGTCTGGGATGGCCCGCTTATCTCAATTTTACGATAAGGTCATGGAGGAGTCGAAGAAGAGGGACCTGAGGAGCTCCGGCTCCATGGGGTTGCTAAAGGAAATTCACCACCATGGGGTTGTTGAAGGAAATTCACTAGATTTCCACTTGTGTGTGTCATCTCTCTGATCTAGTAGACACGGTGAAATTTCCTTTGACGGAACAGCAGGATCAGGAGGTAAGGAAAGTCGTTCTAGAACTCGTGCATCTTTGGGCTTCTTTGGGTCTTTGAGCTGGTTAAGGTAAAACCAACACATTCTAAACTTGGAAGTCGAAATAATATTGAATCACAAAGCGCTCCAACCTATAGAATGGCCTTCATGCGCCAGGAGGTACTGTCTTTCCTTATGGGATGGGTAGTGGGCACCCTCCTTGGGGACTGTGGGAAGAGGGCGTGCATGCATGCAACTCTGTTCTTCTCAGTGGGCTCTCTGTCATACCATTGGATGGGCGATCAACGAAGGAATCTCCTGGTTTATCAAATTGTTATTATTTATTTAATAAGGAATCTCCTTGGCATGTAAAAGTATGTATATATATAGCCTCAGACTAACCGCTTCGAATTCAAACCGATAAGTTAAAAAAAGAATAAATGCATACTTTCCTATTAAAGCAAGAAAACTCACATCATTGTGGTTTTGGAAATGGACCCACGTGAATGAATGTTACTTGGTAACATCATATCATAATGTTGCTGACTACCCTATCAACAATTAATTAATTTCACATAAGGTAAGTGCACTAAAAACTTCTCCATGATTTTTCTATTCATGAAGGTTCATGAAGATGCCCTTAATGTTACTTGTTAAAACAGTAACTTTTTCCTAGGTTGTTATGACTAATTAAAGAAAGTTTACTAAATAAATTTTAACTTTTATTATTATTTTCAGAAGCTTTACCTAACCATCATGATTCATATACTTATCTTGCATGGATCTATATAAGTATATATTATTCTACTTCTCTTGCATGGATCTATATAAGTATATATTATTCTATTTTTCATATAGTATATATTATTCTATTATTTTTAATTAATTACATAATAATTATGCATTATTTTATATATAAATATATATAATAAAAATTAAAAATTATATTATAACTAAAATTATGATAATAATAATTATAGATTTCACTTTTTATTTTTATTTTCAAAACCAAATAATAAATTCTACCTTTTTATTATTATTTTTAGAAGTTTTACTTAACCATCCTTATTCATAACATAAACCCTACTTATCTTACATGGATCTATACAAATCTATATTAATCCGTTTTTAATATATTTTTAATTAATCTTATTTTTATATTTTTAAATAATTTCATTTTTATATTATAAGTTTTATCTTGTTTGATTATTATTAAATTTAAAAAATATAAACATAAAGTTGGACCTTTAATGATTAATGTTTTTTAAAATTAATATATTATATTCATAAAGTTGGACCTCTGTTCTTCTTAGTGGGCTCTCTGTCATACCATTAGACAGGCGATCAATGAAGGAGCTCATGGGTGGACAAGAGAAGCTGCCTTGGGAGACAGATTGAGGTGCCAATGGTAGGAACCGACACAAGAAGGAGACTTGGGAGGATCTGGAAGGTGGTAGGTGGAGTGGGAGAGTGTTTCCACGTGGAGAGACAGAGAAGGGTAGGGTGGACTAGCAATGGAGTGAGGAGAGCTCAGATCCTCTGAGCCGACATCGTCTTTCAATATCACATTGCCCGTTCAACACGGTAATCTCCGAAAGTCATTCTAAAGCAGTTTCCTCGTGCTATTGAGAATTATTTTCAAAATATCACGACAATTCTGATGTGCCACGTGAAATAGCCCACATTTCAATGACTATAGCACTTAATTCAATTTGTTATTTTGGTAGTCAATTGGTTGAGTAATTGCCTCTTGCTGTGTCATTCACCTATAGCTATACACACCTACAATGGTTTCTAGACCTTTGTTTAGTCGTGATACTCATATGACATTATTTAGGTATTGTATTAAGTGATGGAATAGTTAATTGGCATTGGGTATAATTGAATGTTGGGTTTAAAAATTTCAATACATAGGTTAGAAAAAAATGAGATTTTATTTATTTTATGTAAATAGAATTATAAATAACATTTATTTATAAAAAATTATACACATACATTTATATGTAATCCCTGTGTCATTCACCTATAGCTATACACACCTACAACGATTTCTAGACCTTTGTTTAGTCGTGATACTCACATGACATTATTTAGGTATTGTATTAAATGATGGAATAGTTAATTGGCATTGGATATAATCGAATGTTGGTTTTAAAAATTTCAATACATAGGTTAGAAATAAATGAGATTTTATTTATTTTATGTAAAGAGAATTATAAATAACATTTATTTATAAAAATTTATACACATACATTTATATGTAATAAGTTTTATATATGAATGGATGTTGAGAAAATATATATATTTGTTTTACAACCAATCAATCATTACCTTAAATGAAAACAATTATTATTATATATTATTATGATTATGTTATATTGAAACCCATAATTTATCTTAAATCATTTCATAACTAAACTAAATTTAAAAATGATCTTTTTATTATAAAATTTGAGATATGATAAAGAACTTTATACTTTTCATTTTTTTTCAATTTAACTTAATAATTAATATATTATTTAAGGCATACATTTAAATATCAATTTGGTAAAAGATAGTACATTCTAATATAGTACATGTTATGGATTTCCTCTTACAATATCGCAGACACCTAGCTGCCAAATGTTATGGATTTCAATATAACATATCCATGCTACATTTGAATGTTGTTCATGTATAACAAATCAAATTACTTCAAGACAAAATGGTTGTCTTTAATTCTACATCTTCATCCTCAATGACATCAATCTCCAATCGTATGTCACGGGCATTGTGAAGTTCATCCCCTGGCTCATTTCTATAGTTTTTTTCTTTTACATTTTAAAATGCGGATAATGTAATGGCCAATTATGTGAATAATATAATGTCTTTAAAATATTGTATCAACATTTTACATTGTCTTTTTGGTTGTATATGTCCACATCTCCTTACTTAGCTTGCAACACCCCGTTCTTTTATTACACCCCTAGATACAATTGCTAGTGTAATAAGAACAAGCAAACCAAAAACTACTATGCAAATCTCTTATGAATTAAGTTTTATGTATGTATGTATCAAAAGTTTGATCATTACTCATCCATCTATGAACGGGTTCGCATCTCTACCTATTTCGCATGCATTTGTTTAAGCAATTATTAAATGTTACAAAATGTGTAATATAGTCAAAATCTAAATTAAGAAGCTCAAGTAATGAATGATAATTTCCTAGTGGGGTGAATTAGTATATTATAATAATGGGTCTTTAATGTGATTAATTGTGTAGCACTTTAATGTTTATTTTAAGTGTGATTTTTATAATATATGATGTTGAAGAATGTAATATTTTGGCTAAATGTATTATTAATTGGTTAGTTAGTTGAGTAGTTGATTTGATCACTTTATCTTGATTAGTGACTTTTTGTATTTTATAGTCCATAGTATTGGCCCATGGTATTGTTGTGATGTAGTCATATACATGTTGTTGCTTAATAAGGAGAAGACAATTAATATGCACATTGTGTGTTCCACCATTTTCTGCTTCATCTTTGTTTCTTAATATTTAGCATGGTATGAGAGCATAGGTCTCAGGTTCAATTCCCCCAAGCTACGCCGGAGAGGGGGTGTTGGAGTATCGGTACAACTTCATGGTATAATCGTCGCGCCTCGGTACAACTTCATGGTATAATGGTACAATAGGTTTTACCAACATCAAGATACATAGGTACGTTGGTGTGTTTAATTGCATGCTAATCCCATACTATCATACAGGATAGAATCTAGTGGAAACCTTGCAATCCGAAAAGCTTGAAAATTGTTAATTATGTTGAATTCTAGATCCCAAACCACTAAATACAAATATGCGAAGTTTCTCATGTGTATATAGAAAGAGTGCATACAACTAAAATCACATCAATTGGAATCCATATATGTCCCAGATTACATATAAACAAAGATGTTGAATGGCCTATAGAATCCAAAAAACTTCATGCTACAACAAATAATTACATATATCAAAATCCTTGTGTGTATTGTGATTTTTTCCATCAATAACATCATATGCCCCCTCCTCTATTCTATAGCCCTTGCCTCTACCTGGAATCTTGGAGTTGATCTTGCAAGGGCATTAGTCAATACCCTGCAGTTTTAATGAAACTTCATAATCCAAGCCTTAAAAGAAGGTAGAGAAGCTTCCCAATCAACATATACACATAGGGCATTTAATGTATATATCTAGAAATTAAAATTAATACACATATATGACATAAATTTAGGATGGAAAATTGTTAAATGTTTATTATTTAGTGTAAAAATGGTTCAATTTTAAATTATAAATTATAAATAGTTCATGTTGTTATTTGGTGTACACTTGTTTTACATTTTTCATTGCTTAGAGATGTCATTATTCCATGTGTATTTTTCTAATGATGTTTTTTTATTGTTGTGTGCAGTGTCTATTATGGATCAAAATGCAAAGATATTGAGAGATATTGGTCATTTGAGAGAGATTGGTGTTTCTTGGAGGGGTGGAGATGAATTTCACCACTCCTTGGAAGCATCATTAGATTCTATTGTAGACGTTGTCAGTCGCTCAAATGATGTGTTATACAACATAGCATTGTATAG
>LPNX010323198.1:0-82066 GCA_001517045.1 Pseudotsuga menziesii
TGTAATTTTGTAATTAATTCATAAACTTATATACATTGTATGTGCATGTATATATACAACCTTCTAAAACCACTTATGTACATGTGAAATAATGGTATGCGTTGTGAAAGAATTGAAAAAAATGTTTAACCACTACACTAAATTACACATTTACAAAGTAAGTGTATTATAGTATGAGTAGTTCTAGTTGTCCAATGAAATTAGAGAATGGTTGATGAATATATATAATTATATAGTGCATAATATTCAAGCATAATATCTAGTTCTAAATGAATATGCATATATATCCATTAACCTCATGTATCCTCACATACAAATGAATTTTATTATTTGATGATATAGCCTCACATGTAAATGAATTATAATTTGATAATATAGACTCATGTTTATATAATTTTTATGTTAAAAATTACAAAGATTGTTCTCAATGGGAGTTGATTGCACCATCATAGGTTGACTTGCATGTTCTCCTCTTAACATTGCACTTATTTTCTTCATCTTTTATATAGCCTTATCTCTCCTTTCATCGTTTTTAATATGATTTTAATTTCATATTCATATATGAGCATTTTCATAGTGTTCACTTTACAATTTTACATTACATTATGATAATGATGATAATTACATTACAATTACAATTACAGTTACAATTACATTACATTACAATCATGTACAAATGACTAGAAATCATATGGCTTTAAGAATTGATGACAATGATGATCTCAAAGAAAATCAACAATTACAATTACAATCACATTCCAATTACAATCACATTAACGTGCAGAAGCACCAGCCTTACGTCAATGGACAGTAAGGTAGAGTAACATATTTTACTTAATAACCTAATTTACTTAATAACATCCAGTTTGGGACATAAGTCTCATCCGCAACAACTGTGGGAAGTACTTGGGATTTGCCTTAAAACTCATTATGAGGAGTACAACAGGAACCCCGAAGTAGCTGGCCATTGAGAGGACCTGCCAAGAGAAAAGGGCAATGACCCCTACCGGATTGAATAGATTCCCACCTGTGAGGAAAGACAAAGGACTGTCGTTTGTGACAAAGCGGTTAGCAGTTTTACTTGCACTGTGAAGTGAGGGGTATTGCCCCAATACTCAAGCCTGAGAAAACCTTGGTGGGCAAGTGACTACCTTTGAACCATTAGGAATCTGATTTAAATCGGGGTCCATATTCATCTCCAGTTACTACAAAAACCATCATTGCTCCATATTCAAGCTTATGTAATTTATTTGTTAATTTTTTAACTAACAATGACAATACAATAAGTAAAATAAAATGTTATTCTTGAGCTTGCATTTATTTGTATTTATTCCAAGAGCTTGTATTTGTTTTTGAGTTTGTATTTATTTATTGCTAGATCCTGGCCAATCATCACAGGATCGTGCACCCTCTGATTTCTCAAGAGTAATTGGGAGCTTCAATGATGTTGGAATGGCTGCTAATTATTTAAGAGGGTTGGATGATGCCACTCAAGAAGAGTTCGGGAACCCGACCCCTAATTGGACAATCATAGAGCATGCTAGTAACATAATCAAGTTGTACTTTGAACAACAATCAGTGATTACACAAGCTCAAATCCTACATGGATTGATAAAACACATAAAAATTGAAACGTGCCACAAAGTTGTTGGGTTTTAAGGATGTTAAAAATAAAAATGCATGTGAGATTGTAACAGAAAATCTAACAATTGCAGTATTTGCATTTGGAAAGTCAAGAAAAATTGTTATCAGCACTGCTCGTAGGGAAATTACAACTGCTATTGTGGCATGAAGCACCTCAAGAAATCGAATGGTCGCAACAATGTCAAAGCTGCTCCACGTTTCAAGAAAAACACTGCACAAATACACTAAATTTAGGGTAAACATAGACGAAAACGATGAAGCTGCTTGTTGGGATCTTATATGCAAAGAAGCATATAAAGACAGGATGGAAAAGGGCATCAGAGAGAAGGTGATAGATTATTGGGAAAACCATTCTCGTTCTATACCAGATCGAAAACATGTCCCGTGACAAAGTTCTGGTAGAGGCATTGATAAGGAGCATTGCAAGCATGTTATGGAGTTGACAGGAGTTGCTTTGTCCGAGGAATTCAAAGAGTCAAATCTCGATGTCCAGATCTCATTTACCATGTTCAGTAAGTTGAAACCGTGGTATATTAGGCCGAATATGATTTGGGACACTTGTTGTTGTCGATACCACATTGAATTCTAGCTATATTATGACACATTTGTGGATTTTTGCAAAAAAACATTGGGATGGTGAACCAACTCCTCACACAGTGCGAGATTTTATTTCTATGATACTATGCAATAGGAATCCTGAAAATGTGTTTTTCATTAAAAGGTGTGTCGGTGGGAGAAGATGCCATGAATGTGGTGATTTGGCATTGTTCCATAGGAAGTTTCCTATCGATCCAACACACCTTGGATTGTTAGATATCACAGTTAAGTGGAAGATATATGAGTATGTCTCCATGAATCCATCTTCTTCTTCACATGTTCCATCTAAGAGGATCGACTTGCTCGAGGATGATATCCCTATTTCAGACTTCATGGACAAGTTTCAAAGTCATATTTACAAATACATTAAACACTCCCATAGGTCTAGGTGGAAAGCTTTAGAATTTAAGCATTCTCGTGAGGTTTTTGAGCCAGGCACAATTCTGTCGGTGGTAGACTTTGTTGAGAATTACACATTTTCTCCTTAGAGAGAGATATAAAGTGAGTATTGTCACTCCGACTAGGTATCCATATTCATACATGTATTGTATAGACATGCTCAGGTGAGCATTGATGGTAGGGATAACACTCCTCAGTCACGCGATGTGATCAATGAATATCATTTTTATGTCTGTGATGATCGTGACCATGGCACGTTGTTTGTTCAACACTGATTTGGGTTGATTTATGATTCATTCATAAATAATGGGGTGTCATTTACAGAACACTGGATTTTTTCAGATGGGTGTGCGAGGCAGTTCAAATCGACACACTCATTTTATTGGTTGAGTCATCTTCACAAAGAGACGGGTATTCGACACACCTAGAGCCTTTTTGAAACAGGGCAAGAAAAGGGTGAACATGATGGCACAGGTGCATGCATGAAATGATCACTTCAGAGGTACCAAATGAGTCATACATCTTGAATCAAGTGCTCAGCAGAAGTAGTTGATTGGTGCACACAAAATTTGGGTCACCAAGGTCATGCACAAGCAAGGCCAGTGCGCAGGTAGGAACAACAACTTAATTGGAATTTAATAAATGTGTTTGTATTATATATATATATATATATATATTCCTTAGAAAAAAACCATTTTCTTCATAGAATAAAACATGAACTGCTCTTTCGAGCTACATTATGGCGAAGATAAGTTCTTAATACATCAAAAACCAATCCTTATCATAGGAGTGCTCTTTACCAAAATTCCATTGTTTTTTTCTGTTCATCAAGTACTAGTTCTCGCTTGGTCTAGCACAAAACTAAACTCTTCTGTAATCTTTATATTGCTTCATAATGAAAGGATGATATGCCTTCATTCACTTCTTATGTCTCCATTAATCCAGGATGATATGCTAGTGCCTGCTTTGAGAGGGAGTCCGCTTCCATATTCAATTCTTGGTAAATATGGCCAAAGGAGATCCTTCTGAAATAGGTTTTCAATGTCTGGATTTTTGCAAGAAGGTGTTGTAAATGAGGTTCTCTTATGGTGTTCTTCTTGTTTTCCCAGTCCACCGCTACTTTGGAGTCACCAAAAATATGAATATCCTGTATATGGGAGCTTCTGGCCACCTTTAAAGTTGCCCATAAAGCTGTTAGTTCTGCCTTGTTGTTAGAAGCTTGGCCCATTGCATATTTTATAATATTTTTTTGTTTGATGTAAGAAATATAACTGCTCCAGCTCCTCCTAAAGGAGGATCCCCCTAACTTGCTCTGTTGAAGAAATCCCATGGCATCTCTCTATATGATTTCTGGCTCAATATATATATATATATATATATATATATATATATATGATTTTTTTTATTCGATGCATATTTTTTTGGGATGTTTCCCTTGGCAATGTGAATAGATCCATGCCATGGTATTGCAAGACCATACCTGGTATGAGAGAACTACATTCAGTTCGTAGTAAAGACATGGGAGACATATTTTCCATTGATATGCGTGTTTTTGTGAGTCTTGCATTAACGCTAATGGATTGGGGGTTGATCATTGCATGAATGATGCATATGTCAAACAATGGAAATATGTCCCTCTTAATCCAAAGGGGCCACATCCAATCCTGACGTGGAAAGAGATGCACACTAATGAGACAGTGGTTTCACTAGATCATGATCAAGTTTCTAATTTGGTTAAGCAAGGTACATGATAGTTGATTGAATGTTTAAACCTCTAGTCTTGTACACATGCATATATATATATTTAATATTTGTTTAATATTTGAAAATATTGATGTTGGTGATGTATTTGTTGTAATTGCACCATCGAGAAATGACGAGCATGTGGCATAATTTTTGATGTGGTGTACACAAATCAAAAGCAGGTTGGTGCGACCCTGTGTCGATGGAGAGTTCATGTACCAAGTTGGTGACCTAGTTATGATGGGCCACTTTTTTGAAAAAGTGAGAAGACAAGGTGACTATATTCTTTATAGAGATTTCATGCTTGAATATATATCTTGTCAGTACAATCATTTGGTGGTTGCAACTCAGATACATCTCATTAAAATCAAGGTGAAGAGGGGTGAACCAAAGATATGGAAGATGTCAGTAGCTGACCATGATCGTATTACAGAGACGTGCATTCCTATAACCCATTGGCCGGATGAATGAAATTTATATGCCACTTTTGATACATTGACATAGTTGACATGCTTTTGAAATGTAGCAAATCAAAATTTCTTCTGAAATATGAAATCAAATTTTACATTGTAGTTGTAATTTGCACCTAGTAGATCTTACATTGTAAAGTTGTAAATTTTGTAACATCATAATTGTAAGTTATGTTAAAAATTGTAAGTTGCGTTCAATTGACAATTTTGCAAATATGTAAACTTGTAAACTTTGTAAACATTGTAAATTTTGTAAACTTGTAATTTATTAAATTGGAAAATTGTACAATTTCGTAAGATTGTAAAACATTAATGATTGTTAAATAACATTAAGAATGTAAAACATAAATAACTTTAAACTATAACTACAAATAATTAAAACATTTAACATACCATCATGTTAAAAAAAATTCCATATATATATATATCGATAATAATAAAGTACAAAATAATAACGTCCACAAACAACAGTCTACAAAATAATAAAGTCCAAAATAATAACGTCCACAAATAACAGTCTACAAATCACTCCTATGCCATTGATCGAGAGATCGACCATCATGGACACTATCGCTAGCTGCACTATGCCCCTGGCCTTGCTCATGCACACCACAAAGAAAATTGCCTAGCTCTGAGTAATGCAGAAGTTAAAACCATGAACTCTGCAAGTCATTTACATACCACATATTTAAATAACATGTACAATGTGACAAAAAATTAAATATATATATGAAACATATATCTATGAACTCACCTTACTCGATTTGAGTGTCAGGTTTGGAAGGATGGGTATCTTCCAAGACGAGCCTTCATCAGGACCCGGCTGATGAGTGACAACCCACTCATCCATAAAATTCACGGAGGCTTCAATGCCCTCATCTGCAACTACCTGCGTTTGCATCTGTTTCCATGACTTAAAAATAGTTATATTAATGAATTACACTATTGAACTTGAGAATTACAATTTGAACATGTAAATTATAATCTGAACATAAATATGCAAACAATTCAAACATAAATAACTAGTATCTCGTCGATTGGCGTGTCATGAGTAGGACTTGAGTTGGGTTGTGTAGAATCATGTGCAATGCCCTTGCCTCTATCATGTACAATATGAACAAGATAAATGATGAAAGTTAGAACAAACCAAAATATTATGTGTTCAACAATTGACTCATTTAGAAATTCAAATTTAGGATGACAGTTAACACATACCTCATCGAAACCGGGCTTCTGCATGGAGGTCTAATACAAAGCAAATTATTAGTTAAAAAAATGATTAATTTGAGGATACATTACATTCATGACAATCAAATGATGAAAATAAAATGATGACAATAAAGATATACCTGTCCCATCGGTCGAGGCCTGCATCTATGGTGCAGTACAAAATATGCATCGCAGGCCATGATAGCATACTGCAACACTGTGTTGTGATCAAGAATGTTGAGAACATCATCGGTCACCCACTGTAACTCATGGTCTATAGGTGCAGTGGGTGCTCTGCATCTCTCTTCCTGCACAACCATCATGGTACCATGCATTGCCATGCGTGTTGCCTCTACCAATGCACTACGCTCCTCAGTCGCTAGATAAGATGACTCAGCTACATCATCTTTCCTAAGCATGGTCCTACTAGGGTGGCCCGCTAAAGGCTCTAGCTCTGGCTGAGCTCTAGGGTCTCTCCTAGCCCCAAAACGCGCATGAGTGCATCCCCCACCAGCACCATAGAAGCTTGAGGGTGTGCTAGTGTAATTTGGGTGCATCTCCAGGACAAACTATGCATATATATGTTTTACAAAGTATATTGGGACCTAGTCATGGTGGGGAAACATGCCCCACACTCCAATGAACCTTTCATATACATAAGGCACTGCAACCTCTGGCTTAAACTCCTTGATTCTAAGCGGTTGACCAGTGGCGCGGTCAGGAGGGATATCAAATAATGCTCCCTTCACATCATGGCCAGCTGTTGCATCTTTCACTGCAACCCAGTTATCAGGATCCATCACTGTGGCCCTTATTATTTGACATGAAAAGGCCCAAAGATAACTCAATGGTCCGATGGACTTGTAGACCTTCAGTAGATTGTCTACTGCCTCTAACATCATCCACGTCGAATGTGATGTGGGAGAGTGGTCTGGAATGGAGTGATCGTTAACCCGCAAACACTCATGCTGACTGGTAATGTCTTGCAGCATCATACGTGTGATCTCATCCTCCCATGGTTCTTCCTCGGGAGGGTCGAGGCCCTGTTGTGTAGCACCTGAAAATTAGATGAAAACAAAAATGTCAGTCAAAATACATACATCAACTATAGGTGAAGTTGAAATAAATTTAAATTAAAGGTACTGATAACTGAAAGAAATATATATATGCATTTAATGTAGCTCTCTCATGGGTAACCTCCCCACCGACACCAACAGTATCCTCCTCACCGCTCGCATGTATAGAGCGGTTTCCAGAGTGCTCATATCCCCAGCAGGAGCATGTGTCGGCGTAGAACGCCTAGGCGAACCTGTGAAAATAGAGACATACAAGTTGATGATTAAATATACACATGTGAAACAATTTAATTTTATGTAACTAACAACAACGAGTACATCATGCACAATTGTATACTTACGAGTCCTCTGTCGACCTCCGGGGCGAGGAATGGTCGGAGATCCGCGAGTGCTCTGTCTTTGGCGAATCGAAGAACCCCGTTGTATAGATGCATCTGCATGAAATAAGGCATAATAAATGTAGTCAGCATACAATATAATATCAATGATAATTATGTCAATAGTAAAGATGTAGATTTGAGATGATTAATATATCACCACATGGTGCACATTAATAATGGGAAAAAGGATCATGAGTGTGAGCACAATCAATAAGGAAATGGCACATGCAAATGTTTTTTTCATAGATAGTTGAGATTGATCATTCATGTCATGTGTGTAAATGAAAAAGTGTTCTTGGGACTCATGGTTTTCGCTTAGTTAGAAGCTCTAACTTTTCATCCCAATCCAGTGGCAGTCTCTAAATTTTGAACACAAAACAGTTTCATAGACTTGAAAAGGTGAGGGAATGTAACAACTCGATTTAAAAAATAATATTAAAGAATAATGGAGAGATGGTCATAGGTTTTTAAGGTATAACAAAAGAGGGGGTCGATTTTTTAATTATAAATATCTTCCACGAAGAGATAAGATCGAGAATAGTGAAGATCTTATATAAAACATCTAATTTCCAAATTATGTGAATAATCAAGATAATAAAGACTTAATAAATCAAGTTAGTAAAGAATATTTGATTTCATTTTTGACAAAGTTTTCAAATTTATATAAAATTCCAAGGTTGGATGGCTTGTTAGTGTAAATATTCTAGGGTTATTATAATTCATTAGGGGATATTTCTTGGGTTATTTTAATTCATTAGGGGATATTTTAGAGGAATGATTGAAGAATATATAATTATGAGAAAGATACTACCTATTTTCAATGCATCTTTTTAGTTATCATTCAAAAGATTGATAATATATTGTATTTTGATTACTTTAGGCCCATCTCCCCATGGAATTTTATTTACAAAATCATCTAAAATAATTGTTAGGTGTTTAACTACCATATTGTATACAAGATTTTTGAAGAGTAATTTGGTTTCCTAGTGAGGAGACAAATACATGAAGTTGTTGGTGTCACACACGAGGGCTTATATACTATAAATCCTAAGAACCACAAGGAAATGGTTCTAAAAGTAGACTACTCAAAATCCTATGAAAAAGTTAATTTGCTTTACCTGAGACCTATTGTGTTTCAACTGGTTTTCAACACTTATTTTGTTTCATGGATTATGAGTTGGATTTATTCAATATTTCTTCCAGTTTTAATAAATTTCTCAGCCACTCGGTTCTTCAATTTGGGTAGGGGGATATTATAAGGTTGCTCCCTTTCATCTTTAAGCTTTCTTATAGTTGCATAAGGCTTGAATAGATTGTTAAAGAAAACTCATTGAAATGGGAAGGATATTAAAATTACTAATTTATGTCATATTCATTTCATTTGACTCATCTGCCACTGGTTGATGACATTCATTTTCTTTGCTATTGATCAGGAATTACCAAGATCAAATTTATTATTGATATATTATTTATAGCTATGAGCATGATGATTAATGTTGAAAAATAAAATATTATGTTCTTGACATTGGTCCCATCACTTAGAGTTCTTGATGATCATAATTCCAAGGAAATTTATAATCTAAAAACTTTGACTATGAGGGAACCATTTCCAACAAGAAAATTGACTAATAAAGGAACCATTACTTATAGGAATTGTGACCAACATTTTGATGAAGTAACTTTGACTGGAAAGAACTCTGATTGGCATGAACTTTTCTCGATAGGAACTCTAATTGGTAGGAACCTTGATTGATAGGAACTAT
Organism: Pseudotsuga menziesii; assembly: GCA_001517045.1. NCBI lineage: Eukaryota > Viridiplantae > Streptophyta > Pinopsida > Pinales > Pinaceae > Pseudotsuga > Pseudotsuga menziesii. The sequence goes on from LPNX010323198.1 coordinate 9,282, forward strand.
AACAAAGGTAGCGTTTCTTGTTGACCATAGTTAAGGAATCCAAGTTTATGTTGGTCATAGTATGGATTACTAAACCAATGATCAATAAATTTTTGAAACTATTAACATTATCAGAATTGGAATTTTAACAATTACAAAAAATAATGCTAGTATATATAACAATCAAAGTTCATGTTGGTCATCATTCTAGGAAAAATTCCTAACAAGGAAATTTAAATATGGACCTATTATTAATAGAGACTCTAGAAATATGATTAGTAGGGACTTTGATGTAGGAAACATTGATGCAAGAAAGTCCATATTTAATGGAACTTTGGATAAGATTCTATGAATTATATGATTGATAGGAAATATACTTACCAAACAAACTCTAACCACTAGGAACTTTGAATGACAAGAAATTGATGAAGGAACTATTACCGATATGAATGTTGTCTAGAGTTCATGTTGGTTGGAGTTTTAAGGAACTTTCATAACTAGGATATTTGATTGACGGGAACATTGAAAGAACAAGCTATAACCAAGGAATTGTGATATTAAGAATTTTGAATAGGGAAACATGATCAATGGAAGCTACGAACTATATGATCACCAATAACTTTGACCAATGAGAACTATGATTGATAGGAAATGTAACTAACAAATGAACACTTACTGATTGGAACTTTGACCAACATGAATATGAAGGAACTATTACCAAGAAATTTGTCTAGGTACAACTATGATTGCTAAAGACTCTCACATACCATAAATTACAATTCGAGTTTTCCATAATTTAATGTATAAATTTATATATTTTATTAGTAATATATTTTACTATTATTTTAAAATATTCTAAATTTATAATTTTCAAAATGTTGAATATAAATCTATATATTATCTCTAAAACAATATCAAAAATATAATTTTATCTTAAATTATGGATTTCTATTAATTTTTTATTTTGATATTCTTTAAAAAAAATTAAATCATGTATTTCTATTAAATTTTTAATTTGATTTTTTTTTTCAAATTTACACACTTATTTATTAATATTTTTTTCCTTAAAAACAAAAAAACAAAGAAAAAGAAGATCACGTTTTCATCATACTTTTGTTTGAGCTTAAAAAAAACTAAAATACATAAGTACACTTTTCAATAAATTAAAATCAAGATATGTCGACTAATAAGTGAAAACATACATATCATATTTTATTATGAAAAATATATTTAGAAGGAATATAAATATGAAATAATATAATATTTTAATTAAATAGTTAATGGTTAATATATATATATATATATATTTGAATATATATGAAAATATTTAAAGTAAAATATATGGGTTGTTTAGATAAATGCCTACGATGGTTTAAGGTTCACGATTGTATCGCGTCTAGGGTTTGAATTTTTTCCAATCCTCCCTGTATTCTCAGAGGATTGAAAAAAATTGGGCAGCATTTATGCTTGCCCGACACACATTTCAAAATTAAACCGACACTATAAACGTTGCCGGTTGATAGAAATATTTATACAAACTATAAATTTAACAAATTTGAATTTTTTCAATTCTCTGTGTATTCTTGGAGGATTGAAAAAATTTGGGAAGCATTTCTGCTTCCTAGGCACACATTTAAAAATTAAACCAACAGCATAAACGCTACTGGTTGACAATATATATATATATATATATATATATATATATATATATATTTTAAATAAATAACAAATTTCAATTACAATTTTATAAAAATCCAGCAGCATTTCTGCTTGCCGACACAGATTGCAAACATATTAGAAAAAAAAAACTAACCTAAAAACATCTATAACAATGACTTTTTTCAATTTTAACCTAACTTTTTAAAACTTAAAAAAAAAGTAAAATTTCATTTAAATTTCAAAACCAAGGTTTTTTGTGTTACCTCTCTGCTCTGACATCGTGGTGGAAGGTAGGCGTGGGTGTGGCTTGCGCAGTAGCTCGGTCGAGGACTCTGGGGACGTAGCATCTTTGTCAATATCTCTCCTAGCTCGATTGAGGGGCTTATGTACAAAAAAATGGTAAAATGGCTGCGACTTCTCGTGGCCTTTTTTATAATTTTTTTAACAGAAACCTTGATCAAGGTCGGAAGCTCGATCGAGGTTTGGAGCTTGATCGGGGGTTTATTTAACCCTTGATCGAGATAGAGGTAAACCCCCGATCGAGATATCAATGCCTCGATTGAGGGTTAAATAAATCCTCGATCGAGCGCTTGTTAAACCCTTGATCGAGGATGGGTTTTTTGCTTTTTACCGAAATTTCCTTGCCAAAAATTGCAACCCACCTCCATGGATGCACTCATAAGTACAAATAAATACTAAGGAAACACCTTCCCTAAAGACACTTTAGACCAAGTTGATCTTAAATAACTCCTAAGTGTCTAAATATCCTAACACCTCCCCTTAAGAACAACTTGGGATAGGATTGAAGGATTTATAAAGGTGACACAATAGGAGAAGGAAGAAGGCATTAGATCCTATTACCCATCAATGAAAAGATCATGAAATCCTAACATAGATCAAAGTTTGGAAAACTTGCTTCAATAATATACTTCGTGAATATGTCTACAACTTGATCATGTATAGTGGAAATGATCACTTCGAGACGTGATCCTGAATATGTTTTGTAATTAATTGCATATGTAACTCAATGTGTTTGTTTCATAGAAGTTGAACGAGATATTTGAAAAGGTTGATGCCACTCTAATTGTCACACCATAGGGTAGTAAATGTTGTTGCTTGAATCCAAACTCTGAAAGGATCCACTGAATCCACAAGGCTACTTGACTTGCATTAATGACGACTTGATACTTTGTTTTTGATTTTACTACAAATGTATTTGGATAATGAGTATTTGAAACTTAAAAAAAGAGAGAATATGCTCACTATAAGTATGAACGTGTTTGGAATTGATCTCTGGGATCACTATAAAGTTCACTAGATGCTTTGTATGTCATAGAGACCTATCTAGGAAGCAGTTGTATTGGTTTGAGTTCATAATCAATGGACCCAAGTTCCAATTGGAGAACTATCATCAAGCTCCAGATATTTATCCTCACTGTCATTATCTTCAGAAGAAACCAGAGTAGGATCACAAATATAAAATTAGTGAGTATAAGGTGGCATAATCCTCGAAGATGGATCACATGTCAAAATGACATAGACACTGAATCGGGCTCGCAGACCAAGATATTTTCATCAAATACAACATGTCTTCTAATAATAATGTTTTTGAATTTTTTTTGAAGAAGTTTGTAACCTTCGCATCTTCAAAATATCCAACAAATATGCACATCTCACTCTTAGGATAAAATGCTTTCCACTTTTCATAAGGAATGTGATCCCATGCTTGACTACCAAGCACATGGAAGTGGCTTAAATGAAGTTTAACTTTTATCCATCCCGATTTAAATTTTATATATTTTAGAGCCTTTATGGGAGTGTGATTGTCTATGTAATTGACACAATTAATGGCTTTTTCCTAAAAGGAGGATTTAATCCCTTAGCTTAGATCACACAATTATCCATTTTCTTTAATGTGCGATACTTTATCTGAACAACACCATTTTTCTATGGTGTATATGGAACAATGTGTTGCATATGAATTCCCTATGCAGTACAATAATTTGTAAATTTATTGTGTATAAATTTTCCTCCAATGTTTGTTGTTTACATTTGTATTTGATGTTTGGATTTTTTTTCTATGAGGGATTTGTAGGACAAAAACATGTCAAAAATGTCATTCTTGATTTTTATAAAGTAAACCAGAGTGCATCTGCAAAAGTAATCAATAAAAGTGAAGAAGTACTTGAAACCAAAAAAGGAAGTAGAAGGAAGCAATCCACACAAATCAACATGAATAACCTATAAGGGGGCTAAGGTGTGCCAAGAAGCATGTTTTCCAAAATTGCCTGGATGATATTAGATGAGAAAACATTTGGGATTGATCCAAAATGAATAAATATACCATTTTCACCTATTTGGAGCTTTTGGGGTTTGAAGATTGGATGAATTGGCTTGTAGGGATGATTTTATGCGTAGGTTTCATTTTGCATATATCGGGTCTAGAACCTTCCAAGGACTGTTTGAGTGTATAAATGGAGTTTTGGAATAAAATAACCCACCTCCTTATCAATGGGGCATGACATGATTATGCACTCAAATACCTTTCTAGTGGTCCAAAATATCACCTCAATCAAAGTTCGTATGAAGAAATTATACCTCCCACAAGTTGACCCATCTAGTTGACCACCATAGCTCTCAGTGGATTCCACATCAGCTCTCATTTCTCACAGATGTGGAGCTATCAAAATGTGGTATTTCAAGAAAATTCTAAAAGTTCCAAAACCACGACCCTAAATGGTAATCGAGACATGTACAAACCCTACAATTAACCCTAAATGGCTATTGGGATATGTTAAATACCGAGTTGTTAGGAAAATAAGGGGATCCATTTCTATTGTATTCCCATAGTTGAGAAGTAATAATGTATGGTTGTGAAGCATAAAAACGGAGTAATATATTTTCTAGCATCCATTTAGGCCACAACGTCTAAGGTAACCCTATTGTGGATACCGATTTCCTTTTCATTTGCATTCTACATAAAAGAGAAAGGCATACTCCTCATTTTAGTTTGATTTTTCCCAAAAGGATTTTTCCCAAGATAAGTTATGTGTTAAATGTGTGTGGATTGTGTATTTCTCGTTCTATCATTTCTCTTACAATTTTAAAAATAAAGTAATTAAAAGAGCTAGTGGTAAGACCTATTGTGATAAACTGTCCCAATGGAATATCCATGATAGTTTACAGATCATATTGGTACCGTAATAGTTTTCTTTTGGGTTTTATGGGGAATCACAGGATCCGATAGTTGGTGAAAAAAAGGTTTTCAAACCCTATCCATAGAAAACAATTTTGTTCAAGGAGAAAGAGACAATTATGAGGAGTGATTTACAAAATTGGAAATACAAGTCATCGATATCTCACGCAACATGTCAATCCTCATGGAGGCTCGAGAGAGAAAGTTGACATTTCGATGATTTTGCAGGATTGAACTTAGAAATTAGATATGAGGGGAAACTGGATATAAAGGAAACCCAAATAAGGATCCTATGAAAGAGCCCAAGAAAGGGCATCCAAGTTTCAGTTCTAGTATCCCTTCCCAATTTTTATTCAAGATGGAAGTGAAATTCGACATCAAGTTGTATCAAGGTGATATCGATGATCTAAAAATGAATAATTGTTTGCAGCAGTTAGAGGTTTATTTTAGTATCCATCAAATTGTTTATGATTTAAAGATCTTATTTGATAATTGAAGTTAGAGGGGCATGCCTTGACTTGGTGGGAAATCCACAAAAGAAAACTTAGGCTAGAGGTTGTTCTTCTAGTAACTAAGAGGGAGAATTTAAAATCCTCATCAAGTCCTCATTCTACCCTATCAAGTATGTAGAGAACCAGTGGATCTATTGTCATTACTTTAGAAAAGGTAGGGGAAAAATGTGAAATAATACATTACCAAGTTCAAAAATATGGCCATCATGTAGGGTATCTCATCCAAGAACCCATATGTACTCCTTTAAGTATCAAGCGGGTTTACATAGTCACATATGAAAAAAAGTGATGTTCTTCAATCCCAAGTCAAATGTTGATTCTTGTGTACAAGCACAATACTTGGAAAAAATAGGCTAGAAGAAAGGAAAATCAAGTGGTTCAAAATAGAAAGAGAGCCAAGATGTTTCCAAAAAGGGGAGGAAGAAGTGGAAGGGAAATGAGAATAAGTATACATCCATGACACATCAGTGAAAGGATGTGAAAAACCACTGCAACCACTACAAAATTGATGGTCACATTAAAGACAAGTGTTGGAAGTTAGATCATGAGATAAACCCCAAGAACCATAAGAAGGATACCAAGAATAAGAACCTTCTAGACACATATTTAAGAAAGGAGTTAAAAAAAATCTTTGATGTGGATGAGAATATTATATGTACCACATTGCAAAAGGAGGTGAATATGAGTATCCTTCACCCCAAGGAAGAGAAAGAGATGGTAAAACTCTTCCAAATCAAGATCCATGTCAAGAAGACCAAGATCAATGCTCTATTTGATTCCCATTCACGAGAAAAACTCATAGCAAAGGATATGGTACATAAGCTTGTATTGGAAGTACATTATCATCTTAGTACCTACCCATTGGGATCGGTAAACAAGGATGCATAACTCAGAGTCACGAAACAATGTAAGACCAAGTTTTTATAAGTGAAGAGCATATTGATGAAGTGTAAGTAGACGTAGTACCCATGGATTTTTGTGGTATAATGTTCAGAATCCCCTGCATGTATATGAGGGATGTGATATCCATGAGGGGATACAACCAATACCGCTTGATCAAGAATGGGAAATCCTTCATCATCAACACCCACAAAGGTAAATTAAGGATCTCTTTGGTAAGTGGAAACCAAGTGAAAAAGTTGATTAGTTCAATTATGAAGTTTGTATTATTTTTCTTAACACAAAATCAATAAGAAGGTGAATCGTTAAAAGTGAAGGCATCCTTAGAGGGATGTACCAAAGAGAAGAAACACTAGTTGGAGAACATTTTGCAGGAATATATAGGAGTGCTCTAGGATCCTAATGGGATACATCCTAAGAGCGAGGTGGAGCATGAGATACAACTATTTCTAGATCCACCATTTCCAAACATTAGACTATACAAAGAGAATATCATAGAAACATAAGAAGTGAAGAAGCAATTTCAGTAGTTGTTGGACCATGGTGTGATATGACCAAGAATATCACCTTGTGGGTCATCTATCATCATAGTGTCTAAAAATGTTGGGACCTGTAGGATGTGCATTGACTACAAAGCATCGAACAAAATCACAATCAAGAATTGGTACCCTATGCCCATGATTGATGATTTGTTGGACCAATTGTAGCATGTATAGTACTTCATTAAGTTGGATCTCAAATTGAGGTACCACTAGGCGCGAGTGAAGGAAGAAGACACTTGGAATACCACCTTCAATACTAGGTAAGGTATATATGAATTCTATGTAATGCCATTTGGTTTATGAAATGCACCAACTACATTTATGTGTTTGATGAATGAAATATTACACCATTTCTTATATTTTTTTTATAGTATATCTAGATGTCAAACTCATTTATAGCGCTACCTTGGAAGAGCATATCTCACAACTCAAGCAAGTGTTAGAGACTCTGAAAAAGCACTACCTGTTGGATAATTTGAATAAATGTGATTTATCCAAACAATCATTGGTGTATTTGGGGCATGTGATCAATAGAGGGGGATCAAGATTGATCGTACAAATATGGATTCCACCACAAAGTTCCCAACTACAACAAATGTCTTTGAAGTTGGGGGATTTTTTTGGGAAGTACAATACTTTAATTGAAAGTTCATAGCTTCCCTTTTTATTATGGTTGCATATCTTCATGCCATAACAAATAGCACCAAGAGGTTCTAATGGGGGAAGAATCAATATAAATACTTTAAATAACTCAAGCAAAAGATTAGTTAGGAACTAGTTCTCGCATTGGCTAATTGGAAAAATACTTTCAAATTGGATACATATGCATGTGGGTATTCTATGGGAGTGATTTTGATGCAAGGAGGGATGCCAATATGCTATCATTCTAAAGTGTTCCATTACGAAATCCTAAACTATGCTACATATGATCAGGAAATTTATTCCTTGGTTTAAGTTTTTAAGAAGTGAATGCACTATCTTATTGGAAATGAGACCATCTTTCACGTTGATCACAAACTGTTGTAGTATTTGCAATCCCAGAGTAATCTACAAAAAACATGACACTACAAGTGGATGTGATTTCTACAACAATTGCATCTAATAATCAAATATAAGAAGGGAATTACAAACAAGCTGTCAGATATTCTCTCAAGATCACCTAAACCTAATATCACAACCTTGGGTACACTTATGCATATCGAGTCTGACACCCATGATTCATATGAGGAGGAATAAATAGAAAATGGGGACTTCAAGGATATATTTCAATAGCTACAAGGCCAACTCCATGTAGAATAAGGTGACAACTAGGTTGACTATTATCTCATAGATGGGTTACTCTACAAGTTGGACAAGCTCTATGTTGCTAAAGGAGAAATATTACAACTCATGAGAGAGGCTCACACCTCCAAATTTTCATGGAATTTTGGTGTTTGGAAGACAATAGCCAACTTGCAAAGGTAAGTCTATTAGCCTAGAATGAAAGAATATGTAGCTTGGTTTATCAGAGGATGCATACTTTTCTATAAAAGCAAACCTAGTGGTAGGAAGAAAGGTCTATACCATCCCTTACTTGTTCCTACAAGACCATGGGAGAGAAACTCCATGTATTTTGTGCGTGGTATTCCAACCACTAGGAAGGTACATGACTATTTATTTGTGGTAGTTGAAAGATTCGACAATATGTGCATTCTTATGCCTTGTAAAAATTACATCATAGGATAGGAAGCAATAACAACGTTCTTTGAACAAATATAAATGCACTTTGGGATACCAAGAAGAATCATCTCAGAAAAGTATACCAAATTTCTTAGTTCCTTTTGGACTACACTTCGGGAGAAAATGGACATGAAGTTGAAGAGATCTACAATATTCCGCCCACAAACAGATGAGTGGATAGAAGTAGTCAACATGACTTTGGTGCAACTTTTGAGGGGTTACAATTATAAGAATCCAAAGTCTTGGGATGAAAACATGATCTATATTCAACACTCTTATAACATAACAGTCCACACTTCCATTGGTAAGTCACCTTTTGAAACTTTGTTTTGGATATCTTCCACCTTCATCTCTAGATGTTATATATGGACACCAAGGGTGAATGAGGGAAGACACCACATGTAAAACATTAAGACCTGAAAATTCTATTGATAATATTAGGTAGACCCATTTGCAAGTACAAGAAGCATTAAATAAGTCACAAGAAAAATACAAGGCCATGCATGACCATCATAGGGTTGAAAAATCATTCAAAGTGGGAGTTAGAGCATGGTTACACTTGAACAAGGAAATACTACATGGTCCTAGTAAGAAGCTCAAATATTTTAGGTATGGCCCATTTGAGGTATTGAAGAAGGTGGGAGATAATTCCTATATACTTAGTTTACCCTCACACATGCGCATTGAATCTATGGTGAATGTGGAAAACCTGAAATTATGTTAAAATTCCATGTTGAATCAAAAACTTGAGTAGGTATTACCTTTTGTAGAGGAATTAGCACTAAAGGCTCAAATAGAATTAGTAGAAGACATAATGTAGAAGAAGTACCGAAATACTAGCCAGGTAAATTATGAACTTTGGTAGGTTGGTAGGTGGGGTTTAAAGGAAAACTTCCAGGTAAGCATAAATGGTACTCCAAGGAGAAGGTTGTAAATTTTCCTTAAATATTCAACTAGGGATAAACAGTGCATGCAAAATATCAACTGATAACCACACATGTATATCTTTTACAGTATGCAACAGAATATAAAACTGAGAAATAAATCACAACATCACATCACGATATTGACACTATTATTTTGGGTATGGAAACCCCCGAAAAAACCCAAGATGGGAAAACTGGTGCAACAGTCAGATATAGATTTTATTATGAGAAAATATGGAACTTTTACAATCACTGCAAATTCAACCAAACCTGGCAAATGCAGTACCCGATAGAATCACTGGGAAAATCCTAGCTAAACCTCAACACCATCCTGTGTAAGTGTATGGCCCAGATGTACGAAGCTCGATGACCCTTCTGCTCGCTCCTCCGTCTTCTCGGCTAATACTTTGTTTGACTTTCTCTCCTTGTCTGTATCCTGTCTCTATCGGAATACAAGTATGTGTTCTCTCCACCAATTGATCTCTCTTTTATAACTTTAGGTAAAGCGAAAACCCTAATTTCACTTTCACTTTAACTAGTAGTAAAGCAAAAACCCTAATTTCACTTTCACTTTAACTAGCAGTAAAGCAAAAACCCTAATTTCACTTTCACTTTAACTAGTGGTTCACTAACGTTAATTTAAATCACTTTAATTTATTTTCCAAACTAAACTTAGCAAAAGTAAATTAAATACAAGTGGTTTCCTATTTTAAGTCTTCTGCATGCAAGAACACATGCATGCAGGAAGACCTTCTTTGTTGCTACTAGTTTAGCACTCCCTCTCAATGAGGAAGGGATTCTGTAGCAACCCCAAATTATCCTTGAACTTCACAAAACTCTATCTGCAAAGTGCCTTGGTAAAAATGTCCGCCACCTTCTCATCTGTCTGTATGTACTCCAACTAAATGGTTTCCCTTTGAGCACAATCTCTCAAGAAATGGTATCTGATGTCTATGTGTTTGCTCTAGTCATGGAACACTAGATTCTCAGATAGCCTGATGCCACTCTGATTATCACAGTGAACTATTGTAGCCTCTAGCTCACACTCAAACAACCCTGCAAGTAACTTCCTCAACCACATACCCTCAAAAGCATCCATACTAGCTGCCATGTACTCAGCCTCTGTCGAGCTCAATGCAACTGAATTTTGCTTCCTGCTGAACCAAGAGAGAACCCCTGATTTGATGCTGAAACAACAACTTGAAGTACTCTTATGGTCCTCTACACATCCTACCCAGTCAACATCTATGAAACCTTCTAACTGTACACTCCTCCTGTGCTCATAAACCAATCCATACTCCACTGTACCTCTGATGTAGCGAAGTATGTGCTTCGCAGTCATCCAATGCACTCTCCAAGGGTCCACCATGAACTGAATCAAAGAGTTGATTGTGAATCTGATGTCTGGTCGAGTGTTGAACAGATACATAAGTGATCCGATATGTTGATGATACAAGGTAGGATCAAATCCATCTGATCCTGATGCATCAATATTCCTCTAGTTGGAAACTAGAGGTATGTCCATAGGCTTGCAGTCCTCCATATCGAATCTCTTCAGGATATCTGCTACATACTTTCCCTGTCTAATGAAGAAGCATCCATCTCTTTGCCAAACCTCCAAGCCCAGAAAGTAATGCATCAGCCCAAGATCTTTTATCTCAAACTCTATTGCAAGGTTGGACTTACAGTCTCCAATCAGTCTCTCATCTCCTGTCAAAAATAGATCATCCACATATAAGAACAGTATAAGAGGCAACTCACCTATCAAGAAGTACAGGTTGTGGTCAGCCTCACTCCGTTGAAATCCCATCTCCCGTAGATAGATGTCAATTCTCGAGTACCATGCTCGAGGTACCTGATTGAGCCCATAAAGATCTCGATGCAGTCTGCATACATGCATCTCCCTATTTTCCACATCAAACCCCTCTGGCTACTCAATATAAAACTCCTCCTCTATAACTTTGTTGAGGAAGGTAGTCTTGACATCCATCTGATGGACATGCCAACCCATCTCAACTGCTAGTGAGATAATGGTATGAATGGAAGAATACCTGGAAATAGGGGCGAAGGTCTCCTCATAATCAATACCCTCCTTCTATGAAAACCCATTTTCCATGAATCGTGCCTTGTACTTATCCATGCTTCCGTCTGCTGCATGCTTCACCTTCTAGCTCCATCTAGATCCCATCACCTTTTTCCCTTGTGGCCTCGGCACAAACTCCCATACTTGTTTTTTCATAATGGAGTCATACTCGTCAACCATAGCTTCCTACCACACATCATGTTGTGTAGCCTCCCTGAAGCTGGAAGGTTCAGAGTTAATCAACTCTGTCATCAGTTCCATATAACTAAGCCTCTCTGGTGGTACACTCCATCTAAAACATGTTTGTGGAGGATCTACCTGCCTCAAATCCTGCACTGTGGATCTAAACCACTTAGGCCTTGGCCTACTGTCAACCTATTGTGGCTGCTGGATATCCATCTCCTACTGCATCTCATCCTTCAAGTCAATGACTGAAGGATCCTGTCCACCTGACTCCCTCTTACCATTAGAACATGTTCTCTGTGTCTATACATGTACCTGTACATTTAGCTCCTCCAACTTGACTCTCGACTCTTGTGCTGGTTGTTGCTCTGTTGGTAAGTCTAGAGATCTCTGCAAGGCCCTGTCCTCATCGAACTGGACATCCCTACTCACAATGATCCTCCTACAAGAAGGAATGTAAACTCTATATGACTTTGAAATATCACAACAAGTAACCCCTTCTCTCCAGAAGGGTCCAGCTTCTTCTTATTGTCAGCATGAACATGACAATAACATACACTATCAAATATGTGAATGTGAATCACATCTAGCCTAGTGCCTTTGAAGACATCCTCTAGTGTCTTCCTCCCCAAGGCTGTGTGGGGACACCTGTTCTGAATGTATACTGCAGTCCTGTATGCCTCGGCCCAGAGGAATAGTGGTAATCCCTGATCAAATAGCATGGCCTTGGATGCTCCAACCATAGTCCTGCTCTTTCGCTCTGCAACTCCATTATGTTGTGGGGTATGGGGCACAGTGTGCTCCTTATTGATCCCCTTGGCCAAATAATACTCCATGAACTCATTGGAAGTGTACTCACCCTCGTTTTCTGTCCTCAACACTCGAATCTTCTTTCCTGTTTGGTTCTCCACAAGAGTCTTGAACTCTAGAAACCTCTCAAATACCTTTGTCTTGGCCTTCAGTAAATAGATCCAGGTTTTCCTGGAATAGTCATGAATGAAGGTTACGTAGTAACTATAACCGCTGAACGAATGGACACTCATAGTTCTGCATAGATCTGAATGAACCAAGTCCAAGGTCTCCTTAGACTTGTGCTCACTCTGTGGGAAAGGCTTCCTGATGTTCTTCCCCAAAGCACAACACTTGCAGTGTTTATGCTTTTCCTCCTGTACCTGAGGAACTCCAATGACTACTTGTATCAAATGATTCAAATCTCCATGGTGTAAGTGTACTATCCTCCTATGCCACAACTCATCCTGACTGCTGCTACTGCTGACTAGAGCCTTTGCAGGCTCAAAGTGTAATCTGTACACTTTCCTGCTCCTTCTACCAATCACCCGATCCAAGCTGCTATCTGACCCCTTGGGCCTAATATACACTCTATGGTCACAGAACTTCACCTGATATCCCTTGTCCTTCAGATTGGGGACTGATATAAGGTTCTTGGTGAGTCCTGGAACATATAACAAATCAGGAAAACTGAGGGGTTTTCCAGACTCCCTCTAAAATGAAACAGTTCCAACTCCCTGCGCCTAATACCGCGCATCATCACCTAGCACAAAATGGATCCCTATTCCACCCTCCTGCAAGTATTTGAAGAATCTCTTCTATCCAGTCATGTGACTAGATTATCCACTGCCAATGTACCATATGATGATCCCTGTGGTGCTTTCCATGGAAGCTATCAAACAGAACTCCTCATTGAAGTTCTTGCTGAAGTCATCCACCTCTGTAGATCCAACCATTTGAGTGTTATTCTTCTTCTTCCTATCTGAATACTAGGAGGCAAAGTGTCCCTACTTGTGGCAGATAAAACACTTGACCTTTGACACGTCAAGGTTCTTCTTACCATAATTCCTCCTCTTTTCCTTCCCCTTGCTCTTCCCTGTAAGGGATATATCCTCCTCATCTACAATATGTGGGGCACTGCTAGATGAGCCTGATCCTTGACCCATGTGGGTCTCCTCTTGCACAAAGTCATCACATAGTCTCTGCTAATCAGGGAGCTTCTCCCTAGACACAACACCTTTGACAAAGGTGTCCCATGGCTTAGAGAAGCCATTGAGGGATATCCGAACTAGATCCTCATCCACTGTCATAGAGTCAATAGCTCCAAGCTTGCCCCTGATCTGTGTGAGCCTCGTGAGATAAGGCACCACTCCTTCTCCCTTGGCCATCTTGGTGCTGTACATCCTCTCTTGCAACACCATCTTTCGGTTCTTGTTCTTGCTTTGGTACAGACTCTCCAAAGCTGTCCACATCTCTGTTGCGGTATTCTTACCAGAAAGGTGAGGGAATATATGGTCCTTCACTCCATCCATGATAATCAGCATGACTCTAGAATCAATCTTCTTCCAAGCTGCTAAATCTTTTGGATCTGTGGGTGCAACCTTCGTGGAGTCAATGTGCTCCTTTGTATCACTGAAGTCCAAGATCCTTGTGATCCTTTCTTTCCATGTGGGAAATTTCTGAGCACCCTGGAGTCTATCCTCAACTCTCAACTACACAGCCATAGTGAAGTGCACCTATCAAACCCTATATCTGGAAGTCTAGGTTTGTGTCTTCCTATAGATCTGCCCTTGATCTATCACCGCTGCTACAAATCTCTCAGCTTTAGCTCACCATAGCTCTGATACCATGTAAAGTTTCCTTTAATATTCAACTAGGGCTAAACAGTGCATGCAAAATATCAACTGATAACCACACATGGATATCTTTTACAGTATGCAGCGGAATATAAAACTGAGAAATAAATCACAACATCACATCATGATATTGACATTATTATTTTGGGTATGGAAACCCCTGAAAAATCCCAAGATGGAAAAACTGGTGCAATAGTCAGATATAGATTTTATTATGAGAAAATATGGAACTTTTACAATCACTGCAAATTCACCCATACTTGGTGAATGCAGTACCCGGTAGAATCACTGGGAAAATCCCAGCTAAACCTCAACACCCTCTTGTGTGAGTGTATGGCCCAGCTGTAAGAAGCTCGATGATCCTGCTGCTCACTCCTCCGTCTTCTCGACTAAATCCTCTGTCTGACTTTCTCTCCTTGTCTGTATCCTGTCTTTGTCGAAATACAAGTGTGTGTTCTCTCCACCAATTGATCTCTCTTTTATAACTTTAGGTAATGCAAAAACCCTAATTTCACTTTCACTTTAACTAGTGGTAAAGCAAAAACCCTAATTTCACTTNTTAATTCTTCTGCATGCAAGAACACATGCATGCAGGAAGACCTTCCTTGTTGCTACTAGTTTAACAAAGGTAGAGGAAACAATTCCTCACCTCATTTAGAAAAATATTTTTGGGACCAAAATTCTCCTAAAATGGGAATGTTTGATCTAAAATGGATCGATATATAATTTTTCACTTATTTGGATCTTTCAAGGTCGGAATATTTGATGAATTGACTTGTATGGCCCATTATATGGGTAGTTCTTATTTTGTAGATTTTGGGTCTAGAAACATTTAAGGCTTATTTGAGGGTCTAAATGACATTTTTTGGGTGAAAAAAATCCATTAACAGTGCCATGGTCCATGGCATGATTCTACACATGGAGACATTTCCAACTGTCCAAATATTGCTTCAATCAGAGTTCGTATGAAGAAGTTATGCCTCTCATAAGTTAACCCATCTAGTTGACCACTATAGTTATGAGTGGATTCCATGTTAGCTCTCATTCTTGCACATGTGGAGCTAGTAAGATGCGTAATTTCAAGAAAATTATATGAGGTCTAAAACCCTAACCCTAAATGGGAATCAAGGCATGCACAAATCCTAAAATTAACCCTAAATGACTAATGGGTTATGTTAAATACCAGGTTGTTAGTAAAAGAAGTGATTCTATTTTTGTTGTATTATTCCATAATTGAGAAGCAATAAGGGGTGATTGTGAAGCATAACAAAGGGAGTAATATATTATGTAGTATCCATTTGGTCCATAATGTCCAAGGTAACTCCATCACAAGTATCAATTTTCTTTTGTATTTGCATTCTACATAAAAGAGCAAGGCGTAGTCCTCATTCCAGTAGGGTTTTTCCCAATAAGGGTTTTCCTAAGATAAGTTATGTGTCGAATTTTTGTGTATTGTGTATTTTTTATTCTATAAGTTCTCTTACAATTCTAAAAATAAACTAACTATTTGAAGAGCTAGTGATAAGACCCGTTGTGATGAACTATTCCAATAAAATATCCATGGGAGTTTATGGGTCAAGGTTAAATACCATCTTTGCAAGAAACGAGAGGAATATCAATCACCATTTGTTTATTACATATCCTTTTGTGATGAGAGATACTTTAAATGACCAAATCACTCATCCCAAAGTTTTCTCAATTCATTGCTATGATCAATAAAACTAAGGAAAAATTTGATGACTCAAAGTTGTTGAATTTGTACAACTTGGTGATATCATCAACAATTCCATTTGCTAGGACATGCTTACGATATTTTAAATCTTTGATTGCAAATTGGTTAGGTTTAAAATATACATTCTTACCTTCACTAGAATGGGTGATCTGGTATACTGACATCAAAATGTAGGAAATACTTTGAACAAATAATACCTATTTGAAGTGACCATCACCGTGTTGAACTATTCCAAATCATACAACATTAAGAGATCTATCATCACCGACAAATATTTGTTTGGTGTTGCATTAATTTAGAGCATAAAAAATGGATTTATCCTTAGCAATATGATAAGATGCTCCAAAATAAATGATCCACTCATTAGAATAAGAATAATAATAATATGCATTAAAGGAAAAACTAGAAGTAGAAAGCACATGCCCATGAGAAATAGAGTTACAAGAAGAATCAAGGTTGATGTTGTGCTTCTTCATTGATTGCTCCTTCCAATGATTCCACCTTCTTCAAACACTTAGGTTCCACATGGCCATATTTCCTGCAAAAATTGCAATGGCACTCAGTATTCTTACTTTTCAATTTGGTTTCCTTATCTCTATTGGAAGGATGAGTTGGATGAGATGGGCTGGGAGCCTTGTTTTTCTTATTGTTGTTAGGATGTTGTTTCTTGGTATGGTTGGATTTATCCTTTTGTTGTGCCACAAAGTATTTTAAATATTTATCAACAGTTTTGATTATCCAAATATGAAAGAGCTTATCTTTCTCTTTAATAAAGGCATCACAAAAAAATTCAATGCTGGGTTCTTTATAATTATACCACATAGCTTATTTGATGGAGTAAAAAGTAGATACAAAAAAAATAATTAGTAGGACCAAGCTTAGTAATAATATGATAAATACATTTCTTTTCTAGCTTATATATATTTCATTCTTCAATTAATATTCCAAGGGTTTTGAATTGAGATAGATAGTATTGAATGCAAGATAAATCACTTGGATTCAAAGTGACAATTTAATTTTTAAGTTGGTGACCTCGAATCTCATTGTGTTTACCAAACATAGTTTCCAAATTTTCCCAAGGTGCATTTGATGTGTCAATTTTTTGAAGGAGGAATATTAACTCATTATAGATGGGAATCCCATTAATCCATGGGATTCATCATTTTTAATATCCCTTTTTACTTTCTTATCGATATATGTGGGGGTAGTTTCTTACCTCAACGTAATCTAGTAAAGTCCCCTACTTTGTAGGATAACCTCCATACAGGATCTCCATGAAAAGTAGTTGTTAATGGAATGCAAAATATCACCTAGTCTAACAATATTAATAATATATAGGTAAAATATGGATTCAAAAGACAAAACTGATGGTGTAGATGCCAACATCTTGAAAAAATAGGTAGTTAAAAAAAGGGTATTGGAAACGAACTCTGTGTGTTAAAGTTATGCCTTTTTAAGAAAGGCATAAAATGGAATTGGGGTGCCACATGGAATGTAGAGGTTGAAATACATGGTGATGGGTGCAAAAAACATGTAGTAAATAATTCCTCTGCTTACTAACTTTGCATACAAGCTCACTTTTACAAATAAGTAACCCACTTTAATAAAACAAGTGGGAAGCAATTTTACAATGTAGTTACTTTATAAGTTAAAACTACATGAACTTTTGCAAAATTTAACAAAATCAAGGACTTGAACCCAAGACCATTTATTAAAGTAACTTTCAACCAATTGATTTAAACAACAGATTTAGTGATATCATGGAGGATAATGGGGTTGTTGTTATTGTTGTTTTAGAATAGCATGCCTAGCCAAAAATACCTTGTTTTTTGGTATGCAAACACTTCACACAACCACACACACAAAAAAAGCAAAATTCCAAAACTGAAATTTATCAAATTCAGGATTAGTCCTTGGTTAGATTACTCGAAAAATGTAAGTTTCATCACTAATTTTGGTTTACCAAGTTCACACAAGGTACACCAAAAAGAGCATACAGAGTCAAGAAAACTATTTTCGCTATGATTATGGTTTACCAAGTTCACATAAAGAGCATGAAAAAAACATACACATACAAAAAAGGTAACAAAACCGGGTATATAATAAAAAAACAGGCTAAAATATGAAGGAGTGTGATATTTTTTTGTTTAAATCCATAAATGTAAACAATATACCTTTGAATTTGGTAAAATTGTTGTATCTTGAGAAAACATAAAATATTTTTAAGTGAAACAAAAATACTTTCCAACTGAAAGAAGTGCTCTTGACACAATGGAATACCTCTTGTAACCTAGAAATACATAAAAAATGTAGAATCCATAAATTCTTTGATGCACATGGCTACACTAGTTCAATATCTCAATCCGAAATGGAAGCAAGTCTTCATAAGTGAAATAATATCATGTTCGACTAACACATGGTATTTCAACAAATATGAAACAACTAAAGGGACTACTAATAGAAATAAATCATAGATCAACACACTGATTTTTTACGTGGTTAGAACCATTAGATATGGAAACATCCATGAAGTTTACTTGACCCCAAACACATCATTAGGGTGTAAATACTTCTAGGGTTATAATAGGGAAAGAGTGATTCTAAGATAAGAACACTAGAATAATGTTCTCTAGGGATAGGCCAACATGCCAACAAACCAAATAGATAAACACAATCAAAGGAAAGTGATCCATTCAATGCAAAACTATTCCCCAATGTACATGCGATGCAATGTGATGGAACATGAATACAACTAGTCTAGTAACCATTTCACATGTAAATTTATATCATCATCACATATATGGGCATCCTCCCGTCACCATTTAACCAATCAATAACTTCATCTCTATAATGTTATTAAAATTTAGCTTCTAATATAATAAGTAAAGCAGCTTTACAACACCTCATTAAAGTAGAATTACGACACTACAATATATAAGGTTTATAACAATAATAAACAGTCATTAAACCCATATGAGATCTGACCCAGAATAGCCATATGCAACCGTATGATCTACCCAAAAGCTAGACCTTCTAGATGTCATAATTCATAAACAAAATAGCTTCTAATACAACAAGTAAATCAACATTACTACACTTCAATAAAGCATAATTATGACACTACTATATATCAAATTTACTACATTAATTCTTAGTCATTAAAAACCATATAATATCTGATCTAGAACATCCATATATGGCCATATGGTCTACCCAAAAATAAGACCTTCTAGCTGTCATAATTAATAAACAAACTAGCTTCTAATACAACAAGCATATCATCATTACTACACTTCATTAAAGCAGAATTATGACAGTACTATGTATCATATTTACTATATTAATTATTAGTCATGAAACCCATATAAGATATGATCTAGAACAAAAATATACACCCATATGGTCTTCCCAAAAACCAAACCTTCTTCTTGCTTCCATCATTCATAAACAAACTGTCTTCTAATAACTACAACAATACATAACAAAAATGCTCAACAAGCTGCCAATCTATCAACACTAAATCAACCATATAACCTAAACATGGAATTGAATTCGTAGCATAAATAATAGATATAGTTCAACCTCCATGGGCATGTATGTAGCAATAACAAAGTAAACAATAGTAAAATAATACTTATATTTTTAATGGTGCAGTTAGCTTCAACATGACAACGTTTCACCTAGACTTATACATAGTCAAGCTAAACTACTTGAGCAGTTCACCCCCAGGTTGAGACACAGATCCACATACTAAGGAACTCTCTAATAATATATCTAAATATAATACTGAGGCCACGACCTAAAAGACACAACACAGACCCTCACTGCTTATCTTCTTTACATGAACACTCCCTGGTGCAATGTGATTCCCTTTAATGAACCAGTCCATCAAGATCACATTACCTTCCACCCTTAGGGATCATGTGTTTACAATCAAATATATATAATGTTTCTTGAGATACTTCTTGTGTTATGTGTCCAATCACCTTCATATATTTTTGATTTCCCTTATAAAACAAAAGGTGTGACAACTATGTGCGAAAGGCCATCCGAACCCATCCACAGGCATTTGAATTCAAGAGAGAGAAACCCCATAAAAACAAGAAACATCCCTTACAAAATAAGAGTGATGAATAGAGATCATTTCAAATCCTTCAACATGCATTCGAATTCACGAGAAGAGAAATATCCCAAAACAAAGAATAATGAATGAATGCCCATTTGAATCCCTTAACAACACTTTGAATTCATTGGCAGAGGATAGTTTAGGTTTGTTAGAAAGAAACTCTAATTCCCTGATGGTTTTTCCCAAATAACTGTATGATTATTTGAGTTCTTAAAAGAGAAACTTGAATCTAGTTAGACTCACACCAATTCACTAGCAAAACACTCCAAACCACAAGAGGTAACTCAAATTCACTAAGATTGACTCAATTCCACTTAAATCACTCCCATGCACCGGAGGAAACTTGAATACACTAAGACGGACTTGAATCCCCTCAAAATCACTCCCATGCACTGAAGACAACTCGAATTGACCCAAATTTACTTTGATTAACTGAAGACAACTCGAATTAGTGTGGGGTTTGCACAAACCAAGTGCACGGTGGAAAAAATAGTCAAATAGGGTGCATAAGATATGAGAGATGGGATCGTGGGTACCATTGACATCCAATTAGTAATATTGTCATCAAGTGAGGGCACATGGATGCATCGATGCATGCAAATCATCAAATAGGTGTAATAGGATCTATAAAGTACAATAAAATAATAATTAGGAATCATAGAGTACTATTAGGAAGAGAGGCAAATCCTAATCCCAACCCCCTCACATGTGGGATCCATGACCCCCTATCCATGATTCTTTCCCATGTTGATAATAATAATAATAATATTGTCCATAGTCCATAGTATAGGAGCCTAGTGCCACCATAATAATCAAATAACAACATCACATAATTTTGGGAATTATCATCGGGGAATTACATCCCCCCCGCCCCTTAAAACTATGCATGATCCTTGATGCACAATTATTTACTACATACATAAAATTCAATTCAAAAATAAAAAGTGAGGGTATGCTTTCCTAATAGTATCTTTCAATTCTCAATTGTTCCTTTATCATTGGAACTGTCAAAAATCCTCTCTGAGAAACCACAATAATTCCCACTACCATCTACTTTCCTATCCATCTCCACTTCCTATGGGATGTGATTCCCTTCACCCCACTAGTCCCTCATGATATCATCATCTCTTCACCTTGGAAGTACCTTGGAATATTATCATCCTTTTTCTAGGCTTCCTATGTGAGAAGCTAGACTAGAAGAGTGGACTCAAGGAAGAAAGGGTCAATATTCAATCTCCATTATTGGGTATTCAAACCTCATTACAAGGCCTTCAATCTTTTCACAAGGATTCATGAAATACATCCACCTGAATCATATTTCAATCAATCAATCACATGATTAGTAATCATGTACATACTTTTTCAACAAGGATACATGAAACACTTCTTCAACAAAGATACACGAATCACCATCCAAATCAATCATATGGTTAGTATTTTTCATATTACTTTTCAACATGAATTACGCCTTCAATAAAAGATACACGACTCAAATTCTAATTGTTTATAGGATTACTAAATAATTTTCATCGAGACAATTTTCCTACAAATTTATCTTTCAACAAAGATAAGTGAAATAACACAAGGATACTCTTTTAACAAAGATACCTTTCAACAAAGACAAGTGAAATACCACAAGGATACACTTCCAACAAAGATACCTTTCAACAAGATATATTAAATACATTATGCACTCTAACCATTGGATCATCATCACTTTCCTTATTAACTCCATTACATATACACACATATAGGATGCAAAATTACTTTAGACTCATACCATGACTAATTGCACTTAGAATGATGCCAACTTTATAAGCTAGAGCCATACAACATCATGATCACAAGATATGTGTTAAGTGTATGCATTTAACATCTTAAACACATGACCATTTAACCATATGCATAGTCATATCCTACATGCAACAACATGTTAGTACGAGGAACATCATCATAAAACCAGATCATCCATGCTAGTATAAAATAATATTTTATAGTCTTGTGGCTTCCCAATTTGGAAAGACCATTTAGGAATACTATTTTGCATGTTAACATTAAGTACAAAGCATGTATGTAACAACCTATTAACTCTAGGTGCATCACAAACTATAAACAAATACTATTGTATGCAACATTGACCATTGTACAAACATATTCCCTCTTGCAACTACCAACTCGGTAAGACCAACAACCTACACATTAATATCAATTACAAGAACTGAATCTCAACAAGACCTTACCACATTTCAAGAATATACATAAGAGTACTTGACTTAGTTACACTGAATCGTCATATCATACCAATGATCCTATTTATCTCTATTTATCATCAAACTTGCTACCATGCAATATAATCCAACTATTATTACCCAAATAATTCCCATAGGAATAACTAGTCCATTTATCTCATATCAACAACATTAAGACACATTTATCTATTTCAAATACCATTCAATTCCAATGCACATTCGATGCATAGCAATTCCAATGCATATCAAATACACACAATATGCAATCACTATCTAGTGCAAGGCATATTCAAATCAATGCAACGCATATCCAATACATTCACTATTTAATTCAATGTATTTTCATTGCATTCACTATTTAACTCAATGCATACAATATGCTCATAGTAAGCCATACTAATATACATATTTATATTTCCAAATATTTAACCCAAGATGGATAGTGCTACCCACCTTTCTTCCCAATACATCTGCATAATGTATGCATTTACTTTCAATTACCAATTAATCCACTTCAAGGTCTATGTATTGCAATACTAAATCAATCCAACACATAAAATATTTTCCTAGAGTTATCAATCAACAACACATGGAGTATATATGCAATTAGCATGATTCCCAGTCCATGCAATATCATTCAATTCTAATGCATGCACTATGCGTTACTACTAATTTTCCAACCTATGATATCTATATGCAAATACCAATGCATAGAAATTATTCTCAATTACTCACCGTATAAACCATGTAAAGGGATTAGGGCTACACCCCTCATTTCCCAACCCATGGTATATGAAATCCAATGCATATTATCTATGTAATTTACCCTACGATGTAACATGCGGTAAATATGCAATATTAAATCAATTACCCAGTGCGTAATACATTTGTTATTATGCAACACCCCAATATTATAAATTGCCTTCCAATACTAAATCAATGTAACACACATCACATTACAAAATTAAATGCATTCCAACGCTAATTAATTCAATGCATATTAAAGAAAATATTTTCATAAAATACCCTAACATAATAATGCAACCTATGTTGAGGGATTATGGATCTACCCCTCATTTCCTGGATTACTCAAAACACACACAATGTATGCACTATTCAATGCATTCACACCTAATGAATATCGATGAAACACATAACCAAAACATAGTATGTAGGCATATTCCTTACAATTACCAGTCAAGACAACACCTAGTAAAAATGCAATGCTTAGTAAATAAGCATTTACCTATCCAACAATTCAATGCACAATAGATGCCTTGTCACATTATTTATGCAATTATCAATTTCCAATGCAACTTTCCATACAATAACTAATGCCTACTAATAATGCATTTACGAGTTCATTCCAATGCATATTATTCCAACACACACTGTATTCAATCATCATGCAATCCCAATCATTGTAATGCATAGTATTTATCCAATTATTTGTGAATAATATTTATATAATTAACCAACAAATGCATGTAATATTCAATCATTATGAAATCCTCAATCATTGTACCATAGTGAATATGCAATCACCAAAACATTAAGTATCTACCAAACACAGTAAATATGTAACATTAATTAATTCTAAGGCATACAATTTAGGTGCTAATACCATTGGGTTTCCCGTACAAGTTATGTGCGTACTATAAATCACTACATAGAGAAATGCAATGTACAATAATTTACCCCTCAAGAATTATAGTTTGCATATGCAACACCAGTTAACATAGACCAATATATTACCAATATATTATTATTTACCCTTACAATACTATTATCATATACTACATTGTCATTACTATATGATTATACATGTAAATTCATTTTATACATACACCCATTACATCTACATACATATTATTCTTCATCAATATATATCATATCAATATCTATATAATTACACTAACCTAATATACCATGTATATACAACTCACTACTCTGATTACATATACTTACATTATTAAATTTAAATACATTATAATACATGTATACTACATATACAACAATATACACTTCATAATACTATACAACATATACAATACTATATCATTTCAATATGTATCATCTCTCTCTCTCTCTCTCTCACACACACACACACACACACACACACACACACACACACACACATATATATACCATAATTTATAATTATACATTTTGTAATACATATACATAAGCAATTAAACAAATAAAATAATCAAAATAGTTGTGAGGCTGGGGTTGTGTTCTCCTTATAAGGGAGACACCCTTTCCAAACACCAGACCAATTAATTAATATATATGGGTGAAAACACTTTGTTGGTATACACTTTTTGCCTGTTTTTTTTTACAAAAGCCGCAAAATTTTATGTTTTTCAACTTAAACCATTCCAAACCCATATCTCGTTTAGGAATTTCACCTTGATGTAAACACAAGAGATTTAGAGAATTCTATTAGCTTCATACTCATATTTTTTGAAATTTCTTTATGGACATATAGTAGGACAAATTTGATGGGAACCAACGACATATACTTTAAATTATTAGGTTTTGATAATGAGTGACCTGTGTGCCCTTGATTTTTTTTAGAGATGGTTATTCATTTTATAGAAACCAAATGTATGTTCTTAATCTACATAGATTTTACTTTTCAATGGACTATATGTTGAGTATTTTCAGACCTAAACACTATTTTTTATTATTTTTTGAAATTTAACATATGTTTAAAAAATGGTTCCTTATTGACACATGTTTGTGTCCTCCCATTTTATTTCAAATGCGACTCTTATCATACAAACTTAAACTGCCCTTTTGAAGAGGATAGTGCAAGGAAAATTCCTATGAGTTTTAACATTTTTTGTTGTTGTTGTCATTGTGATGATCTTGAATTTTCAGTGTGACTAATTCTCAAAAAATTGTATAGCAACTTCACCTTTTCACCCATATTAAAACAATTGAATGTGTTGAAATACTGAGAGAGGGGTGAATCAATATTTTCACAATTAATTTTTTTTAATCAAGATCAAGTTTTTAATCACCAATCATAGCATATAATCAATGTACATAAAAATAACAAGATTCATAGTACACAATATTTTGACTTGGAAAACCAAGTCCTAGGGGTAAAACCACATAAGCCTTTTTAGAAATAAATTTGACCCAACAACAACTGGGGTAAACAAATTTAATACAACTTTACTAGATACAACTTGAAGGGGATACAACCCCTTAGGCTTCGTCATCTACAACTGACAAGATACTACAACAGCTTAACTCACAAGATTATGAGCCCTAGCACCACCTTACCACCCTAAAGAAAAAGACGACTGAACTTGTGGACCTGTTAAAACCAATCCCTAAACTTCCTGCTGCTGATAACCTTTGCTCTTTGATCACTTCCAAATCATCAATGTATATTGATATGTCGTTTCACTGATATACACTGCTCGTGTACATCATTGTACACCTCGTCATACACAATCATTGAACAAGTAGTTTGATCTTCTTTCATTGAACATAAGATAGGAATCATCATAGTGTGTCATCATAGGATATGCATCATCATCATAGGGTATGCATCCTCATCATCATAATCCTCTCAGTGTGCATCGTGTATGCATCATCATCAAGTATACATCATAGTGCATAGAAGAGCGTCATCACACCACCACATGCATGTACATCATATTGTATATATCATAGATCATGGGAGAGTAACAACATCATGGAGTGTACAGTGTAAGCATCATAAACATCAAGTGTACCTCATCAAGTGTACATAATAATTACATGCATTATCATCATATAGTTTTCATCATAGAGTACCATAGATCATCATCATAGAGTGTTTAGTGTAGGCATTGTAAACATCAAGTGTACATCATCATCACATGCATCATCATCATAAAGTGTATAGTGTAGCGTGCATCATCACATCATGATGATGGAGTGTTAAATGGCATATAATGAACTAACATTACAACAATAATATACTACTGTATTCACCATTCACATACCATTGTACATCATAGAATATAGGAGTGCATTATGCATGCATCATATATCGTGGAGTATATACATCACTGTAACACTTGTCCTATACTTATACAATCAATGTACATACAAATACACTATTGTATATACATACACATCACTATAAATACATACCTTGTCAAGACTTGGACTATGTAGTACATAATCCCAAAGAAATCACTTAGAAAAACTCGGAACTGTAGCATGAAAGATAATCACCCAACAAACTCTATGTCAAGGACTTGTTTATTTCAGACCTCAAACTGTGATGTAGATGACAAACCTCAGACTGTAAGCATAAGAACTTGGACTATATATACCCTATTGGAAACTCAGGACTGTCATAAAAAGATGTGGTCTGCTACCACCGAGTTTCAACTGTTGACTCCACAATTTCAAAAGAGAGGTTTGTTGCCACTGAATTCTAGTTGTTGACTCCACACTCCCAAAACAAAGGTATGCTGCTACAATCTAGAAGTGAACAACCCAACAAAAATTCAGATTTTAAAGGTAGATATAAACCAAAAAAAAATTCTCTGTGGAGACTGTTCTAGTTCGGGTCTGCTGCTGCTAGTTATCTACCTCAGTCCAAATGTTGATTTGTTGATGGTTTGAATTATGGAAAGTGTCTTGTGTATTAATACACTACTTAGGCATTGAGGAGTATAGACTATTGCTAACTTTCAAAGGGGTAAAAAACATTTTATTAATTTTAAAATTGTTTTAATAAATTAAAATTTGTTTTAACTTGTCATTACTTAATGGGGTTGATTTCATAGAGGGTTAAGTATTTTAGAGAGGGTCAACTAACATTTTATTAAATTATTAAAAGATTGTTTTAACACTTCAACTTAATGTGGAGACACAAGGGTTTGGTGGTCTTATGGGTTTAAGGGTCACCAACTGAGGGATTAGTGTTTTAAGGGAAAGGCATACAACATAGGGTCACGTTCTAGTTTGTGGGATTATGAACAAAGGTAAGAGTTTTAGGGCCTTTTTTTTGGGTCATCAAAGTCACCACAAGTGAAGGTGTGCTTTACTAGCCACCAAGAACCCCAACACATAATCATCAAGGTGTGCGGGTGCCTAGAATTCTCCTAGGGTACCATGACCTCATTACAAACACAAATGACCACGTAATGGGTCATTTGGACTCTACACTTCTTCAACCCACCAAGGACACTTTCTAGGGTACTGGGGCATAGGTTGTGGTACTAAGGAACCAAAGAAACAATTGGGAAACCATATAAACAACTTAGGTGGACTTAAACACTCTAAAGGGCGTACATGGATTTTTGCATTGTCCCAAGGGATCCAAGGGTTTCATACTTGGGATTGGACATGGTCAAAATGTCTCCTTTGAAACTGGCAACAACTTAACCCTTAGGGATCCTCAAGGGGCACCAAGACACACTGATACACCTGTTGGCATCAATGACAATTTAGTCAACAGAATGGAGGTTGCGCTCTCTCCAGGGAGACGACCTTTCCAAACACCATACCAATTAATTAAAATATTAAAACAATTTGAATGGGGTTACATTCTCTCCAAGGAGGATCCCTTTCCAAATTGGCAATCCAAATCATTAGAACTTTCACAAAATGAGGCAATGTTCTGCAAAGATATGCATATACAATAATATATGAACATAGCAATAACATATATCATATATATAATAATTAAATTGCATAGTTATTGAGGTTGGAATTCCATCTAATTACATAAGCTAAAACATACAACAATAAACTAGAATCTGCTAAATCATCAAATTATCCACATAATTCCAAAACTAAGAGCTAAATCATTTCCCCACGAATAATAGCACAAAGCATTCCAAATGCCTAAACACCAAGTTATGATTTGTAGAAGTCCCAACAGCTGCAGAGTTGAAACCTAAGCTCTAATACTAATTTGTAGTGTATCCGACCCCACCTGAATACTTACGTGATTCTAACAGGGAAAGACTGATTCTAAGGTAAAAACAATGGAATATTTTTCTTTATGGATAGGAAAACATGCCAACAAACCAAATAAATAAAAACAATCGTCCATTAAAAAGAAGACGACTTTTCCAATGCAAAACGATTCCCCAATGTACATCTGATGCAATGTGATGGCACATGAATACAACCGATCTAGTAACCATTTCACATGTAAATTTATATCATCATCACATTTATGGGAATCCGTTGGTCACCATTTAACCAATTAATAACTTCATCTCTATAATGTTAATAAAATTTAACTTCTAATATAATAAGAAAAACAACATTATGGCACCTCATTAAAGAAGAATTACGACACTACAATATGTCATATTTATAATAATAATGTTCAGTCATTAAATCCATATGAGATCTGATCCATAATGGCCATATACGGCCATATGGTATTCCAAAAAATGAGACCTTCTAGCTATCATAATTCATAAACAAACTAGCTTCTAATACAACAAGTAAAAATCAATAGTACTACACTTCATTAAAGTAGAATTATGACACTACTATACAGATTTACTACATTAATTCTTATTCATTAAAACCCATATAAGATCTTATCTGGAACAACCATATACGACCCTATGGTATTCCCAAAAACCAGACCTTCTTGCTATCATAATTCATAAACAAATTGGCTTCTAATACAAGAAGTATATCAATATTACTACATTTCATTAAAGCATAATTATGTCACTACTATATATCATATTACTACATTAATTTCAGTCATTAATCCCATATAATATCTTATCTAGAACAAACATATACAACCATATGGTTTTCCCAAAAAACCATACCTTCTTCTATTTTCCATCCTTCACAAACAAAATATATTCTATAGCTACAACAATACATAAAAAAACTGCTCCATGGGCTGCCAATATATCAAAACTAAATCAGCCATACAACCTAAACATGGAATCGAATTTACAACATAAATAATAGAGATATATTATCCTCTAACGAAACATATGAAACAATAACATAGAAAAAAATAGTCAAAGAATACTTATCTTTTTAATGGTGCAACTAGCCTCAACAAGACAATGTTCCACCTAGCCTTATACACAGTCAAACCAAACTACTTGAGCAGGTCAACCCCAAGATGAGGTCATGGATCCACACACTAAGGAAGTATATAATTATATCTCTAAAGATAATACTCATGCCATGACCTGAAAGACACAACACAGTCCCTCACCACTTATCTTCTCTGCATCAACACTCTCCAGTGTAATGGGATTCCCTTCACTGAACCAGTTCCTCAGGATCACATCACCATCCACCCTTAGGTACCATGTGTCTATGATCATAGACATATAAGGGTTCTAAAGGTACTTCTCATGTTCCATGTCCAATCACTCTTACAAGATTTTCAATTTCCTGTATAAAAAAAAAGGTATGACAACTATGTGTGAAATACCATCTGACTCCATCCATAGGCATTCAAATTGAAGAGAGAGAAACCCTGCAAAAACAAGAATCATCCCTTGCAAAACAATAATGTTGAATAGAGAGAAATTCAAATCAATCTGCATGCATTCAAATTCATGAGAGGACAAGTCTCCCAAAACCAATAATAAGGAATGAATGCCCATTTGAATCCCTTAATAGCACTTCAAATTCACTGGAAAAGGATAGCTTAGGTTCATTGGAAAGAAACTCTAATTCACTGAGGCTTTTTCCCAAATCATTGGATGACTATTCGAGTTCTCATGAGAGCAACTCAAATCCACTTAGACTGACTCCAATTCATTGGAAAAACACCCCCAACCATTGGAGGTAACTTGAATTCACTAATACTAACTTAGTTCCCCTTAAATCACTCCCATGCATTGGTGGCAACTTGGATTCACTAAGATTGAATCGAATTACCCCAAAATCGCTCCCATGCATTGAAGATAACTCGAATTGACTTTAATCTAATTAATTGATCAATACAATTTGAATTAGTGTGGGGTTTGCACAAATCAAGTGCATGGTGGACAAAAATAGTCAAATAGGGCGTATAAGACACGACAGATGGGAGAGTGGGTCCCATTGATATCCAATTAGTAATATTATCATCAAGTGAGGGTGCATGGGTGCATGCAAAGGATCAAATAGGCATAATAGGATCTCTAAATTCCAATAAAATCAAAATTAGGAAATATAGAGTATTGTTAGGAAGAGAAACAACTCCTAACCCCAACCCCCTCATGTGTAGAATCCATGACCCCCAAGCCATGTTTGTTGTCCTTGTTGAGCTATTATTTAATTATAGGTTAAATAATAATAAAATAATAATGACCATAGTCCATAGTCCAAGAACCTAGTTCCGCCATAATAATCAAATAACAACATCTCATATGTGTGGGGCTTATCACTCGGGGGTTATAGTCCATGAACCCAACCAAGTAACTACTTAAGGTAATATATTCATGAAAAGGAAAAATATTTTACATATGATTTTCTCACAATCGATCATTAAGAAAATGACCCTCCATGTTTTTTAAATAGAGAGCATGGACCAATCAGGTGTTAAGCCACAAATCAATAACTGTTAAGATCGAGGTGAAACATGAAATGTCATATCACTCTATGTCTAGAACATATCATGATTTCCATATTATATAAGTACAAATGCATACTAAAGAAACACGCTTTACCTAAAGACACATTATACCAAGTTGATATTAACTGACAACTAAGTTTCTAAATGTCCTAACAAAGTGTACACAAGTATGGAGTTCAGATGGGATCCATACAACTCTCAAGCATATTAGTTACACATTACAATTTTGTGTCCTTCACCTCTATGTTATAGGTTAGAGGAATGTGAAAACTTATCTCATGATGAATGTGGGATAAACTCACTTTATAAATTAGTGAATTAACAAAGAAGAATATTCCCAACAGTCTAACAATTCTTCATTATGTATATTAAATTCCTTATCATAATGACATGATGTATAATAGTAAATGTGACCACTAGAAAAAAATTAACATTGTTACACTCCTATTATTTAAAGTAGTGAGTGACTTCTTTGACCCTAAAAGAGAATAATTAAATTAGTTCTTGAATGGTTGGAGTTCATGATAAGTTGTCACATGTATGGATACCACCTCTCTCTTTCTCCCCCATCCTTCCATGTAGTTGTGCAACTTTTATTATTTACATGTAGATTATGGAATAGGTGTGGCATTATAATGTCACTAGTACATGTGCAAATATTTATTCAGCTTTGTAATTTATTGGTGTGAATTGTGGACATTAGAATTGATCAATAAGCTTTCAAATTTATGCTAGAAATAGATCTATCATAAGATTTTCTATGTAGTAATGACTTATGGAGGCTCATTTGTTTTATTGAGTTATCAAATGAGAGGCTCAAGGATCATATGTTATAAGTGAATATGCCTACAAATTAATTTTGGACCATTTAAAATTGCTTAGTTGTGTTATTTAATTAATCCTACTGGGGTTTTCATCTAGAATTTGAAGGTGATTTGTGTCAAAGATATATCCCAATCTATGTGGTCATTTGTCGAGGAATTGTTTTTACTAAGTCTAGTCTTGAAACTTCTATACAATGGTGTAGGTTCCTTTTCAAAATTTTCCCTTTTATTCTATCAAAATTTTCTATTTTGTCATAAATATAATCTCAATCCTTATGTAAGGAACTTCAAAGCATCATAACTTTCTCATGTTAACTTAGTTTTGTGCAATTTGTTTTTTGAAGATGTCTAATTTTTCACACAGAATCCATATTTGTAGTCAGAATAATGCAGTTTTGCATCATTATGTCAATCGATTGTATAACATAGTCATGACTTCCGAGTTTGTTAATGTTGCTAAATTCACTCATTTTAACTGCACTACTTGGAAACATAAGGTGATTAATGTTTTTATGGGCGAGAATCTATGGTGGACTGTTAATGGTGACATTAAGAAACTAATAGATGCAAATTGGTTGGTTTTATGGGAAGAGCATTTTAAACATATAAGAAGCATTATTGGTCAAACTATATCTGATAGTTGACATGTACACTTTGAAATCGATGATAATCGTGTAGAGATATAGAATATTCTATCATCAATGTATGAAAAAAACTGATAACATTTCTACTTATTATCTAGAGAAGAAAATACATGAACTAGACTCTTAAGGATTTTGAGAGAATACAACAGTTTCTTGTTGAATTCAAGAGTTATAATGAGAAACTAAATAGTTGTGGTACTAATTATATGAAGGATGATACACCACTCATTGCTCTAATACTGCATAAATTGCATCTAGTTAATGATTTATTCATTCAAACTAGAAATAGAGCAATTGAGATGTTCAAGGGAAGCATAAACCTAATTTTGAAGAAATTTGCAAAAGCATGATTTATGATTAGGATAAGTTACTATCATCAGGTCATATTGTTGTTGGGAAGGAACATTTAGATCATGCCAAGAAGAGTTCATACAAAGGTCCCAAGGAAACTAAACCTAATGTTCTGAGTACTTCCCAAATGATTTATAATCATTATAATGCAAGTGTGTTGAGTCCTTAGAATTTGTTTTTGAAAATTTTGGGTAGCTCTTCTAAGTATTTCATTTTTTTCATCCTTTTTAAAAAGTTTTCAAATTTTTAGTCCAAATGTAGATATTTTAGAGAATTCTTCATTTTTGGTTAAACTCTTCATCTTGATATTGATAAATCCTTTTGATTTTAGGGGTTAATTTTATCTTAAATAAATATTGCAAATAACTCAAAATAGTATCTTGAAATTTGAATTGTGGAGTTGAAGTTTCAATTTTTGCAGTGCTTTCATTACACATTTTGTACACTAAAAAAAGTTCACTTAGTCCATCACATAAAAGTCATGCATCTCCTCCAGAAAGTTTTCATTGCAGGGTGAGTTCCCACTTTTAGTGAATTTTAATGTGACAAATATAAAGTAGTGATTTTTAAAGTAATAAATCACCTCTGCATAAGTAAATTAGTTGGGTCAATGATCAGGTGCTATCGTGGGGTTAACCAATAATGTTTGATAGAGTTAAGACTTAGATTTTTCCTCTAAAGATTGAAAACAATCTACCAAGATCAAACTTTGTTGTGGGGTAGGGTTTACACTTTCATCGGAGTATGAAGTCAACTATTATCTTCGAGCAAAGTAAAAATATTTTGTCTTTGAAAGTGTGAAACGTCCTCTACGAAGTATTTGTGGTGGAGATAACATCACATTTTCATTGTATTTCAAAGCAAAATTTTACCTCCACCAAAAGTTAGCAATGATCTTACTTTATTGAGAGGAAGAGTATTAACTTGTAGCCAAGTTCAAAATGAAATTATAACTCCACCAAAAGTGGAAAATGATTCTTTCCTTTTCTTTGTTGTGCAATAAAACTGACATTTTATCAAAATTTTACCTAAAATCCTACCCCACTTGAAAGTGAAAAATTGACCCCAGCTTTATCTTAATGTGAAAAATAAACCTTATTGAATGTGATGACCCTATTATGTTTTAAAGTGGATAAGGTTCTCCACTAAAATTTTGTTAGAAAAACAAGATCACGGAGTAATAACAATAAACAAGATGCAAATCTAAAACTCATTAACACATTACAAGAGAGACACCAATATAACGTGGTTCACCCAAGATGGGATACGTCCAGATAGAAATTTCCAGTCCTTTATTATTATACCATTCAACACAATAAAGGGACACAACATACAACAAACCCTCTACACTTCCTCTTCATTCTCTCACAATCTCTCTCACACAATCACAGAGATAGTTTTACAATGCTACAATACAATACATAATCATATTACAATGCTTTCATTTTATAGGAGAATCACCATGGGAAAATACCACGGGTCACCCAATACCATGGGCCTATAAACTGTTGGCCAACAAAATCCCCCAAAAAAAATCTTTCCAGGGCAGCGCCCCCGAACCCCTTGCCAAGGGCTTACTGGTCCCCGCACCCCCCCTACTGAGACAAGTTTATAGTAAAAATGAGGTACAAACATGACTAAACTATATCATCTCTGTATCAGGAAGATCAGGCTCCACAACCAACAAATTTGAACATAGATCTTATATCACTTTTGACGATCTCAAAAAGTGTCTTTCTTTCCCCACAATAATATTCAGTAGAGTTATCATTTCTCTTTTCCTGGTGGTCAAATTCAGGTCTCTCCTTGGATAAAAGTACCAAATATCCTCTGCTCTATTTCATAGACTCATTTATTGTTATAGAGGAAATTTTTGAACGGAGTGAATGTAAAATATTTGGACTAAATAAAGTTAGGCTAACCTACTTTATGCATATCAAAAGTTATTTATGAAGCCCACAGCTAAAATTTTCAAAATTTGAATTATACAGTGTCCCACCCAACATTTTTTATGATAAATAGATACAAATCTTAGAAAATATTGGTAATTTGATATCTAATGATTAAGAATTTTGTTTGAAAGTTTATTTAATATCGAGGGGATATTATTACTTCTGAAAGTGTTTAGCACTATTTCTTTAACAACAAGGTAGCATAGCAAGTTTAATATTTTTTGTGAGTAAGATACATATCCCACAACATAGGTAAGTACTTCAATGCCAAATCTTTTAGTTTTGAAAGAGATTAAAAATTAGAATTGTTGAAATGAAATTTAATGAAAATATTTTTTTTGTAAGAATGGATGATAGGAAAACATATTAGGGTCTTTTACTCTACTATAAATACACTTGGTATTTCTTGTGATTTATTATGAACTCATGTCATCATGTCTCTAAGAAAAGGTACTCCCGAGATCCCAAAGTAAAGAATAAAATTAATTAAATCTTAGAAGCAACTTAAAGTGAGATGTAATAAGTAACCAAATCTTATGTGCTTGTTATTTAACTAGCAAATCCTGATATAGAATCAATGAAACATGTATTCAAGGACACTGAATCTTCCATTAGTTCCCAACTAAGTTTTCTTGGTTGGGGGGAGATGTACAAAATATTTGAGGATTACCTTCACGTGGTACCTCCCAATGATCCATGAAGCATGAATGTATATTATAATGTATTTTGTAACATCAAAAGATCCCACTTAGACAAAATTGCTTCGAGGATCCCGATTTTACCTTGAAACAACAGGATTTGAACCCGAATCCCAACATCAGAATCCGAGGTCGTTCGACATTTCGCACGGATGTGTCAGACAAAAATTAATCAACAGAATGCCGATAACAAAATATTTATAGAGACGTCGAAAATTTGACACTCGTGAGTTGGATTTCCGACCCTGGTAGTGTTGGGGCACCGACACTACAAGGGTCGTATCTTCGACGTCTGCGAAAGCAAAACTGGTGGTTATTCGATACTGAGGCGTCAGATATCTGACGGGCGGTATAGATTTTTTTATAAAAAATAATTAAGGTTTACATGATTTTAAATTTTTTAATAAAAATATAATAAAAATATCGTAATACTATTATGGCAATTTATATAATATAAAATAACATATAATAAATATAAAATACATATAATATAAAATAATAATAAAATACATAGAATATATAATAATATATAATAGTATATAATAAAAAATGACAAGTGTATTTGGACATTGTCGCGACTCGTTTTAGTTTTGGACAATTTAGTTCAATTTGGAAGTTTTTGTGAATTTGGGAGTAGGTCCGGTAGACATGGCAGACAACTCTGTTGACCCGTGGTAGCAAGAGCTCAACATCTTCTCCTCACTGGAAATTACCGGTATACCGTCCCTGGACACAGTGCAGAACACACTAGAAAATTTGACAGCTGTAACTGAGAGCAGGGTTCTGGTTTCTCTGCTAGATGAAGAGAGCAGGGTTCTGGTTTCTCCGCCAGATGAAGAGCTGCTAGGTGTGTTCGCAGCATGGCCATTAAACCTGGCCTTAGGAGGAGGCCCGTACTCATTATTCCACTCCAGCCAACCTCCGAGCACAGCTGCAGCAACCCACTTCATCGAACTTCCCCAGGAAGAACTAGAAGGAACCCCAAAAAGGGAAATTGATCCTTCGGTGTCATAGGCAACACGCATAGGAGAAGCCGTCGAACAATTGGACGGAATCTCGAACGGGAACTCTACCCCGGAAGACGAAGGCACCCAAATCACCTCCAGGAAATGAAAGAATCATTGTTTAAATCCCTTTAGAAGAGATTTTAACCTAATTTGTTGATTCAGGTGCACCATGGAAGAAGCACTGGAGATTTAGCCCTAGTCGGGAAAATCAGAGGAAGAAACCCCACCCCGGGGAAAATGAAGGAGTGGGTTAGGACAGATTGGACATGGATTCAAGGTGAAGGCCCGGTTATTACTCCGCTTGCAAAGGGATGGTTCGGCTTCTGGTTCAGATGCAGAGAGGATGCAGACCTCATACACAGTAGAGTCCGGACATATGGGAAAACCCCATTTCAACTAAAGCAGTGGACCCCCTTGTTCGATGCAGAAACAAAGCGACTGGATACAATACTAGTCTGGGTTCGCCTGCCAGGACTACCCTGGGAATTCTGGAACCCGACCTTACTTAGTGACATCGGGAAAGCATTGGGGACTTTCATTGAAGCGGACCTCTCATTTCAACAGATGGAAATTAGAAAGGTAGCCAGGATCCTAGTCTCTTTGAACATCAGAACCAGTCTTCTGGAAGCCTTTAATTTTGTATGGCAAAACAAGAAAAAAAGACAGCTATTGGACTATGAAGGGCTCCCGTTTCGATGCCACAAATGTCATAAAACAAGATATTTGGAAAGAAACTGCCCAAACTTTGTTCCCTCAACAACCAGAAGAAGGAAGTGGGTTAGGTGAACAGAGGCCCTGAGCTCCAAACAAACCGATCCAAACACAGCTTCAGACGAAAATCCTCTCAGGTCGGAGGGCACAGAACAACCATTGGATCAACTGGAAAGAGCGGGAGCAGTAGCAGCAGAAGGGCCTCCTCAACTGAGACAAGTTTATAGTAAAAATGAGGTACAAACATGACTGAACAATATCATCTCTGTATCAGGAAGATCAGGCTCCACAACCAATAAATTTGAACAGAGATCTTATATCACTTTAGATGATCTCAAAAAGTGTCTTTCTTTCCCCGCAATAATATTCAGTAGAGTTATCATTTCTCTTTTCCTAGTGGTCAAATTCAGGTTTCTCCTTGGATAAAAGTACCAAATCTCCTCTGCTCTATTTCATAGACTCATTTATTGTTATAGAGGAAAATTTTGAATGGAGTGAAAGTAAAATATTTGGACTAAATAAAGTTAGGCTAACCCACTTTGTGCATATCAAAAGTTATTTATGAAGCCCATGGATAAAATTTTCAAAATTTGAATTATGCAGTGTCCCACCCAACATTTTTGATGATAAATAGATACAAATCTTAGAAAATCTTGGTAATTTGATATCTAATGATTAAGAATTTTGTTTGAAAGTTTATTTAATGCCATGGGGATATTATTTCTTCTGAAAGTGTTTAGCACCATTTCTTTAACAACAAGGTAGCATAGCAAGTTCAATACTTTTTGTGAGTAAGATACATATCCCACAACATAGGTAAGTACTTCAATGCCAAATCTTTTAATTTCGAAAGAGATTAAAAATTAGAATTGTTGAAATGAAATTTAATGAATTTTTTTTTCTTCTAAGAATGGATGATAGGAAAACATAGCAGGGTCTTATAGTCTACTATAAATACACTTGGTATTTCTTGTGATTTATTATGAACTCATGTCATCATGTCTCTAAGAAAAGGTACTCTCGAGATCCCAAAGTAAAGCAGAAAATTAATTAAATCTTAGAAGCAACTTAAAGTGAGATGTAATAAGTAACCAAATCTTATGTGCTTGTTATTTAGCTACCAAATCCTGAGATAGAATCTATGAAACATGTATTCAAGGACATTGAATCTTCCATTAGTTCCCAACTAAGTTTTCTTGGTTGGGGGAGATGTACAAAATATTTGAGGACTACCTTCATGTGGTACCTCCCAATGATCCATGAAGCATGAATGTATATTATAATTTATTTTGTAACATCAAAAGATCCCACTTAGACAAAATTGCTTCGAGGATCCCGATTTTACCTTGATTAGAAGCAATGGAATGGACAATTCAACATACAAACACATAAAAAAAAACAATCATAAATGGTAATGGAAAATGCAATGATTCCTTCTAGGCATCAAAATTGGATACATATTATTGAATTCATGAACTTGAGACATTCATGAACATTGAATGTGCTGGATATCTCCATAAATGTTTTTTTTCAAATAATGATGCATATATCTAATTACCAACTTAAGGGATCCATACACATCTGTCATTTCCTTGATGTGTAGGTTGTATGGTAAATTGGGCTCCACAAATTTCAAGGATGCTTGAATCCTAGTTGTCCACATTATAGTTACAAAAAGATCAGTCTTCAATTGGGTAACCACCCTATGTCATGGAATGCAAAAGAGCCAAGAAACCAAGTTTAGAAACATTCCCCACATTTACATGGATTCTTGTTTATAAGATATTATATGTACTATGATAAATGCTTTACTGATATTATTTTTGTGTTGGAGTATAGATGGATTCCCTACGCATATCTATTGCTAGATCTCATGGTAGAATAAATACAAATATTCATGCACTTATATGTGATCACTTTTCCTCATTTGTATAAATTGATCTTCTATAAGCAATACCCTAGACTAAAAGCATAGGTAATATTTCCATTAAAATGTATTGGGCATTGGTTTTTAAAGGAAAAATACTCTTAAGGATTTTAAAGGTAATTTCTCCTTAACAATTGTTGCCTAAATATGTTCCAAATAAGTTAGTTTCGGGGGAGACAGGTTTTCAAACTATCCTTCATGGATTCAATGGCTTTTTAAGTAAATAAAAAATAAAATAATTTGTTCCTTATAACATGTACATAGGTCATTATGGTTTCAGTAGCTATAAAGATGCTAAACAATCAAGTTATTTCTATAATAGAGTAGATATTTCCACAAGGACAGTTTAAGGGACACTGATCCCTAAGGCTTGGTGTTGAAAAAAAATAATTCAGTTGATACATCTTGGCCTTATGCCCATGAATAGTTGGATGATGAATTTCCATTTGAGAGTTCTATCCCTTGGGAATAAGTTCAATAATGGTTTAAATATAAAACACAAACTTCTAATCAAGATCAACCTCACATGAAAAGTCAAAGGATTATCAAACAAAGGGGTGGAAAAAAGAAGCTAAAGAAACAAAGAAAAAGATAATGGAAAAGGAGCAGTTAAAAAATAAACAAGAGAAATAAAATATCGAAGTAGAAACACAACGATTGAAAGAAAAACAAGAACAAATAATATCTATTGAGACAAATAAAAAGAGAAAAGATTAAGAAGAAGAAGAAGAAGAAGAAGAAGAAGAAGAAGAAGAAGAAAGGTAAGAAGATGAAAGGACAAAAAAATGAAGTAGAAAAAATGTTGGAAAGAATAATTTAACATAGAAGCAAGGCATACCTGACATCATAGGAAATTTTCAAGCCCCCATTGATCCACTTGACAACATATTGTTTTTATAATGAAAGATGTGATAGTTCCTAAAAAGACTCCAACTGCAAAAGAAAAAGGGAAATGTTATGAAGATGAAGATATTATCAGTCCAGGAAACTTGGAAGATATACATTTATGGAGTGATAAACCTATTTTAGATCCTTCTAATGATATACCAAACTTAAAATTAATTGCTTACAACAAGAGAAAGAAAACTATAGTCGAGCATAATGAAAGGAAGAAGAAAATTGATGATGATAAAACTATCATTTGCACCAATGAAATAGAGGTTTTGGTTACAAAGAAAACAAAAATACCATAACTATTATTTGGTAGACTTGCAATTACTCATGCTACTAGAGGTAGAATGTAGGAACAAATTTAGATGTGCACACATTGGAAAAGAAGATTGAGTTATTGGAGAACGGGTAAAGTACTATAAATATGCACAATGATTGATGATAACTTTTCTAGAACATGCTTTAGAGGAAGATGCATCTAATACATAGATTAAAAATGATTTCTATACATTGCATTTCCAAATAGATGGATTAACTCTACAACTTTCCATGTTGGATAAGGAAAATTTGGTATCAAAAGAAACTCAAGGAAAAACTCAAGATCAACTAGAATTCATTAAGTAGATTTAGAACATAGAAGAGAAGAACCCACAATATAATAATTATGCACAAGGATGAGTTATAGGAGATTGAGCAAGAAATCAATTACTAGCAGAAAGTATCTCATGATACCAAAGACAAATTGAGGGTGAATGGTTAGCCTACATTAAGACATGGGATTTTATTGAAGATACTACAAACAATTTGTTAACTTCATTTTCTTGGGCTGTTTGCCGCTATAGTTAAATGACAGTTGGTAAGAGACATAAGTGTCTCAATTTTTTTATAAAGAGGCAAGATATGGGACTGTCTCGGCTTGATATTAATTCCTATTTTTGAATATTTGTCTCTAAGTTATTATGTAATACCTTATGTTGATGAATGGAAGTGTGAATGAACTATTATACCATATTATGTGTCTAAATGAGTTACCGTGTATGAATCTATACATGTGTATGAATGCATAATTGTGAATGATGAATGAATATGTTGAATCCATGCAATTCCCTTTTCCATTTTTAGTCTTTGCAATCCATGTGAGCGTCTCAAGTGAGAATCTATCCTTTTAGAATGTTGAAAATCTTGATTCTCATAGGGTTATCGTTGGTAACCTAATTTAGAACCCTGGTTCTGAATCTAAGCCAACAATTGGTTTTGTTGTTGAGACCATAATAGGTTAGGGTTGCATAGGATGAGTTGGAGACCTATGAGAGAATAACTACAAGACCGATGAATGCATAAGGACGAGGAGTTTGCACAGAAGGAGACTCGAAACTTGAACATTGATCCACAACATTGGTTACAAAGGAACATTTATGTAGGTGAATATGATTTCTTTTTAATTTCCTTGTTTTCTCTTTGAATGGTTTCAAAGACAAGTAGAACTTAATGTAGTTTGGAGAATTCTAGAAGTAGTTGTTTGGGATTAAGAAACTAAAGAAAGGTTGAATAATTAAGATAAAAAGTGGGCGAGGGTTATATATTTTTTGTTTAATAGAATCAAAGAAAGATATATCATTGAGTTTTCTATAGAATACCATGAAGCCTTTGATTTTGCAAAGGAGAAATTTCCAACAAGACCTAGAAAGAGGTCGTTGGTAGAAATCCCCACTTAGATAAAAATATTGTTCATGGAG
Source organism: Pseudotsuga menziesii (assembly GCA_001517045.1). Taxonomy (NCBI): domain Eukaryota; kingdom Viridiplantae; phylum Streptophyta; class Pinopsida; order Pinales; family Pinaceae; genus Pseudotsuga; species Pseudotsuga menziesii. Next base: position 51,052 of record LPNX010323198.1, read on the forward strand.
AAAGGGATTATGTGCATGGAGAAAGGGATTATGTGCATGGAGTCTGACAGGATGGAGGATTAAATCCCTTTGTGATGGGAAGGATGGAGGGGGAAATAGGGGAAGAATTATGATAAAAAGAAGTAGAAATATAGAAAAGATGGATCTGGATGAGCAAAAAAGGAGAAGAGATAAATAGTATGAAAGAAGAAGAGCGCTGAGGGAAGTTGTATAGAAAGTTAGTTTTGATAGAAAAATAAAGGGTAGCACAATGTAGAGGGTAGTGTGGAGGAGGATAGAAAGAGAAATTTTCTAGAGGGGAATTATATAGAGGGCATAGTGCTAAGAGAGAGCACTACAAAAGGTGAGAAAGAGGAAGAAGAACAAACAATGAAGAAGAACTACCTAGAAGAGGCCACGCCAGAGGAATATGTGGACGGACGAGGAGTTAATGTTGAATAATTACAATGGTGAAGCTATGATATAAGATATTAAGAAGAATGTGATGAAGAATATCAGTGTAGTGAGACAGTGGAAAGTTCATCTAAGAATGAAGCAATAGAAGATGAGGATATTGAGGGATTAAGAGAATTGTTTGGTTGAATGGAGATTGAGGATTCATTCATATACAAAAGAGAATAGCATGGTGAATTCATGTTGTATAATCCCCCCTACCCACCCTTTGAGCATGTGTTTCCAAAAGTAACCAAAAAATCAGTATGAAGTGAAGTTAGATTTATTTTACAGTAGAGACTAGAGGAAGGAATACAAATAAAGGACATATAGAGATGAGGAAAAGTAATAATAAGATTGAATATGGAAGGAATGAGGATATATTAATTATTGAGGCTTCCAATTTTTCATGGAACTAGAAAAGATGATGCAGATAAACACTAGTTTACTTGTGAAGAAGTGTGGGCAGTAAATCAAGTGTTAAATGGAGCAGAGAGAGTAGTGCATATGGAGACTACTCTACGTGATTGTGCACTCACTTGGTATATGAAGTACAAGACGATTGATGCACCAGGAGTTATGAGGACACTCCCTAAGATAAAGTAGGCATTGTTGAAAGAGTTTTAGAAACCGAAATTGGACTCGCAGTGTATTACAAAAATAAAGGAAATGAAGAAGAAACTGAGAGAGAGAGAGAGAGAGAGACTATGACCAATGATTTGATATTTTATTGGATAGATTGTCCTTTCAAATCCAAGATGTGCAACACAGGGAGTGGTTCTTTCTAGAATTTTTTCTGCATATATGGGTCCCAATAACTCAACGAAAGGTTCTCACTATCGAATGCATTTGAATTTGTGATGTAGTTGGAGTCTATGTTTGGGGGTGCATCTTCCTAAGGAATGATGAAAATACAATATTAGCTAGAAATACTAAGTGTGCAGTTGCAAGAAATAGCCAAGGGGAAATCACTTCGAGTAAACATGTGTTGTACACTTTGTAGCATTGAAGGACAACACCATAAATAGTTCCATGTGATGCAGGCGTATAAAGGGGATGGTGCCCCAAATCCTTTCCTGGTAGGACATCACGTGAACTGGTGTGATATATGCAAGAAAGGGGGGCATTACCTCCATAGTGTCCCATGCTACAAAAGTATTAAACTACTACTAGTAGTCACTTTTATGATTTTTGAAAATCATTGGGACATGATGTATATGGATGTCACACATTAAAATTGATGAAGGAGCATTCTGTTGAGGATTATAGAGCATAGGGATAAGATGATAATGTGAGAGGAAGAGATTTTTGAAAATCATTGGGACATGATGTATATGGATGCCACACATTAAAATTGATGAAGGAGCATTCTGTTGAGGATTATAGAGCATAGGGATAAGATGATAATGTGAGAGGAAGAGGAGGTGGATTCTAAGGGTGAGGTCAAGGATTCGACAGTGGTGGGAGAAAATCTGTTTGCTTCAACTACGGAAAACCGGGTCATGTAGCGTGCATTTGTACAAAACTCAGAGTGTTGTGTGGATTTTGTTACAATGCAAAGCATAATATAGAATATTTCCCATATTTTATAGCTCAGTGGGAGGAAGAAAAAGGGTGTGGAGGTAGACGTTGATGGGATCAAGACTACGTAAGACTTTGAAGTGATAGAAATTTTGGAATTATTGAATCCCCACCTAGCACGGTTAGGTATTTATTGGGTTGACAATAATGTTATTTTGAACTTAAAACAAAAGAATATGTCCTTCGAGTCGAAGGAAGTGAGAGTAGTAGCTCCCTTGGATCCAAGAGAGGGAGAGAGTTATTTGGAACCTATGAGAGACGTGATGGAAGATGAGGAGTTATAAAATATCTATAATATCACATGGAGAAAGGATGATACATAAATACTATAGTTGATGGAGAAATCAGTTGGTGCAACATCTACTCATTTGATATAGATTCGAAGGAGGTGATGGAAATATGACAAAATAGATTGTATGAAGTATCAAATCGTAAAAATCTGGGGTCTAAAATGGGCCTTCCAAAAGAACACAAACCACACCATATTACAAATATGCTTGTCACACTAAGTTAAAATTGTTTTCTAGTGAAGGTCAACCTATATTTTCTCATTAATAGTAGTTGACAAGTATTTTGGGATAGTGAAGAGTTAAGAGACTAGGCTTGAAAATATTAATGAAAGGTTTAGAGTCTTGTGCACACATAATAAATGATATAGTGGTATTTTTTTTAAACTTATATTATGATTTATTTAATTTTTATTATAAATCTTCTTGTGCACACACAATAAATGATATAGTGGTAAATTTTTAAAATTTATGTTATTTTTTATTTATTTATAAATGTACCACTAGATTTTATATATTTAATAAAATCTAAAACTAAAAAAAACTAAAATTATAATGAGAAAATATAATTACAAAAAATACTAAAAGTAACAGCTCTATTACTATTATTATTGTACTAGGGGAATCAACAACTGAGATAGGGCTGGTACTCATGTGACATGGGGTCCAGGGGTCCAATCTCATCTAGTACCACTATACCCCTAGGTGCACCCACACAACCCTCAAGCATGGGGCACGTGAAAGTCGAGGTGATTTAAACTTTTGACCTCTATTAAACATATCATCTCATTTTTAAATGAATTTCTAGTCGAGCTAAACCCCATCGGGAAAACCATCACTATTATTATTTTATATAATTTTTATATTAAAAATTAAGTGTTTTCACGTGTGTGTATGATTCATAATTAATATATAAAAGATATGTTAAACTACATAAAATAAAAATAATAATCAATATCTATTATTATATATTATATAACTTTTTATAATAACATACAATCAATATCTATTATTATATATTATACAACTTTTTATAATATAATATGGTGTTTTACAAGTTATATATATAAAATGAAGATTAACAAGAAATTATCCAAGACTAATATGTATCCTAAATAAGAAAAGTGAAGAGAGAAAGAATAACATTTTGATATTTTTGTGATAAATTTCACTCCTTAACTCATGATGGGACTCTCTTGGTACCATTGAAAAGGGCTTGACAAGAGCTACAACTTTCATGTTTTGAGTTCTCCAAGATTCCACATTAATTTTCCGAGGAGGACATTTTAGTATTTATGTGAGAAAAACAACTAAAATTAATTAAATAATTTTTTCCTTTTTAAAAATATTTAAATGGAGTTGAATTTTCTCCTACTTAATTTTTTTTAAAATATTAATTATATAAATGTTTTTAGTATTTCAAAATTACTCCACTATCATTTTAATTAATGTAAGATTTATATTTTAAAGGACTTGGAAGTAGTGATAATATAAAATACTCCATATTTATTATTTCGAGTATATTTATTGTATTTCGAGATGAAATTTTCATGACCTTAACCAAGGTAAGGTTTTAATGGAGTTAACTATTGTCAAATATAAATATGACACATAAGAATCATATTTACCACTCAACCATAATGGTTGACCAAAGTTATTGAATTTCTATTGATTTGAGAAATCCAACTCATCCATGACACATTTTTTTATAAGGCCCATTTTAGACCCCAAATTTTCTCTAATGGCACTAACTAGATACAGAGCTGTGTGATGCCCCACACTTTGATGGGATGAACGTTGTAGAATAATTCATACAAGAAATGGAGGAGAAGGTTCCTGAAGTTGTGAGGATACAAGCACTAGATATTGCTTTGAAAGGGACACCTGCGGGATGGTGGGAGACCCATAAGGAAAATTTGGACAGTCGGGAGAATCTAGTGTGGAGTATTTATGTAATATTTTAGCCACTATTTGAAAAGGGGTTACAAAATATATATAAGGGAGCGCAAGACCCTAGAGAGCATATGTGGTTCTGTGAAAGAAGATGGAAATAAAAGAATGTCCCTATGGAATAGTGGGTACATAGGTCCATCCACACATTGGATATGATACCAAGGAGCTAGTACATGCAGGAAGAGGTCAAGAATGGAAAGAAATGGGGCTACAATTTTGTGAAACATTTGGTTTCTCCTCAAAAAGCGCAAAATTGAAGAATAGTTTAGGAAAAATAGAGAAATTGGTTTTCTCAGAAAAAATAGCAAGAATGAAGGATAAAGTGGTCTACACAACACATAGAAACTTGGTTGAACACAATAAGCTTGTGTTCTACTAGTTTATTACTGAAGAAGGACGAGATGAGGAAGATGACCCAAAAAAATAAGCATTAAAGAGACAGAAGGGGAGCATATAGTCCAAGATACAGGTACATACCACACTGCATAGGAATACATCCTGCAGCAAACACATGAAGAAATATAATATTGGAACATAAGAGAAACCCAAAATGGCAGTAATAGGAGATTACTGGGACTAGGAAACAATAATTGTAGTAGTGGATATGCTAAAAAATATGAACACGTGTTTCTCAAAAGTTTCTCGGAGATGAGGGTTATTATAGGATCATTGTGAGAGATGAAAATTTAGGTAAAAACCAATGCTAATCCAGTCAAGAAAAGACCATACAGATTAAATCCAAAATATAAAGAAAAAGTGTGGCCAAGATTTAGACAGTATGCTCAAAACATGAATAATAGTACCAATGGAGGAATCTGAATGCCAGTAATTCCAATGGTAGTGCAATATAGAAAGACAAGAGTAATTAGAATATGTGTGGACTTGAGGAATTTAATTATTGCATGTATAAATAATCCATTTCCCAGTCCATTTATAGATGAGGTTTTGGAAAATGTTGGAGGATGAGAGGCATATTGCTTCATAGATGGTTTCTTAGGATACCATCAAGTGAAGATTGTAGAGGAAGATACGACAAAAACAACATTTGAAACAAAATGAGGATCTTTTTCATATACAATCATGCCTTTCGGATTGAAGAATGACCCCACACAGAACATGACTTGAACCCAAAATCCGATGTCATCCGACATTTCGTACGGATGTGTTGGACAACAATCATTGAAAAGAACGACAATCAGGAAAGTTTTATAGTGCCGTCGAATATCCGACACATCAGACGTCGCATATCCGACCCCCTAGAGTGTCGAATATATGACCCTAAAGCGTCGGATTTCCGACGTTATGGTGTCGAATATCCGACGCTATGTGTAGTTTTAAAAAAAATGTAAGGTTTACATGATTTGAAAATTTTGGTTCCATATTTTCAATGGTAAATATGTTCAAGGTGTTGAATATCCGACGCCTGGCCATTATAAATATATATATATATTTTAAACATTTCGACATGTTTGTTGTAGAAGCGACGGACGATTTGCAAAAATTATTTGTTCCTCGACGAACATTTTCAGGAATTGTTTTATTCTTCAACGGGCGGTTGTGGGAATTTTTTTTTTCATCGACAGACAGTTTGCTGGGAATTTTTTATTCTTTGACTTCTCTCCGTTTGAAAAAATGTTGGTGCGTGGAACTTTATTTTTTAATACAACCGGTTATATTCATTAACGAAGTTTGTGACAAAATGTCAAATAGAAATATTCCAGATCCAAACGAAGACAACCGACAATTGCTTGCTAGACTATGGGATGCAGCAAAACGAAGGGGTGATGGAAAATGTTATTGTCTGTGTACTCAATGTAGGGGATTTAAGAGGAGAAGAATATTGATCTCAACAGCCACAAAACATTGCAGGGAACATGGACACGTTGAGGGGGGGGAACGAATATCATCCATTTGTAGGTTTAGCATTATAAAGTTTATTATATATATTTTTTGTAATTGTATGTATTATTTTTATTTTTCATACATTAATGTATATCTATTGATGTTTCCATGTATTTATATTAAAGGAAAGACACCCTACAACATATCGTCAAGAGGAAGTGCTTTCAGAACAAGTTCAGGATCAGGATCATGGAGCGTGTATGTTTAATGGAGAACAAGTGAATGATCATATTGAACAAGATGATCATACGGATAATGTAATTGAAGATGATGGTACAAATACATTGATCCATGATTCATTTAATGTTAGAATGGATGATGACGTTGATGTCGATAATGAAAATGATGATGAATTTGATGATGTTCACGATATACCTCTTCTCGATAAGGCATATGAACCCCTTTATGAAGGCTCCAAAACAAATCTTTTCTTTCCTGTATTGTTGATAATGAACTTGAAGGTTATGAATGGTCTTTCAAACATTGCAATGGCACAGATGCTAAGGTATGTAAAATAATCCATCACATATATAGGATTGTGATAAATTTTATCTGTATTCCTCTAATAATTGTGTTGTTAACTCATTATTGATCATTGTACGGATGAAGCGTGTTTCGTTAATATTATTTATTTATTACATTAACTATTTTTTTAATTTTTTTGTAGCTTGATAGCTGAATTTTTGTTACCACCATCAAATATTTTACCTCGCACATATTGAGATTTATCTTCCATCATGAAAGAGGTTGGAATGCATTATGAAACAATTTATGCATGCCCCGATGACCATGTTATATATTATAATCATCATGAATTTGCAACAGAATGTCTGGAATGTCATGTAAGTAGATATCGTACAAATAAAGTAACAAAAAAGGTGCATTAGAAGGTTCTTCGTTATATTCCCATCATTCCACATTTGCAACGACTATTCTGGTGCAAAATCATAGTGAAATTTATGGATTACCATGCTAGGAACAAAATTCAAGATGATGTTATTCGAATGCCTGCAGATAGTTATGCTTTTAGAGATATGGAGGAAAAGTGGCCTCACTTTAAAGAAGAACCACTTAATCTTAGGATTTCTTTGGCAGCGGATGGTGTTAATCCATTTTCACAGATGAAATCCATTTACACGGTGTGGCCTATTTTTGTTATCAACAATAACATTCCTCCATGGTTGTCAATCAAGAGGGAGCACATAATGCTGTCAATGATTATTCCAGGTTTTTTTGTCGAAAAATGTTTTATTTATAATGTAGTTGTAGCATCTCATTTGTCGTATTATGTTTCTTAATTTCATATATATATATTTTATTTTACTCTTGTGCATGGTTTATATATCTTAATGGTTCTCATAATGATATATTTTATATGTACTTCAAATCAATCAGGTAAGTTCCAAGTCAAATATATGAATATATACATCGAACCTCTAATGGATGAGCTATTGAAGTTATGGAATGGCATAACTATGTATGATGTATCTATACCAATACGACAAAGACAATTTAAATACCATGCAATGGTTGTATGGACAATACACGATGCCCCTGGGTTAACTTCATTTTGTGGTTTGTAATTTTAAGTTCCACTTTAATTGCATTTAATGATATGGAGTAGTTAGAATAGTTTATATATGAATATATTTGACAGAGATATTCCATATCTAAATATTGTAGGTCTTCAGACAAAGGGTAAATTTGCATGTCTAGTTTGTGGTCCTAAGATAAAATCTTGTCGTTCAAAAAGATTAAGAAAGGAGGTGTTTGATGAGTATAGCCATTTTCTCTCTAAGAATCACAAGTATAGAACAACTTAAAAAAATATTTTCAATGGGAAGCAGGAGACTGCATTAAAACCACGGAGAATGAGACCTCATCTTTGGAAGATGCAATACAATAGAAATCATCATCATGGTACGTATGGATCATTGTATATGAATTGTTATGTATTTTAATTTTTATTGTGAGTTGTTAACGGTAGTGGCCATATTTGATTTATGATGTAATTTATTTATAAACTAATATTCATGATGTCCATCATGATCATGAAGGCATTAATGGGCTTCCACGAGTAATGAAAAGTTATCCTATTCAATTCAGCAGGTTACCCTACTATGAGCACCTACAAATTGCTTATTTGTTTGATACAATGCATATTGGAAAGAATGTTACTAAAACCTTATGGTGACTACTAGAGCTAAGGAGGGAGAAAGATAAAGTTGTGAAATCTTGCAAATACATTCAAGAAAGCAACCATGCAATGAAAGACGTCATCCAATTTCATACCAATAGAGAACAAGTTAATATAAACTCAATGCCATGGATGTTTACGGAGCAAAAAAGCAATGTTGTCAAAGAAGTAATGTGGAAAATTAAATTTCCCACTAGATTTTGTACGAACTTGAAGAATATCATAACCAAAAAAGGTGATTTTGCGGGGGTCAAAACACATGATTGGCATGTCTTCATCAAGGTAATTATTATTGTTATGTCCATATATATCATTTGTTTTCATTTTACTGCGTATATATTTTTTTCTTGTTTTTATACTCCTTGTTTAATAAATGGCGTGGTTTGTATATTGATACAGTATGTTCTACCTCTCTCTCTCTTGCACAACTTTGACAACGATGTCAAACAAGTTATATATAATATTTGTAAATACATGAGGTAACTAGCGATTACTTGCATGTTCTTGGTGTTTCTTTAATTATCCATATATATATATATATATATGTATTGGTGCACTATTTCGGCATATATTGAAATTTAATGTTTATTTTTGTTAAATATCGTTATTGGTTTGCGTCACTTGTAGAAGGTTGACATATAAAGAAATCCATAAAGAAGATATAAAGTATTGGAGGAGAGAAATTCCTCATCTCATGTGTGGAATGCAGAAGCATCTACCATCGGCATTTTTCAATGCATAAGAACACTACCTCATACACCAAGTTGAGGAGATTGAGTTGTGTGGACCTGTGCACTCAAGGTCCATGTGGATGGTTGAGAGGCACTTGAAATTTATAAAGGGTTTGGTGAGACAACGAGCACATGCTGAGGGTTCTATGATGGAAGGATATACAGTATACCAAAACATGTTGTATTTTAGTGAATATCTTCCTATTTTAGTGTCAAAGCTCAATTTACATCGCATTTGTGATCTGAACTCCGATAACAAATTTGAAGGGGAGCAATTGAAGGGGAAAGGTAGATTGAGGAAGCTGAAAGGTAATTATTAGCTAGTGGATGTTTATTATATCGTTCATATTCTAATTGTATTTTTTAGTCATAATTGCTTCAATTAAGATCATATACTTTGTTCAGGATATTTACACCTTTCTTTCATTTTAATGGTTATTGTCATTAAAAAGTTGGTCGAGAATGGGATGCAATTCATTTATACATCGCAAACAATCTTGACTGGATGAAGGTATGGATTGAACGATGCAAACAATCGGGTCATGGAATATCATGGGAAGGGGTGGCTTCATTGGTAAAAGTAGCACAACGAAATGGAGATAGAAATCTAATAGAAAGGGAAATCAATTTGGCATATGGTGTAAAAGATAAAATGGAAAGCATATAATTAATCAATCCCTCTAAATATTTTATTTTGCAAATTACATTTTGACATACATGTTCTTCTTTTCCATGTATTACTGCATAAGGACTGAATGGTTCATGTATTGCTTATTGCAGGTAAAACACCATAAGGCTAGGGTCTGCAATGGAGGTAGATATCGGATTAAAAATTGGATGAAAAAAAGAAAACATCAGATTCCAGGATATCTGTTGTCTTTGAGGTTACCAATGTTTTATCTAGAACTGACAGACATCCAGAAGTCTCATAAAATCAATACTATCGGTATTTGGAAGATATTATACAGTGTGACCTTAAATCCTTTAAGGTAGTTCTATTCATTGTCAAATGGTACAGGTTACGATTGAATCAACGTGATCTCGATAGAACTATTATTGAAAATGATAATGGATTTACCATGGTAAACACAAAGTTGTTTGAGCCAAGAACAGAGCCCTATGTTCTTCCAAGCCAATGTGAACAAGTATTTTACTTAGATGTTCCAAGTAAAGCGGGCTGGTCATTTGTTGTGAGACAAGATCCAAGGGGAAGGCCAGTAAAGTATAATATACATGATTCTAATGAAGAGGGTTCTTTGGAAGAAGGATACGATGACGCAGAGAATGATCAACATTAGTTAGATGATGATGATCCAACAAAATATGTACTCCAAGAAACAGTTGAATCCGATGATGTAGCAAACAATGCCAATGAAAGCTATACCAACGATGACATGATGAGCATAACTAATGATGACGACGATAATGATATAGCCAACCCTTACAATGTTGACTCTGGATCTGATGATACAGATGATGACTTGGATGAAGAAGATGATGACATGGATGAATTAGAAGATGATGAAATATAATTAATGAAAGGTAAATATCGTCATCGTCATCTGTAGCATCGTCATCATCTTCATGATCGTCATCGTCATCGTCATATCATCTTCATCATCGTCATCCTATAAATCATGTGAGTTAATTATATTGCCAAATATTATAAATAAACATGAACATCATGTGGTTCATCATTGTCATCATCGTCATCATCCTCATCCTCATCCTCATCATCATCATCATCTTCAGCATCATCATGAACATCATCATCATCATCATATTCATCATCATCATCATCATCATCATCTTCATCATCATCATCATCATCTTCATCATCACCAACATCATCATCACACACACATCATCATCATCATCATCAACATCATCATCATCACACATCACCATCTTCATCACACATCATCATCATCATCATCATCATCACATGGTTCATCATTGTCATCATCCTCAACATCCTTATCATCATCATGAACATCATCATCATCATCATCATGTTCATCATCATCAACATAATCTTCATCATCATCATCATCTTCATCATCATCATCATCATCATCATCATCTTCATGAAAATCATCATCATCATCCTCACCATCCTCATCATCATCATGAACATCATCATCATCATCATCATCATCTTCATCATCATCAACATCATCTTCATCATCATCATCATCTTCATCATCATCTTCATCATCATCATCATCAACATCATGACCATCCATCATCATCGTCGTCGTCGTCGTCGTCATCATTGGCGGCGGCGTCGTCGTCATCATTGGCGGCGGCGTCGTCGTCATCATTGTCACCATTGATAGCATCATAAGCGTCATCATCATCATCATCAACAACAACATTGTTATCATTTTCATCATTTCATATGATATCAAGACAGTCATCACCATCATCATCATCATCTTCATCATCATCATTGTCGTCATCTTCATCATCATCATCTTTGTCTTCATCATCATCATCATCATATTCATCCTCATAATCAGCATCCTCATCCTCATCCTCATCATCATCATCATCCTCATCATCATGGGTAACATCATGATCATCATCGAAATCATCATCATCAACAATATCCTCATCCTCATCATCATAGATTCACTGCACACATAAAGAATCACATAGATACACCCCCCTCTTTGTATATATAAAAAGATAAAACATAGTATAAAAAAATAAAAAAATAAAACATAGTATACATATATAAATAAAACATAGTATATATATATATAACATAAAGAATAAATAAATAAATAAATTAAAACATAAAACAATATATATGAATAATTATAAAACAATGATTTATAATACATATATATAAATAAAATAACAAAAACATAAAACCACAAAAAACACTAACAGTGGCACACTATTTTCCTTTCAGCTTCACGAGAAATATTCTTCTATGCATCTCGTTGGGTGCTTGTGTTCAATGATCATGAGAAAGCTTCTTCCTCTGTGCTGTGCATCTCGTCGGGTGCTTGTCGTTCAGTGATTAAGGGTCGATCTGCGCAACTTGGTCAGAGAACAATACTAGTGGGAGCAACGATTTGGACAGTGGGAGCAATGATTTGGATCGGTCACGAAGACTAAGGAGAGTGGATTGTGGTTTTGTAGCAGACAAGGAGGCCAATTTTCAGTCGAGACAATGCATCCAAAAATTGTGAGTACCATGCCCTAATTCATGTCTATTTTTAATTTTTTAAGATAGTCCTGCAAATCTCCATGGTTTCTTAGCCAATAGAGGAAAGGCAGAGGCTATTAGAGCAGGCTTAGACCCAGGTTGTGCAGGGTTGGTATGTTTCAATCCCGCCTTCTCAATTTAGGCTTTTGATAAAGCAAACCCCCATTTTTATGGGGTCGGATGGTCCTCACTCTCTCGTCCAATGGTGATGTGTTCCTTCTCACTCGGTTATGGTGAACAAGATCTTGTGTGGGTGAACAATTAGACACCTCATTTATATACCTTGCCTACTTGATTACTTTACTTTTACCAAAAACCCAAAGGGTCTCTATCTATACTTCCTGCTTCTTCACCAACTTGAATCCTTCCTTTTTTAACCTTTGTTTGTAATGCATCTGAATTCAACTATGATTTTTTTTGAGAGGAAAGCAATAAACGAAAAATGATTTTAGAGTATTTTGCCTCAATGGCGCGTTCAACAGATCCCCCGGTAGTAGGAATAGATTAGATAGTTGTGTTATCTTTATCAGCTTTCAAACATTGGTTTTCTTCACTGTGCATGAATTTACATTGATTAGCTAATGACAGACCCAATTTGACAGTTTCAACTAACCTGCATTTGACCCATATTGGATGATATGGATTCTGAATTCTGGCCAGTCTGAGGGTTACAATTAGTGGACGAACCCACCACATTTTGGTTCGCATTCAAACTGGTTTGGTTGTTTTTATGTGAGTTATCTTAGCAACTGGTTCCCAAATAAGCTATTAAGACGACCCCACCCAAATGAGATTCTTAAGGGAGGTTTAGAGAAGGATTTGAGTTCCACCATAGCCACGATAGATAGATTTTTTCTGCTCACATGTATGCTCGGTCCGGTGGAGAAGGATGAAAATCGGTCGCTGCCCCGAGCAGGATTGCCAAGCCAGATTTTGTTATAAGAAAGAAACTCGAACCTAAACCCTAGATCATTCAAGATCATTATAAAATACCTAGGTTAGAAAGAAACTCGAACCTAACCCAGTATTTTCCAAATTATAGCGACAACAGGGGTTTTCCAGAATTCTGCCAAATGTTATGGATTTCTTCTTTAAGGTGTTTTATTATATAAACCTTATATTAGAAAGAAAATTGAACCTAACCCAGTAATTCCCAAGCTCTAAACACTATGAGATCTTGGACTATATAATATATTTTCATTAAGTGATTGAATGAAGTAATCCACTTATAATAACTATTTGTTCAAAATATTAAAATTTTTTCTACATACTTGTAAATATCATCATCAAACAAAACTGTCCATGAGGATAGAGTTCAAGAAATCTATCCACATGAACTATATCTCACAAAAGATAACAAGTGTTCAGCTAAGCAACGATGAAGATTCATGGTATTATGCTTCACAAGTTTGCGATGTTGCAACCTAATGAAACATAATACCACGAATCGTCACCATTATTAGCCAACACTTATTAGCTATTTTAGAGTTAGTGAATTGAAAGTGGCTAAGTCAATGCAAAAAAGAAAGGTAATAAGTTTGACTAAATAAACTATTTTGATAATTGTACCTACATCTTCCGCTACATGCATTGCTTGCATGCCTCACATATCTTGACGTACTATCAAAATTATTATTATTGGTATGTGTACCTTCTCTCACTGATAGTCTTCTTCCTATTTATTCTGCAAAATAACTATATTATAGGGCCTTTTGGCATGACATTGTTTTGCATGCAACTTTTATTTTGTCAATCTAGCATAACTAAAGCACCGAACCTACAAACATACTATCAAAACAATAGAATATCAGTTTGGGATACTATATTTTTCCATTCGGTGATCCAGTACCTTTTGTAATACCTTCAACCCTTCAAAAGATAGGGGATACGAGAAGGTACATGTGGTACCTAACAAGGAGAACCTAGATAATGCCTATAAACAAGTCATTAATGGTGATGATAAAAAATAGTTTCACCTTTGAATTTATTCAATAGCCTATAAATAGTAAAGAATCACTACTCTAGAAATATCATTTCATGAAATAAAACACACCATAATCCACGCGTAATTTGATAAATGAATGGAAATAACTATTAATGGGAAATAATAATAATAAAAATATACCCATAGATCTTAGTTTAGGGATGTATTGAGGTTTATACCACATATTTGATAATGTATGCATCCAATACTTAAAGGACCTTTGGGTAGGTAGAACAGGACATCAATTCATCCTCCATTGGAGTCCTTCAACCATTCATCTCGCTCCCCCTCATTCGTAGGTCTCAAAATATTTACTTTTGGAACAAAGTACTTATACAGTTCGATCAAAGCCATCAACTGTGCAAGATGCTAAAAGTAAGGATATTGTTTCATGTTTCACTTTTGTTGTCAAAAGGAATACTGATAAGTTAGGAAGTACCAAAGCTAGTCATTATGTGCGTGTGAACTTAATGTAGGGAGAGAAGTCATGTCTACTTTTTTGTTCTTGAATGGGAGCAATGATGAAACCACAATAGTGGTTTATAGATGGCAATCATGTAATGGAAATCACAGGGAAACTGTCAAACATTGGGAAGAATCGTTGCACTGACAGGACAACATTTCATACCCACTCCAAAGCCCCCAAGAGCAGGGAGTTCTGAGTTGGTTTTGAAATTTGGATAGTTTATGGAGTGTAACAATAGTGCGACCTTTCATTTTTAGTTATGAGCACACTAGGAGCAATTTTGGGCAGTCCTATGGGCATAAACAACTCTAGAATCAAGTATGAGCATCAAAGGAACAAATCTGAGCACTTTGGGAGAATTTTGAAGGTCACAACAAACAATAAAGCATCTCAAATCAGCTATAATTAGGCCAACTTTCAGATTTGGGCACTTTACAGCAATAAAATATGATGATCAATGGAAATAGGAGGTGGTCTTTGCAATTCTGGCTGTGAAAATGAGAAATATGTGGGTGAAAGCAACCCTAAAATGTCATTCATATGCCTTATAGCAGCATCCACATGAATTTTGGGCACAAACAAACCTGTTTGATAGTAAAAAAGGGTATGAAGCAACCCTATTTTAGCATCTTGGGAACCCTTGTGCACTTATCCATCACCAAACAGGCGTACCTCTAAATATGGGCCAAATTGGAAGGTTAAAAGGCAGTTCTGGGCATGAATATCCCTATGAAAAGTGACGAACAACGGAAAAAATAGGCTTTGAGAAATGTTGGGTTGAATTTGAGGGTTGAAATGACATTAACAAACAATTATGGGCATAGATATGGACATAAAGAGTAGGCCTGGGCACTCCAACGGCCTCAAACCTTCATTCTGGGAATAATAAGGGCTGTTCCAACCTCCTAAACAACAATTTATAGCAGTATCATGAATTCTGGGTGCTTTTTCTCCACAAAAGGGGGGTAAAAAAACCTAAATAAAACAAATATAATTTAATTTTAGACCCTATAAACCAAGTTGGATTGTGCTTTAGGTGATTCTCGGCAGTCTCTTGAAGGAGATGAATAGCAAATAACAGTCTTTGGTGGCTTTCCTTGCAACCATAGGTCACAAAACAACCCTAAAAATATCTAGACCTATGCACAAGAGAAGTAACAACCCCAGTTGGCCCTAAAATACCAAGTTTGTTCTGCATTAAGGGCCCCTGTCCATAAAATGGAAGCCCTAAAGAGGGCCAATTCACCTTGGTGTACTGGTTTATTGTTAGAGGAAGGCCTTCTCTCATTATTTGAGGAACATCACCCTTGGAAACACATGCATAAGGGTAGTGTTCAACCCTATCAAATGAGAAAGTCATCATTTGAAGCATGTTTACACTCTTTTATACACCATTTCATGAGAGATATTACATTCTTGGAGGTTACTCATTAAGTTGGTCCACTTGGAAGGTTGTTCGCATGGTTCATGCCTTATTTTGTGAAGAACGTTTTTGTATTTGGGGGCTGCTTTATAGATTGACGATTTTTCACATGGGTGGCATCTAGGGCCTACAAAGCAAGTTGTGTTTTACTCTAAATAGTGTTATGATGTATAGGAATCCTACAAAGCTAATTGACTCAACAATGAAGTAGGTTTAGAGTCTCGATGTTTATATTTCTAGGTTATTTTTTTAAAAATTTAAGTGTCATGTGTGTGACCTGTGCAGTCCCACATTCACTTGGTGGATTTAGTACGGATTGGGACGAAATGACCATTTTGTTGCCGATCCAGTTAGTCATACCTTGATTTGCTTGGTTTGGTACCAAACTTGTCAACCACCCATAATCGCTCCAAATACACAACCACCATAATCGCTCTAACATTCTACATGTCATCATACTTGCTATATGTGATGTATGTTTCAAACATATTTCCAGAGACGTGAAAGCATTGGTGGCCAAGCATAGTGCCCATCCATGTTTATTTCCAAATCCTTAAGGAACACACATTTATAGTACATTATATAAATACTTGTGAGCATATCATAGTGCCCATGTATAACATGATATTTTGTGAGCCTACCCAATACATGTTAGGAAAAGGCAATGCAAGCAATAAGTGAGAATGGAGACTTATATGTAATTAAAAGCAGGGCATACATAAGAATTTTTAGGGCATACATTATAATTTTTTAGAATTTCCAGTGTACTGTTGTAGGATTGCCACTATGCAAATAAGGCATTGACTTGATCGTCACAATCCCATTAGTATGATAAATTATGGGAGAGATCAGAAAAACAACCCTACACAAATATTAACCGATAATTATGGTTTTGGTGTATCATTTGGAGAATAAAATCCTATAACAATAGTTGTTATTATGACTCATTAAAGGGTCCTGGATGAGATCTGGGCACTTTTAGGCCCTTCATTAGAGGAAATTTCAATTTAAAATGGGCCTTCCAAAAACAATACAAATTCCATGTCATCATGTATTAGCCAATCAAAATGCTTTAAAATTCAAAAAGGGAGCACCTCTTATACAATTTTTTAATATAAATTTGGGGATAGGTATCATAAAAAAACTACTTTGTTTGTTTGTATTCTCGACATATCTCCCTGTGTTTTTACTCAAATTTCGACCAGGATAGCTCATTGAATGCATAATTAAATTCCGCATCCAACGAGTACCCACTTGGCATGCTTTTGATGGGTTTCGCTACCTCAAAAACAAGAAATACCTGAAAAAATGTGATGATGACATTATCATCACATTTTTTTAGGTATTTCTTGTTTTTGGGGTAGTGGGACCGGTCCAAAGTATGCTGAGTGGGTAATCGTTGGATGCACAATTTAACTACGCATCCAATGAGCTATCCCGATCGAAATTTGAGTAAACACATAGGGAGATATGTTGAAAATATGAACAAAAAAGTAGTTTTTTCTTTTCTTCCTCCAAAATTAATAAATATTATTTTATTTATTTTCCTTAGGAGGCCCATTTTGAGTTGAAATTTCCTCTAATGCAACTTTCAAGCAAAATAAGCCATAAACAACAACTATGTGTACCCTAGCAAAGATGGAAAAGATCATAAAACATATTAGGTTTAAAATGGATAATCATCTACAACATCACAACAACATTCATGGGAAAACTAAAAACCACTTACAACCATCAAAAGTAAGGGTTACAAAAACAACGAGTGTAGAGTAAGGAGAGAGGAGTGGCCACGAAAATGAATAATCGGGCCAATGTAGAGTGGAAAAGTGACCAGCTAGAAGTTTGGAAGAGGAGATTAATCAAGATTCCTTGAAAAAGGAACTCATGCCAAAGATGCTTTTTGATGGAAGTGACCAACATACCAACTCCGTATCACTTCTATCCGAAGTAAATGTAGATGAATGCGAAGATATGTTCTTTGAAGGAGATATTCCATTAAAGGAGAACCTCCAGGCCCTGTATAGACATATATTGGCATAAATTGCAGTGTTATATTTGATGCATATGCATAAAAGATCGTATCAAGCTTGAAAACGTTGAAAGGCCAAAGTACAATGGCCACAAGCATACATATGAAGCTTATGAAGCCTACTCAATTCATGTTAGGAAAAGGCAATGCAAGCAATAAGTGAGAATGGATACTTCTATGTAACTAAAAGGGGGGCATACATTATAATTTTTAGGGATACCAAATGCCCACACCTATTAACCAAACTCATTCTTGACAAGCTTTTTCTTTAACAAGTTTTTTGCTTATAAGTTTTTCCAAGTTTTTTTGCTGGTATTTTGCTATGCTTATGCCAAATTCTTTTTTGGCCATGGTGCAGGTAGAACCAAATAGGTATTTTTCAGACTTGTCTTCCTCTAGCGAAGGGAGTTTGGGAAGGGTAGAGGAAAGTGAGACATCCAGCAGGTCTGCAAGGGCTAGATCAACTAGATGTCAAAAGATCAGAAGATAATTCAACAAACGCATGATTTTTTTTCTCAAAGGAGGGGGCTCATGTTCCTATGATGATGAGATAGTGGGACATATCGACGTGCCCTTAAGGTACCAACACCTAGTGAAACAATGGGTGCCTAGTGATCTTACTCAAGTAAACACTGATTTTTGTGTGAATGAGAGGATATATAGAATTGCACCGTCGTCATTGCATGGATTGGGGTTGTTTTACATGGATGTCATAAAGGTTGGATACGGTAGATGTATAGAATTGATGGAGTATGTTGGACCCTGTTACAACTACAGTGATTGGATGCGCCTGGTCTAATATACACGAAGTATGCGTAGATATGGGTTTTCAGCGAATTATATACAATTGAAAGACAAAGCTCAAAATAAAGGAGAAACGTTGTACATGGACGGAAGGCCAAAAACAACTAGTAATATTGCGGGCTTTATAAATAGTACACAACCAGGGTCTACACTAAAGAAACCCAACTGCATATTCGAGTCGTGTCAAGGAAATCTTGTCTTTGTATGTGCAATTAAATCAATAGCTGCTGGCTAAGAACTGCTTATTGATTACAATTTGAATCATGTAGATACAAACACTGTTAGTATGGTTGTGGTACAAAAAAAAATTTAACCACCCTTTTATTAATTATTTTAACATCTATAGGAATTTTCATTAGCATATAATTGTAATTTTCTACTTTTCATGTTCCCTTATGTAACTTTTAGTATGTTTTTGATGCAGGGTTCTCTCAGGGGTACCTCCATCTCTGTAGATGTTTATCGACCCGAGTCAAGGCAACATGTATACATAGACATTGCCAATGTAATATTAAATTTAGGATGGACATACAGATACGTTGTTATATATTTTCATTAGTATACTAGGTTCGTTTATATAATATTATCTATTTTCCATGCAGAGTGTGTTGATGCCTGGAAATTCGCAGGCGGCAACAGTAAGGGATTCTCCCCAATCAGCGTTCCCAACTATCCCGCTGACTTTTTGGTATAGGGAATCCGTCCGGTTTGCGGTCCGGCTACCGTAGGTCAAAGTAACAAACAAAGGCTTTACCGGTTGCGGCCCGGCCCACCGAGTTTTTGTAGTTTTGTCTTAAAGGAAATGATATGCACGTGCCTAATTAAATGCAGGCTGGTTCAAATGCAGGGGGCGGTCACAAAGTGATGCGCAGGTTCTTACCTCTCGTCTTATGCTCACAAGCAAACAAACCAGATACGAACAGAAATAACTAACTATCTAAACTATCCCTAGGGAGCGAGGCTATCATCTTAAATGAGCAATAAAGAATCACATACTGTAAGAAAACCACAGATAGCTGATACTTTTCCCACAGCACTTGAAAACTACAAATATTCAAATAACCAGTTAACCGATCATTTTTTAACAGCAATTATTACTCATAGTGCAAATGCATCCCAGAAAAGACTGCAGAATAATTAACAAGAACTTAGGTTCGAAACATCAAATATCCTCACAGCGCATGAAATACGGCTGAACACGAAATAGTTCTTCTTCAGCATTATTCATTGAATAGCATTGGTACATTTCACTTCTTTACTCTTTCCAGCAGACAAAATTGCAGTTTACTTAGAAAAATGAAATAGTTCCTCTTCCGAGTCAACAGTTACAAAATTTGCTAAGGGAAAAAGCCCTCCTTTCATCGGGCTTCCCATTATTTAAACAACAACTGATGTCCCCTGGGTCCCCTCAGCGCGTGACCTTTCAGCGCTCTTGGCGATTCAGTTTCTCTCCTGGCCATTTCGTTTTCTTCAATCATTTGAATAAACGTTTTACCCTCTGACAGTAACTGCTGAAACGCTTCAGTGGCGCCTTTGTTATCCGTTTGGGTTGTCTCTTTTCTTGCCGCAGGCCGCCTTCGTGACCCCTGTGATTCTCCCTGCATGTAATTTATGCGCATTATCCACTAACTTGAGACATCGAACATCAAATTTTTATAACCCTAGTGAAAGATTCACAAAGAAATTGGCCTGGCTTTACGGGCGAAAACTTATGAAAAGAAACGGCTGTCGGGTGGGCTAATAATCAGGCATCGGATGGGTAAGTTTCGGGGAGCCGCAACGGCGGGCGAGCACGGGAAGAGAGGAAGTGGAAAACGAGCGTCGTAGGTGATCGGGCGGCGGAGGAGAGTGGATCGGCGGGCAGACTACTCTGCCACCCGCAACGGCGGACGGGATGCAAGCTACAGACAGGCGACAGAAGCTGCAAAGGCGGTAGTTCAGGCGTCGGGTGAAACTCAAGTCGGGGCCCGACTTTATCTTCCCAGCCGCAACGTTGGGTGAACAGGAACTCTGGGGCAAGCGATTCACAACCCGAATCGGGCGTCGGAGAGAAGTGGGTCGGGCGGAGACTTTGTTCTGAGGGCCGCAACGGCGGGTGAGATAAGACTCTACTTCCTCCAAAAGAGGCCCGATCCAAAGAGAGAAAAACATCATAGCTAGGATTAACTTGCATCCTAAAAACCGTCTTTTCCCCTGTTCATGCAAAATTTTCAAACTTTGACGGGTACCAGGAAAATCGCACGACTCAAGCTAACTTGGACAAACACTTAAAAGTCGAGCAATCGACTTCAAACACAAGATAAGCTCCAAGACACCAAACTTTCAACAGTAGGTTCGAGCAACAAATGACAAGGAGGGGTCCCTGAGTTTAAGTAAAATAATAAAATCGGGGAAACAGGTTGCGGCAGCAACAGAGTGTTGATCAGGGAAGCCAATTGGCTATTGATCAGCCAACTACAGCATCGGGGCAACAGCCAAACATGAATGTAATTCTCCATTTCAAATACTTTAAAATAGTAAACATGTATATCGTGATGCATAATGTTTATTTTGTTATGTATTCTTTCATTTTTATGTTTGTGTTCATGATGGTAATGTTGTCTACCTTTTTTGCAGAATGACAGGGGAAAGTCCCCAGCTGTTGATCAGACGACTGGAGCCTCGATGCAACCAGTAAACCTAAAAGTAATTCCACATTCTAAATACTTAAAAAATGTACACATATAAAACATGTAGCATAGTGTTTATTTTTGTTCTGTATTTGTTAGCTGTTACATATTGCGTTCATTGTGATAATGTCCACACCCTCATCTAGGCATCAGATAATCCTAGATGTAATCCCTAATATAATTATTTGTGCACACTATTGCTTCAAAGACTAAGCAATTTTTTATATATTTCAATTGCAGATAGGGGATTCGGTTTATGAAACAACGTCTCGAAACTTTTTACAGAATGAGGTCTCCCGGTTAATTAGAGATAATGAAATTAGAGAGCCTATAGACCCGCTGAGGGTGATACAAAAGACAAGGGAAAAACAAAATGAGGAACTGATTCATTGACATTGGCAGTTCCACTAATAGAAGGGCTCGAACAAAGGATTCAATTGTTGTTACAACAACGTAAACAAGTGGACGTAAGTTATCCAATAATAATGTAAATTCATTTATAAAAACTTTATAATATTTGATTTTATATGCTATTGAACTTATGATACAATGTTTTGAATTTACAGCGCGCTATGGAGATTATCAGTGGTGGTCAAGGAAATTTCAGTCCTAGTGACCAAACCACTCCACGTACACCACATACTGCTCTCATATTGTCCACTGAATAGTTGGAAACATGCTCTGTGACACCCTCGAGGGCAGAGGAGGGTGCAGCTGATGTTGCCCCACCCACAATAGATGCTGCAGAAGAAGGGGTGGATGCAGGGTTAGATAGAGATGTGGAAGCATTTCCTAGATCTTCTCGTGTGAATAGCACTAGTTCAATTGTGTGTACATTTTTGGTGAATGAAGAACTGGTTCCAATAAAGATAGAGAGGATTCCAGGTCATTATAGATTGTTCAATTTAGATTTTATAATTTGTGTCTAATATACTGATAATATTTTTTAATGTTGACTAATGATGGCATTAATGTTTTGCAGGAAATGATATATTTTATAAACATATGAATGTTGTGGCCTTTGAGATCTTCGGGCCCACCATCTGCACAATGTGGAACAAGCAGACAAAAGCTTTAAAGGATGATATGACTAATTGCTTGGTTAGTCTGTTCGGAAAAGATACCTTCGATACATTGAAGGTCCTACAGAAGGCTGGGAAACATCTAAATATTGTCCGAGACTAGTCTAGGGTTCACCTAGAAAAGAACCCTAGGTATAAGCGCCCTCCAATGATTCCATCTATGGAGTGGAAAGCCCTGGTGGAAGATGGAAAAGAGAAGGGCCTGAGAAAATCAGGAAAGATACCACCAAGTGGAACAGGGAGGTATGCAATACATTCCAAAATGTAGTGGTAAGCATTATTATTACTAGTTTTTATATCAATTTTGGTACATCGACTAATGTATTTAAAAAATTAATTAGGTTGTCGGACACATCTAAGGCCACCAAGGAAAGAATTGAAAATTGGCCAACATAAGCTTGGGCCTTGTGGTTACTCCAACTTGGTGGCCCGATATGTAAGTATTGCAAAACCCGAATCCGCATCCAAATATCATACAGATTATTATTTTTGGTTTTTTCTGACAAAAAATGTAAAATTAATGACATCATGCAAATATGAAGGCCGACCGGTTCAAAGAATTGCCTAGTGCGGATTACATGAAGCTTGGCTTCAAACAGGGCTTTGACACCGTTGTTGAACACCGGAGAAGCTTTTTTGTAAGGAGGAAACTGCATTCAAGCTTTTCAAAGCTCGACGTTTCGATCTGACTTTGAGATCATCATCAGGAGTGCTTACTCATGATCTTTTGCTGATCCATTTGGTGCCCAGGTATGTAAAAACTGTATAGTTTAATGATAATTTATTAATGCTCATGCAATTTGTTCCTTATAAATAAATTAACATAACTGATTTATTCCTTTCTGTGTAGGAAAGTAATGATCCCGTTCATGTCGAGGATGTACATGACCAACACCACGAAGATCATGCTTCTCATCCCGGTATTTATTAATGTGCTACTGTTTTTTATAGACCATTGCAGATGATGAACATTAATTATAATTCTACACAATTCAATTGCATAGCATGTAGATGTAGATAACACGGAACAGGTTGGGTCTGTACGAGATAATGTTGAACATGTTGATGTGCCCATGGCAGGTAAAAACACACATTCATAATTTTTTTTTTAAATGAATTACTCGTATTTATCAAAATATAAATATATTAATGAAATATTTTGACATTGTTGCAGAAATTCATTGCCCCTCGCCCGAAATTCAACCTTGCGAGCAGACTAGCAGGGATACCGATGATCATATTCTGGAAGATGTGACTCTAACTAAATATTTAAAGAGAAGAAAAGTAAAAATAAAGTGACTAAACAAATTTTGAGTAATTCTTATTTATAAAAAAAACATTTAATGGTTTTTTTCTCTGTTTCATGAATGAATGCTTTAATGAATGGTTTACTGATTTTTTTTTTTTGCCATTGACTAAATGAATTTTTTATTGAATGAGTTAATGAATGGTTTAGTGACTGGTTTTTTCAGCTGTTGAATGATTGAATGGTTTAATGAATGATTTAAAAAATGATTTAATGAAAGCATCTTTCAACTATTGAGTGAAATAATTTGCAGTAGATGCATTGTTATTGCATTGTAGATGCATTGTTATTTGGATTGTGAAATAGTGAAATAAATTGTTATTCACAAGTAGATGCATTGGGTTTGGGGAGTTGAGAGTGATGTGAGGGGGGTGAGGGGCCATAAGAGCTTCTACCTTCATGTGGTTAGTCCTGTTTAGTAGAGAATATTAAATTATTCTCGAAACAGAGAGGAACTCAATGAATGGTAAGGAAGAATACATTAAAAAACATCTATTTCTATAATTTTAGTGTATAATTTTCACTATATATATTTGAATCCTCCATTGGAACTTGTTACAGATAGCGTTGAGAAACATTTTCATAGTTAAGAGGTAAGAAATGGCATTTTGATTAGATCGATGGCCTTATATACATAGTATTTTTTGTTATCTATGTTTTATTAGGTGGTCTATTCCTAACAAATAATTTACTTGAATAGTTGAATAGTAATGTAATTTACATTGTAATAGAATTGTATTTATTTAGATTGGTTTTGTTATTTTCATAAACAAACATAAATTTATTTGATGGGTCCTAACATGAAACTATTGCAACAGGACAAAAAATGAAGTATGTTGATCCTAATCACTTCAAGGGTAAACATCAATATGCTCTTGTTACTCGAAAGGGTTACTGGAAGGTATGTAATAGAATCATGTTAGTTTTCTAGGTTTAAGATTGACTGTATTTAAGGATAAACTCATACATACCATGTTCTTTGTATGAGTCATAGTTACTAGTAGGTATGTAATGGATTTAATATACTCTAATAAATTGATTTTGCTCTTTCCTTTAGTTTGACATGAGAGACTTCCTCATTGATGATCAATCAATAGGTCAGCATACAGTCCATCTTATTCAATTGGGCACATGGTTGCTTCTTAAGGAATCTTATGAAAATATTGATGGCATTTTATGAACATTTTGTTGCAGATTTCTGTGTTGGAGGTTGTGTTTCTATTGCAGATTCTGGAACTTCTTTGCTAGTTGGTCCATCCGTAAAGCTTGCATACCTTTGATATTTTGTAAATTTCTTATATAAGTTAGCGGTGTTTTCTAGGTTTGTGCACGATATGCTATTGCACAGGGGTGTGGCACTTCTGATGCTTGTATGCTATTGCAATGTGTGATCATTATACTATTGCAATGTGTGATTTCCATGCATGATGAATATTTAAAATTATATGCATCTACCATTCTAGGTGAAAATTTTGTTTTCCATGTACGTTCTTAAAAAACAGCCCTTCCAGCTTAGCAAAAAACTCAGTAATATGCTATAGAATCCAACTGGCTCATTTTGAGGGAAGTTTTTCTTCACAAAGAAAAGTATGCAGATCATATTTCCAATGAGATAATCAATGTAATCCCATGGAAATGGATATTGGAACATGGGAAACCAATACTTGACAAGTTGTGTATGCCATTTAACTTGAAGGATAAATGGAGTAATATGAAGAAGAGTAATTACTTAAGCATGTACATACATGGATGAATTAATTATGTCTATTTTGTTCCCAATATTCCTCTTTGGAGGAAAACTGCTTGGAATCTCATGTGTAATCTCAACATATCCTTCTAGCATTCTACTCATTTCACTACAACATTTCAACCCAAAATCCGACGGCCGTCATGTCGGTTTTCCGACACTTCCCTGTCGCATGTATGACACTTTGATTTTTTCTTAAGCGTCGGAAACTTGTTGTTGGTTATCCGACACCTATGTAACCGCCGGTTAAATTTACAGCGTCGGTTAAGCGACGGAATTTCTTCGATAGTAATGAAATTTTTTAATAAAATAACCCTTCATACCGTCGGTTAAGCGACGGATATCAACTGAAGGAGTCGGAAAATCGACATTCAAAGCCATCGGATAAGTGACGGATATCAACTAAAGGCGTCGAAAAATCGACATTCAAAGCCGTCGATGAAGCGACGAGTAAAGCTATTGAGCGTCGGTTAAGCGACGACTCTTAATGTTTTAAAAAAAAAAATCGCCTACAGAAGCGTCGGTTAAGCGACATCTGTAGGCGTTTTTAAAAAAAAAAATCAAAAGGCTTCATTAAAGCTCATTAAAGCGACGTCTGTAGGCGTTTGAAATATTTGCAGATCATTAAAGCTCGCTGCTCCATTGATATCATTGTGCACTATGCCTCTCCAACGGCATGATCATCATCTCTTCCTCTAAAACAAGGGCATGCAGTGTTTTCTCTTCAATCATAACTCTTTTCTACGTTATTATTGTGGCAAGAATACACAAGAAATGTCAATATCAATTACTGAGGCATTGTAGCGAGGCACACAACAATGAGCTAAACATGATGATTTTCATACCTTGTGAGATTAAGTTCACCTTTAAAGTCCCAGACCTCCTTCCAGGAAGGAACTCTTCTAATTTCTCCTGCCGTCGCTTCAATATGGCCCTCACCTCTATGTGCTTGTACCCAATGATCATCAAAATTATCACTGATATGATTATCTTTATCCATTGGAAGCAATTCATAATTGTCCAAGGTCATTGCAACAATCTGAAAAGAATACCAAATGAAGAGAAGATAGCCAAAAGTGCCATCAATGTTATCAACCATAAATTTGCAAGTGCAGACGAAATATTTTTATTTAACTTGCATTAACAAATAATAAAAATGAAGAGAACGAGTATGTCGAGGAATAGCAGCAGTGTATATGAGACTCATCAGTACAACTTTCATTAAGATCTTGTTCAATGTGGCTACATGTAACTTAAACCTGTTCATATGTACAATGACATCAATCTGGTTTTCATGGAAAGAAAAGAATGTACATGCCTTGCACACGAATATTTCACCATTTCTGGAAGAAATTTGCTACGGGCATTGGTTTACCTGTTACTGCAACAAGTTTTAACACTAGAAGCAATTCTTGCAAGTACTGTTATACATTAGCCATTTACAAGATGAAGCACCCAAAATAAACTTGACCCATTTACTAGGATGACCAAATCTGAGTATAAAAAGTGGTTGCTGCAAGCCACTGATACAAATATCATTTAATACTAGGTAATCTTTCTGCTACATGCAGGCAATAATGTCACTGTCAATGTTTCCAAGAAGTGCAGTCACCAACAAGAACTTCACCAACTGGAAGACCTGCTTTATCGGTTGTCCCAGAGCCCTTTGTAAACATGAATCCTAAGTTAGCCATTGTAGTAACAGTCGAGGTTGAATAGAGGCCACTTTTTTCTATCTTCTCACTAGCATATCCACCATCATTTTTTGTACTTACAGCATCCACTGAGGGCAAAAGCTCTGCTAATGCTTCTAAGATCAGATCCCCTCCAGGAAGCTTCTCTGCTAGGTTAAAAGTGAGAAGTTTTGCAGGATGAGATGGTAAAATATGGAATGCTTCCTGAATGGCACGAAGATGTAAAATGCCTAAAACATCCTTTGAAAGTGCTTCTGCCTGTCCAACATATTCAAGATGAAACTTTCGAATGAACTGATGCACACACAAAATCTCTTCAATAATAGCCAACCAATAGTCACGACGTGAATGTCCTGTAAGTTTTGGAAACTCCATAACCACTGGTTCAAGTCTGTAGAATGAACTTTGAAATTTTAATTATATGGGAAAACTAATATCTGCAAGCATCTACAGAAAATAGACGCTAATGTAACATTTGAGAGCCTCACAACCTATCACCCAACTAAGATAACATACAAGAAGTGTCCATGATGAGTCACCTACGTAGATATTGATTTATACATAACAGCCTTGTCAAACAACCGTGCACCCCACGGTCCAGTCAGCTCAGGTTTAACAACCTGTTTCAAATCAGCTGATAAATCATATTTTTTGGCCTTATCATATGATACAATGCCCAATGCCTCAAAATAAAGGGCATGGTCTGTCAGAGTCAGCCGTCCTGAAACATAAACAGAGTCAGTCCTCTTGTAGCAAAAACAACATATAATGCAACAAACAAATATATATACAGTTAGAACCTCATATTAGAAAGGTAACTTGCAAATAGAAAATAAATAAGCACAAACTCTTGATGGAAAGAAAATAATAGACGCACCAGGCCACGCAGAGATGCCCAAATGCTGGAGAACAGGTTGAGTGGTCACAGTACCATCAATATCTATGATCATTTCTCCTTTGTCTAAACGGAGACTAGAAAGATGAGAGGATAACGACTGATTTTTCAATGTTTTGATAGCTCTGTAAAAGAAAATTTATGCAATATTCACTGAAACTGTTGAGTATGTTTACCATCAAGCCCTAACTGGCATCTATGAACTTTCAAAGACTAATAAAGAAACACAATCCATTTAAATATATGTAAACCCTATTTATCATTTTATCTCACTCATGCTCATGTAAAATGTTTAATGTAAATTCTTAGAGGTTAATGTTTTGCATATTGATTGGCTACAATGAACAATAATACATTGACCACAATTATGGAACAAAAAGACAATGCACTGCATAATATACTTATACCCAGAAAATCAGAGAAAAAATAGAATGTCCAACAAATGACCAAAAAAGTAGGTCAATAGGACTGTTAGGTACTAAGATGCCAATACAAAGTGGGAGCACCAAGGCAGCTCCTATAAAATGAAATGCAGAAAGAAAAGTAGTACCAAAACCTAGATATCGAACTCCAAGATGAAGAGCCAATCTAGGAAAGAGATGTACATACTACAGATATAGTAGATCTAGGGCCTGTGAAACAAAAGGCATGTCTGTCAAGTTACATTGGAGGCATCTCTCCTAACATGAGAGGCCAACTGGAGGAAGTGCAGAATAGAACCCTATCCAAAGGAAGAGCTAGAAAAGGAAGTAGACGAAGGAACGTGTCTCTGCCTGGGGTGATGTGCCCATTGCTGTACTCTAGAAGAAATTGGCTAACAACTGGTATGAGGTTGAGAGTGTCTATGTTGTTGGGATCAAACAAAAAAAGAGGAAACCCTTCGCATCTGAACAGGTTCGAAGTCGGAAGAAGTGTCCTCACCTATCTTAATCTGCCTCTTGGTACCTCTCAATGATGGGAGCACCGGAAAAAAGGAAGTGATATGTTGGCTGGAGACTTTTCTAGTAGATGAACGTGACTGAAGGACAAGAGCGGATTCAGAGGGCCTCCTGTAAATACAAGGCCCGGCATCTATAGTCAGGGTACTGAAAGAACCTGGGCAGGGTCTGAAGCTCCCTAAGAAGAAGCCCTCTAAAAAGACAATGGAACCGTCCATGTATCTCATAATATACAGGCCAACGAAAGATAAATATATTAAACCAGATAGGTTGATTTCTTATTTCCATGTTTAGCAGTTAGGTATGCCTATATTTCTCCAGTTCTTATGTATTTTTTGTTTCAGTATAGGCAGTCTTGAACAACAAAATATAAACAAGATCTTTCATAATATAGACCACCACTTGGAGCTTAACATGAAGACATGATCAGAAACATAAAGACAGTATATGATTCTTATGACATTTTGTGTACTCCAAGTCATCATTACATAATGTTGCTATCGTTCTATATAGAACTACAATATTGCTGGATGCCTGATTTCTTTTCCAACCCTATTTACAAATTGTTTAATTATGTAAAATTTCCATCCTGCGGCATATGCCATAAACCGGCCTATGGATTGAAAAATATGGTGCGAAGGGACTGATTACTAGGGAAGCTTATAAGTTCCACTCACTATCACCTCGGTGGACACTTTTCTAACTTAGGTTGGCTCTCATCCAACACAAGGGAGTGTTCTACAATAGGATTGCTAAATCTATCTTTCAAACCCTTGTGACAGCTTCCAGATTTAGCAAAACAGAATTTAAGATATGCAGTAGATGTGTGATGGTGAATTTAAGTAGATCAGTACCTTATCCTTAGAGTGTAGATTGCAAACTTATTTATGAGATAGCTAGTTGATTATGAAGGATATTAAACCAGATAACATACATCAAACAGCCATTCTTGCTGGTATCTGGAAATTGCTTTTACAACCAAATATAGATGTTCAGAATGACTCACCAACACAACTATCAATCATTCAAGTGCATTTATTATATCATATAAGACATAAGCAGCAACAATGAACAACATTCTATTGAATAACCAGCTCTGAATAGATACTTCTGCAATCTGATATCATAAACAGCTAGGAAGAAGGCCCATAGAGCTCTCTTTCAGCACTTCAACAGCTAACATTACCCACTATAACTGTATCATATGATGCCCAGCCAAGAAGAAAAATCCTGAAACGAAATGATGATGACTTTGGATGCAAACAAGCCCTGAATATTTCCAGAAACAAGCTTCACACATGCAGATTTATCTTCAGCCCCAAAAACAAGAGTCTAGGGGATTTTTCCACAATGATCTCAGGAGTTGCAATTGAATGTGAGGTCTCTTTTTACAGGCTTTCTTTAAAACTCTAGAATAAAATAATAATAGAGTGCTCTAGCGTACCCTAAAAGAAGGAAGCATGCTCCATTCCTAAGTCGTCATTTCAAGCTTTGAATGGGTCAACGGTACCTTTTGTCATCTCCCCTGGGCACAAAAGTGATAGGGGCCGAAGCTTGGACCTCTAGACCACCAGTTCTCTCAACACAGAAGACTCCCAAGGCCAAGCCATCTGAACCTGCACCTGTACCTGTATCTGAACCACCCGGACTTGGTTGTTAGTTTATGCTTGTGATT
>LPNX010323198.1:84076-187285 GCA_001517045.1 Pseudotsuga menziesii
TTCTACAGCAAACTTATGCCTATTTTGGCTTATTATCCGTAACCCAATTTTATATGATGTTCAAACACCAAATTTTTGAGTTGCCATTGGGTCTGATATAATACAAAATTTTACTTAGAGGAAACGATGTCTGGTAATGCTGGGCTTCTGTATGCTTGTCAAGTTCACCTTCCATAATGTTAAGTTCAGTTGGGATAATTATGTTTCAGCTTATACACACCACAATACAAACAATTTTTAGTCATAATAGTCATTGCTGCAAAGCATCCAGCTGTCTAGCATATGATGTATTCCTTGATATTCGGTCTCTGAAGGAATAGACATGACCTAGTAGAGGCTACTTGAATCTTTTAACCCAGTTGTCAGTTATGATTTGTATTAGATTACAATTGACCTGAAAACCACCCTCTAGATGTGATCTGTAAAGTTTGCCAGTAATCAATGGTGTTTTGGATTTGGTATGGTGTAAACTATGAGTTATAACATATGTAAAGAAGCTAACCCATTATGGGCTTATTTATAATTGACGCATAAGAACACTTTTTTGAAGAACATTTGAAGCTTTTATTTCACTAGTTCTTAGTTAGAAGCCAGAGTAGATGAATGTGAAGATTGGATCTGAACAGATCAAATGACGGAGTAGCACTGGAAACTTTTTGAATATCATTGCTGGGAATTTTGTGCAACAGGTAACGTGGGATGAGCCAGAGTTGTTACAAAGTGTCAAAAGAGTAAGCCCTTGGATGGTAGAGGTTGTTTCCAACATGCCTGCCATCCAAATGACACCCTTTATGCTTCCAAAGAAGAAGCTCCGAGTTACTCAGCCTCCGGATTTTCATCTTGAGGGCCAAAGGGGGATCATGGGACTCCAAATGGCTACTCTCACCAATAATGTGCTAGGGCAGATAAACCCTTGGCACAGTGTTTCAGAAAATGTACCTGCAGGCATGCAGGGAGCCAGGCATGATACTATTTATGGGATGAGTTTCTCAGATATACATCAGAACAACATCCAATCTAGATTTTTCTTAGATAATGTGAAGCACCAAGAACCAGTCGCTATGTCCACACGTGTATCCACAGAACTCAATATAGGAAGCGTTTCTAAGCTCGAAAGGTCTGAGGTGCACAATAGTCTATCTTGTTTGCTGACCATGGGAAATTCATCACAGAGTGAGCATAAAATCAGTAGGTGCACCACTAGCTCTACGTCGAAGAGCACACCTTTTCTATTGTTTGGGAAGCCTATACATACAGACCAATCTCCAAGATCTCAACAGCAGCAGGAGTCTGCAGTTAGCTCTGCAGATGGGCTTGGTTTCCAATCCTTCAATGACACTGGTTCACCTGGGCTTACAAACAACAGCTCAACTGATGTAAATCAAGAAGCTGAGGATAGGGTTCAAAAGCTGATAAAAGAAAAGGCAGGTGGATCAAAAATATCTGATAATTCTATTATTACGCACCAAAATGGGAATAGCTTGGATGCTGCTGGAACCAATGGTGTCAAAAGTCTTCAGAGGTTTAAACATGAAACTGGTATACTCAGTTTGAAGAAAAAATACACATGAAAAGACATCAGAGGATCCAGTTATCCCCTGCAAAGTCTTTAGTGAGGCTGAAGAAGTAGGTCGAACCCTCAATCTAACAATGTTCAGCAGTTATGAACAGCTCTATGACAGGTTACGCAAAATGTTTGGTATTGAGGATTTGGAGCTGTCAAACCGTATTCTCTATAAGGATATTGGCAATATTCTGAGGCATGTTGGAGAGGAACCTTACGGGTATTTTTATCTCTCTTCAAAATTTACATCTGATCCATACTTGTTAACTGGAACTTGTTATCCAGTTATAAAGCTGCCTCTTTGGGGTCCTGGCAATGTGGAAAGAGTTAGACAACATAACGCATGTTAAAACAATGGAGGATATTGCAGGCCAATGGATATTATCAAGAATTTAAGAGTGTGCATTATGAATTTGGTAGAAGTTTATGTCCCTCCCAATATGGTAGGAAGATTGTGCTCGAGAGGAGATTGTGGAAGTGATAGCAAGGGGTGAATTCTGTACTCACAGAGTGGCATATATACCAAGATAGAAGTCCATAGGAAAAGGCAGGCTGATCATAGGGATGACTATGAAAGTTCCAAGGAATAGTTTAATCTCAGTGAACTTGGTTGGCATGGTGACAAGGGACTTATTTGGTCCAGACTTCAACCAATGTCAAGGCAGCAGCCTTAAAATAACAAACTAAATAGAGTTTATTATTCCAACACCATGCCTCATAATTTCAGAACTTAATTTTACAGGGTTATGGAAGCTAGTTTTGTATGGGACATTATTTGGTGTTTTTGCAGGCAGTCCTCTGGATATTGATGGGCTGGGACATAATACTCCTTTCAAATTAATAGTCGGCCCTTTTTAAACAAGGAATTTATAGATAGGTTGCACCACTGGTGGCAGGAGGCTACTTTAGAGGTGCAAGATTTCCCTTCATGGCAAGAGAAATGGTCGAGAATGGAGATCTTTTAAAAGAATAAAATCATTTATATTTAGCTACTTGGTTTGTTGGTATGAGGGTTTATAGAGAATCACTCTTATCTAAATTTTCACAAATAAGGTTAATGGGAGAACAGTCAGGCTGGACCAATATTTCGAAAGACAAGAAGGATTGTGCATCTAAAGCTGGAGGCATTGAACCAAGAGGAGAAGTACAGGAAATGATCTTATGATTGGATTAGGATAAGGGGAATGAATCACCCAAAATTTTCAAGGTACGTTAAGAACAAGAAAAAGAAAATCTTTAAATCTTGTAACTCCAAAAATGATCTTGCTACAGGCCAGTCTCTAATTAGAGAAGACATCACATTCTATTTTAAAAATACCTGCCACACTAAGGGCTATAGATGTAGAAGAGAAATTGCCACCAACATTATTTTGTGTAAATTGTGTATTTAGCAAGAAGAGATGATTAGAAGAAACCAAGGCAGCAATAAAAACTTTCTAGCTGACAATTCTTCAGGGCCAGATAACCTTTGTACAAAATTTGATAATCTAATGGCAGAAAAAATTGTCCCTCTCTTCAAAGAGAAAATTTTAGAAGTTCAAAACACAGGCATTTTCCACCCTGCTTTCTATGCTACCTTTGTTGCGTCAGTGCTAAAAGAAAGGGCATTGATGACTGTTGCAAGTGGGCCTATGTCATTGTGTTTTGTTAACGCTAAAGTTTATAGCTATAGTGTTGGTTGATAGAATCTACCCTTTAATTGCAGATATGATTTTAGCCAACCAAATTGGCTCTGTTCCAGGCAGAAAGATAGAGATAGCATTACCATTTTGAAAAAGGTGTTACATGCGACCCATCTTTCTAAGCGACCATGCCTTCTTCTTAGACTGGGCATGGAGAAGGTTCATGGCAGATTGGAACAGGATTTTCCTATGTCAATAGTAAATACTACACGTAAGGGAGTCAATGGCAGAACATTTTATGGGTGGTGAATGTCATGCATACCAAAAATATAGTTGTCTTGGTCTATGGAGTCCATACAAGTTTTCTCACATGTTGGGATAGGAGTAAGACAAGGCTGTCCTTTATCTGCTTTATATTTTCATGGTTGCAAGGGTTCTCTTGCAGCTTGTCCTTACTTGGATGATGCCAGTAGCCTTAGAGGGGTCAAGCTGCTTTATTAAATTATTATTATTAGCTGTTTGCAGATAATACAATTTTCATGGATGAAACCTTACTTTTGAATGTTGGAAGTTGGCCCTTTGAATATTTGATGAGGACTCGGAAGCTAAAGTTCACTTTGGCAAATAGAAGCTGTTGGTTAGTTTTGTCCATCCTGTGATGGCGCTTCATATTTCTATTACCATCAGGGTTGAACTTTTCCTTCAATCTTCTACCTAGGTATTCTGATGGGACTTGGGCAGCTGAAAGTGGAAGGTTGGAATCTATTTTGGAGAAAATTTAAAAGAAATTAGAAGCTTGCCAGACCTGAATTAGTAGGAAAAGATGTAGCGTTAAAATATACCTTTAGCCGCATATCATACTCGTAATTTAAGTTAGCAAAAGGATACTGAAGATTTTCTTTGATTATCTATGGGCTCTTATGATAAACATTTGCATAAAACTAAGCCATGGTCTGTGCTTTGGTCGTTAAGGGAGGTCTGGGATCTCAAGGGACCCAATGTTAATTTTAAAGGAAAAAAGTGTTAAAAGGATACACGATTTTCTCAATTCTTTAGGACACCTTTGTCAAGAGGTAATTTCAAAAAGGTTTCTCCAGCAATAGTTTTCATCTAAATTGATATTTTCATCAAGCCAGTACTAGTGGAACCTGTCATTGCAAGTTGATGGGGCAGGCTTGGCCAAATTTAATCTTGGATCTTTTTGTCAGCCATATAAGTGAAGGCTATTTGGAGACGGAAGGTGTGCAAGAGCCGTTCTTTATCTTAAAATACTATGGAATAGAATAAGGTTAAGGACCTCGAGACTAAAAATTGTTTGGATTGGATCTATGTAGAAGTATTTTGTTATCTAAAGATGAAATGATGACTGTTGTATGTTTCAGAGAAAAGGCTTAGGATATTACCAGGATTTTATGGTTAGCAAGCTTTCAAGGAGAGGTGTATACTTTCAACTATTATAAAGGTCTTAAATGTAAGGATAAACAAACAATATTTTCTAAAAATGAATATTTAAGGATTTATATGATAATGTTTTG
Source organism: Pseudotsuga menziesii (assembly GCA_001517045.1). Lineage (NCBI taxonomy): Eukaryota > Viridiplantae > Streptophyta > Pinopsida > Pinales > Pinaceae > Pseudotsuga > Pseudotsuga menziesii. The sequence continues at coordinate 88,798 of LPNX010323198.1, forward strand.
ATAAATAAATCTTGGTTCTTGTAATGAAGTGGTTTTGATGCAAAAAATTGATAAAAAGATTTGATTAACAATCTCTGATAATTCTAGCATTTCGCACCAAAATGGGAATAGCTTGGATGCTGCTGGAACCAATGGTGTCAAAAGTCTTCAGAGGTTTAAACATGAAACTGGTATACTCAGTTTGAAGAAAAGTACACATGAAAAGACATCAGAGGATCCAGTTCTCCCTTGCAAAGTATTTAGTGAGGCTGAAGAAGTAGGTCAAACCCTCCACAAAGGCACATCGAACATTTTGGCAAGCCCTTCACTGTCCACAAGTTTCTGCATAACCTGTAAACATAAGCCTCTCCCATACACTACAGTATATACATATAATGCAAAATAATTTCCATTCATCCAAGAATGCCTTTAAAGGAAAAAAATTACAAGCTCAAGGCAAATACCCAATCTTCCAAAATTAAAATAAAGAGAAAGCACAATTCCATAATCATAGGAAGAATGAAAGCTCACCTTAAACACCTTTGGCCTTGTGCCTTCGATGCTAATTTATTTGTCATTCCACTCCCCAGAGGACTCAAAAAACATGGATTTAAATACAGGGGAACGTGCTGCCAGAACAACTCCGTGGGCATGAAATTTTTCCCCTGATACATGAAATGTGACATCCGCATTTTCAACATCTTCAAGTAGTTCCCCAAATTGTTGACCCAAGTTTGATTCAGGGATGTGAATATAGTGCAATCTGGGGCCTTGAATAGCAGAAACCACAACCCCAACTCTCCTAAAGCAAGGGGATGGATCAAAAATCTCTCCTAAATCTGCATGTTCCTCTAAATCTGGAAGGGTATCTCTGTAAATAAAGTCAAGGGATTCTCCACGCAGAGGCAACTCAAGGGGTTCTCCACGCATTCTTAACACAAAGGTCACACCAACTTAGGGTTCAAGGTAACCCTCGACACTGGACCAACTCCATGTTCAAGAGAGCAATCACCAAGACACATCGGAACAAGCCCTAAGTCCGTTATCCAAGTTATCTTCTTCAGGCCAGACCAATGTGGCTCAAGATCTACGTCTCTCCTACACATTGGCTTCGTCCTTCCATGCCAATTCCATGGACATGAAAGCATTAATTTTCAAGACTGTGTAGTTATGAAAGCAACAGTAGAGCTTACTATCCGATGGGGGATATTGCCCTATCTCAGCCCAACAGATACGGATATCAATCTCAGCGCTTCAATATCCTTTACGTTGCAGTAAGCGTATCAAGGTTTCCTCCTAAAAGGAGTAGTGTTTCAATTGAGGGAGGTTACAGTGGAGATGCAAAACTTGAGAACCTCACGCAAGTCTCCAACTAGAATTCTTCATTTCACGCAACAGTTGAGAGGGCATTCACCACCCTCACACAAAGGAGGGAACTCGATTCACTCAACAATGAAGAGGTGAATGAAAAATGGTTGTTGTCAACAGACTATTTTGCAAAGCATTGAGTCCACATTCTTTTCTTCTGTGAAGTTACCTCCACCCTAACAAAAAGGAGAGAGCTCGATTAGAAAAGTTAAAATTGGTTGTTGTCAGCGCCGTCGCTTAAGCGATGCTTCCTCACTCACCGTTGCTTAAGAGACGGTTAACCGACGGTTATGAGGATAGTCGTCGCTTAACTGACGCGTCTGGCCACATTTACAAAAAAAAATTCTATCCTTGTGATTTTTGGTAGGTTTAAAAGAAAAAATCCACGTGCCGTCGGAAGTAACCGTCGGATTTTGGATCGAAATGTAGTAGTGTTTATACTAATACTTCCTTCATAGTGTCACATTTTTCAACATTATTGGACTTTATGCCATCTAAGACTCTTATTTGCACCATTTCATAACACTCCTTGGTATCCTTCATTGCATTTATGAAGTTCTTTGTAAAAAACAAAACTTCTCTCTGGCCCTTATCTTTAATTGACAACTAAATTATTTTTCTATCCTTTATAATGTCCTAAGTTCTTCTCAAGTGATTTATGTCTCCATTGGGCATCCACAAACTACTTATATTTTACATTTTAGCCCTTCAGTTGAATTGGACTTGAGCATGCATTTTATTTATATGTTTGACAAAATGATTCTATATCATCACTCATTTGGACATGTTGAGTGAAAATCTATCAGATCTAAAACACTAATTAGATTATTTTGATGCATAAAATTCAATGATCACAGACAGAGTGTGTGCTCTAGAATGAAAAATATATATAGAAGCATACCATACTATATGTTGTAAGAGTTGTTAGGTAAAGAACTATAAATGAAAAGGATATAGATTATTTGCATATTTATTGGAATAATCTCCACCATTATCTGTGTGAAGGATATTGATCCCCTTACCAGATTGTTTCTTTGCAAGAGCTTTAAAATCTTGAAGACAAGCAAACGCATCAGATTTGTGTTTTAAGAAGTAGACCCCTGAGTATATTGAGATGTAATCAATGAAGGTTAGTAGTAAGTACGTATATTTATTTATTCATAGATAGGTGAGGAAAGGGATCAGTAATGTCATCGGGCACAAACTTAAGAAGTGATGTGGCTCTCTTAGCCTTTCCTTTCTCAAATCTCTCTTCAAGGTGCCTACCAAGAGTATATATTGGACAAACTCCATCCAAGAAGGATATAGGGGGAAACCCCACTATCCCTTCTTGTTTGATTAATTGATGCAATTAACGTAAGTTAAATTTCCCAAACATATCATGCCATAAGTTACTAACATCATTAGAATGCATTAACAAAGCTAAAGTAGGAGTTTTAAGCAAAAACTTTGAAAAAACATTCAATTTATTTTTGTGATCAACTTTTCCAAGTGAAATATTTGAACCATCAATTGAATTTGAAATAATTATTGAGTATTTGGTGAAGACAACTTGCTTACCATGGCCTGAGTGTGTCATTTGATAGATGGAAATCATATTTTTCAGACAGATAAGGTACAAGTAAAACATCTTGAAATTTCCCATCTTCTTGTAAAATATCACAAAAGATTCGTGCATTCAAGACATTCAGATGTTACCACTGTTACTACATGTTTAAGTGAACTACACTACACCGCTTCCTGAATGGAAACCTATAGATTTTTTCTTTTGTTAAATCTACCACCAGGCGTCGCTTTTCTGATGGTGTTGCGACACTTTTGTTAAATATCTAACACCTTCAACCGACACTTTTTATTAAACCTCCGACACCTTTCCCGTTGAATATTCGACACTTTCAGGAAAACTCCGACGACATTGCCATGACTTCGACACTTCAGCCCGTCAGAAGACCGACCCTTCAAGTGTCAGGAGGCGTCGGATATTTGACGCTTTCCAAAAAAAACATCGACAGCATGGCCATGACTCCGACACTTCAACCCGCTGGAAGGCCAACCCTTCAAGTGTCGGTAGGTGTCGGATATTTGACGATTTTTGCAAGTTTTTAGTGACACTTTGAAATAGATAACTGTCGAATAGGCGACACCCTGTGGTGTCAAATCTTCAACTAACTAAGGTATCATGTCGAATATATGACACTATGCCACCACCGGCAAAAAAAAGTGCATGTGTCGAAGATGCGACTAAGAAGTGTCAAATTTCAGACATACAAGGTGTCGAATTTTGAGTTGAAATTCTATTGTGACAGTATTCTACATGATTGTAGTGACAACATTTAAAGAATTCATTCATAAATTCCTTGAGGTGTATCTAGACTATGGACAATGTTCAATTTATTTAAGGACCATGTTCAGGTACTCAGATTAATGTTAGATAGATGTAGACTGTTATAGATTTCTTTAAATTTGAAGAGATGCATTTTTTGTACACTAGTTGGAGTGTTATTGGGTCATGTAATTTGTAAAGAAGGGTTGTTGGTAGATCCAACTAAGGTTACAATGATAGTAAACTTACTAGCATCGACTTCTGTAAAGATGGTGTGTGTTACTTTAGGGAATACAAGATATTACAGAAATTTTATAAGGAACTACACAAAAATTACCACGCCACTGGAGAAACTATTGAAAAGAGATAATAAATACGAATGGGCCTCGTAGTGCTAGGAAGCAGTCGACCTGTTAAAGGATAAGTTGGTGACAACATTGATACTAATTTTTCCAGATTGGATGAAGATATTGCATGTACATGTGGGTAATTCATCTATAGATTTGGGGATTGAATTGGCGTATCTTGGAGAAGGGAACATCAACCATCCAATTTATTTTGTAAGCATGAATATTTCAAATGCAGATAAGGAAATATACCACCACAGAGTGAGAAGGATTAGTAGTGGTATACGCATTGCAAAAAATTCAACACTATATATTGGGTAATTTCTTTAATTTTTTTTACTGATCACTCTGTTTTGAATTACTTAGTTAACAAGCTAGTGAAGGGGGAAGGATTTGTTGTTGGTTGTTTCTATTTCAGGAATTTGATTTGAAGTGGTGGTTAATTCATGAAAGCATAACGTGGGTATATATTATTTATCTTGGATAGAAAATGGTGAAATAGAGGGAAGTATAGATGACCAATTTCCATATGGGCAATTATTTCCTAGATGCGACACCTAATCAATTTAAATAAATTGTAGCTTTCTTAATGGCATGGAAAACACTATAGGTCTATACATTGGAACATCGATGGAAATTGGTCACAAGGAGCACACATTACTAGCTGATTGTTGGTAATTTATATAAATTAGGATCCAATGGTATATTTTGTAGTTGCATTATGTAGCATGCGAACAATGTAGTACTACATGAATCACATGAAGGAATATCAAGAGGTCACAATACAAGAAAGGTGACAACAATAAAAGTATTGCACATAGGTTTGTGTGGGCCTTCACTATTTTTAGAAGCTAAAGAATACTGTAAATAATGTGGTGTTTGCTAGCTTGTAGGATATCCATCAACACACAATCAATTTTCACTGGATCCAATTATTGTCTTGGAACCATTTGAAAAATGGGTTATTGATTTTGTGGGTCCTATACACCCACCATCAAAAAGATCTGGCACAAGATATATAATTACAACAATAGAGTATTGATGCATTGGGAAGAGGCAACGTTAGTGAAGGAGTGTACATCAGAAGTTGTTGTGCGGTTTATTTTCGAAAATATTATCACTAGGTTTGGTTGTCCTAAGGTTTTTTTGAGGGACCAAGGAACACATTTTTTTAATGCCACAATTTTGGAGTTGACACAGGAATTTATGATTCACCATTAAAAGAGAACACCTTATCATCCACAAGCAAATGGAACAGTAGAAGCATTTAACAAAGTATTGGAGCACAGATCAACAAAGGTTTGTAATGTAGATAGGGATGATTGGGATCAGATAATTTTAGTATTTTATGGGCATATCCTACTACTTACAAGAGACTGAAATTTTTTACATTTCAGTTAGTTTATTGAAAAGAAGCAGTGATGCTCATGGAATTTGTAGTTCCAAGCTTGTGCATTGTGCTTGCCACAAATATGAATGATGATGAGTCTTTACAAAGCCAATTGCAGAGTCTGATGGAGTTGGAAGAGGACAAGTTACTTGTTGGATTTAGTCAACAATTGAAAAAGTGTCAACAAAAAGCATGGCATGATAAAAATATTTGGAATGTTAACTAGAGATTGGTTCTTTGGTTTTGTTGTATGATAGTAGATATATGAAATACCTAAAAAAGTTGTACATGAGCTGGATGGTTTATTTTTGAATTACCTACATTAGAGAGGTAAGTGCAATAAAGTTGCAAACATTATGGGGTGATCTACTAAACGGATGGATGCATTATGGGGTGATCTACTAAAAGGATTGATGAATGAAAGTTGATTGAAAGTGCACTACGACCCGCAGGATTTAGAGGTATGAAATCTAAAACAATGATTTGTAATTATGTACATAGTAGATTGAGTAGGAGCCATTTTTTTTATGGAAAGTTTGTTGGTTAGGCCTATTTATGGAAAGTAATGAGGACTTAAAACCCATAAACGTGGGGGAATTTTAATTTTGAAAATAAATAAAGTATAACACATTGCACATTTATTGGAAAGTGAATAATGATGACATATGATGGGAAAGTGGATCGAGAAAAGTAATAACGAAGAATCAAAGTGATAGATACCTGATGGGTAAGGAGATTTCACATGTTACATAAAGTATGGAAACAATTCAAGAATGTAGCGGTGCCATTTATGAAGACAAAACAACATTAACGAGAAGTAAAGTTGTTTTAAAAGGAACTTAGTAGTTGAATAACTCATTCTGTTGATCTGAGTGTCTAAGTAGTGATAAGTAAGCGTGTAGAAGGGAGAAAAGAGTCGTAATGTGAAGGATTCAAAGTTGCATAAACAAATCGATAATGGCAATATCCAATGTTCATAAGGCATGACCAAAACAGAAGGTGATGAAAATGCCTATGGTTGAGATAGACCACAGGGTCGATATAAAAGGGAAGTTTCTTGAAAAGGTACCATCCATTAAGTTTCAGGACTTCAACCTTAAGGACAAAGACAATTTTCCAATGTTACAGTTTGACAATTATGTTGAGATTGTTGCCCATAATGATGGTGTTGAGGAAATAGTTCCAAAACAATGGGTGTATCATCTTGTTAAGTCGGGAATTATGACTTTGCTAGAGGTTCCTCATTTTAGGAGGGACCAAGTATTATGCATTGCATTATAGTTCTCTTGAATCAGTTGCATGGAGGATGTATTTGGTTGGATTAGGATAAGCCCTATTATAGAGCTAATTCATAAAATTTCAAGATTGTCGCAGATAAGGGAGGATCCAGCTGAAGCGATTGCAACTCATGATATGAAGGAGGAGGAAGCTTATGCAAAGTATGGGACACATTGAGGAACTCGAGGCTCATTCATTTTAGCTATTTCAAGTTCAAAAATTTGATTTGCAACTCAGATTTTTACTGGTAAATTCATAAGGAAATGTCGAAAGCAGGAGTGCCCAGTCAGGGTTCTGTTTGCGGTAGAGCGCTGATCTCAGGTAATCAAGATGAATTGGGAAAAGTATCTATTATATTAGTTTGTACAATATTGTTTAGATACTTAGGATGTGGGTGAGGAATTGCATCTCATTTGGGTTCTGTTTCTAGCCGCAATGATTGAATGGAAAGTGCCACAGGGAAGGCAATATGCCATATAAGTGACAAAAACATTTCCCACTCCCAAGTTTAGTAGATGGAAGTTTAATACATATAATGAGTTTTAGAAAGCAACTAATTTCACATTTTAGTGTTGGTATACCAATATGATTCAATTGACAGCCGAGGCATATCGGATTCCACCTTAGTTGATTGACAAGTATGACTCTGCAGTTTGTTTTTTAGTTGATAATAATAATGCTTCTATTTCACCATGCTTAGATACTTTAAAGAGAGCATATGTTTTAGCATTCCGTGTGACAAAGGAGGATATTGAAGAAGTATTGCAAGATTAGTCCTCCGAGTTTCACTTAAAATCTGATTCAGATGTAGAGATACTAAACACTATGAAGGGTACATCACAAAAGAAGCAAGAAGCAAAAGGATCAGTGAGCTCAAATGTGTGTGGTTCTCCAAGGATAAGTGTGCAAAAGAATAAGGGTCTTGAACAAACTGAGGAGGTACCTAAGCTGTGCAAGACAAACCATACTACATTTTTTTCCTCAGTAATTATAGAAGAAGAGCCACTAGTGACACACACAGAAAAACGACAACCAAGAACATCATAGAAGGAGAAGCAGGCTAGAACACAACTGTTTCAGGTGAAGGGGACTTCAACAATGGAATTGATAGAGTTATAACAAATCATTGGTTTAATTGAGACCAATTTACAAGCACAACAATCGTTGCAAGTGATCTCTACCAAGCAATTGGGTAAGTTAAAAGGTAAGTTGAAGATCGGTGATTCCACATCGAAAAGTTTGCAGATGGACATTGATAGTATTGCTCTGGACAGTGAGAGAAGACAAATGGTCACAACAAGATATATTAGTGTTGACCCTTGCGTAGTGATACAAAAAGAAAATGGAAGGATCATTTGTAATGGTAGTTAATCTGCTTAGTATTGAGATAGATCTATCGTAGGTTTCATTCCAATAGTTGCAAGAGTACATTACACTTGTGACAGAGGAGATGGTTGTGCGCCATTTGGATTTGAGCAAAGCATACAATGACATTCAACGGATTCATGCAAAGATCATTGTTAAGCATTCTTACTTAAGTATAGCAGTAGAGGAGTTGCTTTTGGGATCACGTTAAGGAGAAACTTTATCCACTACATCCTAGGATAAATGTGAAGACATTAAAGTATTGATTGAAGGCTTGTAGGCACAAAACCAGACACTTGAAGATCAATTGTCCAAGACAGAGACATTTGAGGAAGTAGAATTGAAACAACATATTGTTCAGACTGAGGAAACATTTGACAAAGCAAAGAGCACAATACAAAATATTTCAAAACCGATAAAAAATTGCTTTTATGGTTTGGAGTCATTTACAACAATTATTTGAGGTAGAATAGAAAGAGAAACAAGTTAAGGCATGGGAAGAAGGAAATAAAACTAAAACGTAGTACTTATAAACATTGTTGATGTCTGTAAGGATGGAGGCCATGACTAAAATTTCTAGCGTCACCCAGAAGATAAATATGGCTAAGATAGAGAAACAACAAATGACAACTTGGGTTATGGAACTACAAAACCAAGTCGAGAAGAAGTATGCAATCGTTACAGAAATTCATGAAAAATACCAGAATGCAATTGAGATGGGTGGAACCATGCGCCCAAATCAGGAGTATACAACAAAGGAAGAAGCAGGGAGGTTCCAAAAATATTTTGAGGTTTTGTTGCAGTCTGTAGAGCAATTGGACAGTCAATTTTTGGAGTTTGCAGCGTAGTTGAAACAAGTGTTTCCATCAATTCAGTAGGTGATGTTTGAAGAGTAAATATGGGATCGACGGTAAGCCCAACATAGTGATGGGGCCTGTTGGTGCTATAGTTGATATAATTTTAAGTTTGTATCAACTCTAGATGATATTGTAAATAAGCACTCTGTGTTGTAAAGTTATTAGCCTGTTATCTGTTAATGTAAGCAAATAGATTAGTTAAAAAATAGTTGGTAAGAGACATACCTATCTTAGTTTTGTATAAAGAGGCAAGATATGGGATTGTCTCGGGTTGATGTTAGTTCCTGTCTTTGCGTTGTGATGTATACCTTATGTGAATGGAAGTTTGTGTTTAAATGAGTTACTACACATGAATCTCTAAATGCGTATGAATGTATAATTGTGAAGGTGAATGATTATGTTCAATCCATGCAATTGCCATTCCTATATTCATTCTTTGTAATCGCTATGAGTGTCTCGGGTGAGACCATATCCTTTCACGATGCTAGAAATGTCAATGCTCATAGGGTTGTTGTTGGTAACCTAATTTTGAATCACAACATGGATCAGTAGAGAAATTTTACCCAACATATCAAGTTATGCAGGTATTCAAAGAATTTCTTAAACAGAACACGGAAGGAATTCAAGGAATATCAACTATAGACAAAAGTAACCTAAATACGTTTCTCACTAATAAAACCAAAAATATAGCACAAATTCCAAGATCAAGGGTGAGATCATGACAATAATGGAGCGTGTGGCCATAAAGATTGCAAAGAATGCAAGGGTAATTGGTCCAAGTATGGGTGGTACGTTTATGCTTGGTTCAACTAGAGTATTGATGGGGATTATGGGTACCCCAACATTACCAGTATTGTGTCCATGTGATGGGTGATTATGGTGTTTGGTCTTATTTTTACTCTCTTTGAGTGGTGGAGGGACATAATGACTTTGAGGGGGTTGGTTTTGAATAAATTGGGAAGAAAATGATTGTGTGGTGTTATTATGAGGGAATACAAATTATTTTTACTAGTGTTTCTCTTGAGGATAGCTACAAGCCGAGGGTTTGAGGGTTGTGCCCCAATTTGTTTTCTTCATTATGGGTCTAAAATTTATGTTTTTGAAAAGAAAAGTGCTCAAGTGGTGAGCAAATGTGTGTGATTGAAGTGAATGAAAAAAAATCAAGCACTCCCTAGAAAAGAAAACAACTCACTAACTTATGGAAGCTTATTCACACAAACAAGAACAACTCTTCCAAATGTTTCTTAGCTATATGGTCCTCATCTCTATTGTGAGAAACAAGAAGAAAATATGTATAGGTACCTCCAAACTCTCACTGATAGTGGTTTTCTTCAGTGAGTGAGTGAAGTTTCAAGAAACAATTATAACTGTAAGGCATTGGGTGGTGAAGTACCACATTAGTCTACACAAATGTGTTTTGCGTGCCCCCTCACTTGTGAGAGCTACCCAAGGAAAGAGCCCTAATATATTGGATACTAGGATACCTCGTTATCATATACATATGGCAAGTTTCCCGCACCTTTAGCTAAAATCCATGAAGCAAGGGGTCTTCAATACTAAGAGGACAAAGTGACCCAAACAAACCTTCAATCATGTTCTTGGCATGCACCACCCTGAAAGGATGGGCTTGTCGTTAAACTTGTTGTAATTGTATACGATACAAAATCATTTTATCTCCCTTGATGGACAATGACTATGTTTCAAATGTGAAATAGTTGTGGCAAGCTGTTTGGATTCCTGTTCCCATAGCCTTATCTTAACTACAACTTATTTTTGGTCTCCAAATGGAGTTAAGTTGGTTTAGATTAGGAAAAATTTGAAGTCTGATCTTTGGCGGCATGAACCAAACATATAGTTTTCAGGTGTGATTTGTGTGACAATGATCGACTTTAAAACTAATGACAGGAAGTAAAATTTTAATAGCAAACGAAACTGGAATGATATTTTCAAAACTTGATTCAATAAACTACTAAAATGACGATTCACTCAAATCCTAGGGGTTAGAGAAAATGATTCAGTAAAAGATGATTTTGAAATGAAAGCAACAGTTTGAAGAACAAGAATGGAGTTCTCTTCGTTACCTCTTAGTTTGAAGTTTTGAATCTGCTGCTCTTGATCGCTTGCTCCATTAAAATTGAAAGTTCCATGTAACTTACAACTGGATGTGTGTGGAGAAGATATGCTCGACCCATTATTTATTTAATAAAGTTTGGATGTTTGTGTGGGAGATATATTCAACCCATTAATTATTTAATAAAGTTTGGATGTTTCTGTCGAAGATATGTTCAACCCATTATTGTGTTGAGAGGCGCTTTACAACCCAATACGGGAGAGATGTTGTAACATTTGTTCCTAACAAAATAATAATTTCTTTTTTTTTTATAATTATACGCCAAAATAAATCTCAGCGAGAAAAACAACCTAATATGGGGGAGATGATGTAACGTTTGTTCCTAATGAAAGTTATAAAAAATAAAAATTTTAATTATCGGCCAAAATAAATGTCGACCATAAAAACAACCGAATATGAGGGAGATGTTGTAACGTTTGTTCCTAACAAAATAATAAAACATACAAATTTTAATTATCTGCCAAAATAAATGTCGACCATAAAAACAACCAAATATGGAGGAGATGTTGTAACGTTTGTTCCTAACAAAATAATAAAAATACAAATTTAATTATCCGCAAAAAATGTTGGCTGTACACATGGTTTTAAAACCGTGTGCAAGGCCTCCTAAACAACCCATGGTTTTATTGTGCATGGTTTAGGAGGGACTTGCAAATGGTTTTAAAACCATGTGCAAGGGATCCTAAATAACCCATGGTTTTATTGTACATGGTTTAGGAGGGCCTTGTAAATGGTTTAAAACCATGTGCAATGCCTCCTAAACAACCCATGGTTTTATTGTATATGGTTTAGGAGGGTCTTGCACATGGTTTTAAAACCATGTAGGGTATTCATGTATGTAATTTGGAGGTTTGAAACAATTTAATGTTTGCATTTAGAATAGTATTGCAAGGTTTTAAATAAGGGTTTTTTTTTATAAATATGGGACTATGAAATATAACTATTAAAATATGGTTTTTTAATAGTTAATAATTTAAAGAAAACATTTAAAAAATGTATCTAAATAAGGGTTTCTCAATTATATTTTAAATAAGGTTATTAAAATATAATTGAAAATATACTCAATTTATGAAACAATATAATGTTTTAAAAAGTTCAATGTTTTAAAAAGTCTAATGTTTTAATAATTATAATGTTTTAATATTTATAACGTTTTAATAATTGAAGTAAAAATATTTTTTTAAAATAAGGTTTTTAAAATATAATTGAAAATATACTCAATTTATGGAATAATATAATATTATAATGTTTTAATAGTTATAATGTTTTAATAATTTAAATAGTAAAAATGTTTTTAAATAAGGGTTTTTCCAAATATATTTTAAATAAAGTTTTTTTAGATATAATTGCAAATATAGTCAAATTGAAAAGTGTCATATTTGAAAATATATTGAATTTCACTCACACAATTTCATCAACATGTACACGAGTTTTTTCCTTGCATAGGTTTCAATGTATGATGTATTAATATTAATGCATAAATTTCAGTGTAGATTTCATGGCTGTATGAATTTCAATGTAGATGTTAATGCATGGATGTGTAGATTTCATGGATGCATAAATTTTAGTGTAGATTTCATGGATGCATAAATTTTAGTGTAGATGTTAATGCAACATTTTTGATACATAGTCTGCACTAAAAATGGAAGATGTGCATGCGGAAGATGCTATGAGACAAACAAGAGAAGAACAAAAAAAATGAAATGCAGAATGACAGAGAGCATATCAAGGAAGACAATATAACGAAATGACAACAAAAGAAGGAGAGCAAGAAAGGAAACAAAAAGAAGATCAACAAAAGGAATATCGAAAAAGAAAGTTAGACAAAATGACAACAGAAGAATGATAAGAAGAAAGGAAACAAAATGCAAATCGATAAAAAGAATATCGAAAAAGAAAATTAGACAAATTGACAACAGAAGAATGAGAATAACCAAGAAAATGAAACGTTGACCGACAAAGAGCATATCGAGAAAGAAAGTTGAAGCAATTGAAAGAACAAAGAAATCAAATTGTAGAACAACAAAGAAATCAAAATGTAGAACAACAAAGACAATGTTCAACCAATGTACTCGTAGAACCAACTATAGGATATTCTCAACGTGTAATGTTCACAGAGCGACATGATGTTGACATGGTCCAATTTCAAGCAGTTTCAATTACTAATATGTTTCGAGTTACAACAGTTCCAATTACTAATATGGTCCAATTTGAAGCAGTTGCAATTTTAGATTTAGTGTGATGCAGGAGCATTGTGGCATGCCAGCAATGTGACACATGCCGTGGCATATTTTTTTTGGGTTTGTCTATTTTGATGAGTCATAGTTGTTAATGACGATAGGAATAATTGTGGATCAAGACTCCCTACATGGAGATCAAGCCACAGCCTATTTGCTTTGGAAAGGGAGGTTTCATCATGTGTTGTAGTGGTTTGTTCTTAGGTTACATGACCACTCAGGGATGAGGGTAATAGTTTAGGTTAAATAGAAAGTTTAGAGAATTAGAGGGGGTTTTGTTCTTTAGTTCTGTTCTTCTGGGTTAGAATCCCATTTGCAGAGAGATGGACAGACTTGCGTCTGGTTCCGCTTGTAAATATTTTGAGAAGACAGAGGAAGGCGAGTCGAGTGGTGTGCATGTGTGTTTGCTTAATAGGAAGAGTAGCTATGTGTTTGCATTGTTATTGGCCTCTATGCATTCACTGTTTGATCTATGTGTCTGTGCATAACCAACTTTGGCGATTTTCTGAATACTTGGGTATTTCTGTGAAATGGTTGATTCACGCATTAAATCATTGCTTAAACAATTGAAATAGATCATAGATGCATGCATAGGAGGGTTAGGCTAATTACTCTTCAATTTTGTAGGATAGATTGATTGATTCCATGATCAATCAACACATCGCACAAGTTTTCTGCCTTAACCATTTTATTGCAGAGAATGAACGGTGGAGATCGAGTCCGCAGACGGAGATCTGACTGTTCAGGAGAGATCCGCAGTGGAAGTTAAGAAGGTGATAACAGATCTACAAAGATCTCTGAGATACATGCCAAAGCGTTGATCAACGGTCGTGGAGGAGGCCACAAAGATCTGACGGTTGGGAGAGTTGTGGAGGAAAAGTTACAGGAGGAGAGTTGCAGGGGAGCAACTTTGGAAAAGTTTATTGTGCATACCACATCTCGCAACCCGCTTGCGGAAATCCTGCTGCGGAAAGGCAGTTCCAGAGACAAAGTTGCGGAGAGGAAAATCTAGCGTAGAATTTGGATGAGGGATAAATTTGACAGTCCTGCTAATTGTAGGAGCCACCAGATCCTGGAGGTGCTGGTAAGGTTGGATTTGGTTGACCCCGCTTGCACCATTTTTGGTATCAGAGCGGGCGCAAAAAAAATATTTTCACATTAAGGAGAGGAATCTTGCAATATTAATTTGAAATTTGAGTTCAGAATGTTGATTTCTGAATAGAGGAATGAGAAGAAGACTGTGGTATGGGAACCCTCACAGCAGAGTGTTGTAGAAAATGAATGCAAATCGCAAGCCTGTAGAGAGCATAGGAAGTGCTCAAAGGTTCTGTATGAGAACCAAGAATTCCAATAGGTCAAGTAGGAGGAATCTTGATGAGGTGTTGAGAGGGTAGGATTGTTTGCAGTTCATCATGAGTGTGGGAAATCTCATGGAGGAGGTATGGAAGGTGGCTACTGAAATTCATCTAAAGGGTTCAAAAGGAAACCACAGTAGAACAAAGGAAGATGCCAGAGCAAGTGGTGTCAAGAGGATGAGCCAAAGCATCTTTGACATAGAGGTTATTGAGCTAAAGAAGGGGCTTAGTAAAGTGGTCGAACTATTGCATGAGGAAGCTTCAGAAGGTCGGTGTTATGGATGGAAGTTGAAGAGGAGGGTGAAATGGCTTGTACAGAGGTTATGTGTCAGGAATTTCAAGCACATAATTAGTGTTTGGGTGAAGAAAGAGGAAAGAATCAGGGCAGCTGAGCGTCAGGAAAAATTTCACATGATGTGTGAACTTGAAAAAGGTGTGTACCTTGAAGAAGAGAAAGAGGATGCTGATACAGAGTTTACTGACAAACTCATGGACTTGGAAAAGAGTTCATATCAGTATGAGAAGGAAGAAGGGGATGTTGATGTGAAATATTTTGAAGATCTTAAATACTGTTTTGCAGAAACAAATCAGCATGGAAGAATGGAACAGAATGCATCAGTTGAGGCTGAAGTGCCTTATGTTTTTCAAACTGACCATATGTGTTTAATTGCAGGTTGCACAGTTGGCACAGAGGGACAATTTCTGAATATTGTCCAACAGTTTGAAGAGGATGAAGATGAGGGTAAAACTATGGACATATGGAATGTCTATGTTTTACATATCTATTTGTTGATTTTATTGCAGGTATTATGCAAGTGGATAGCTAGAATGGTGGATGAGGAAGCAGAGTTGCTTAGTAGAAATCAAATTTCCTTTCATTGGCTAAAGGAAAATACAGAGGAAGAAGTTGTCTTGAGGGACAATATGGAAGCTCAAGACTGGGTTGAAGATGATGAGGGAAGTAGCAAAAGTGAACCTGTTGTACAACAGAGGGAGAAATCTTTAGAAGTTCTTTATACTTCTAAGCAAATGCAAGTCACAGAGGAGAAGGACATCCAGAAAAAAGATATTTCAGCAAAGAAGCAGATTGGATGAGGAGATAGATGAGTTATGGCATATCATGTAGATATGTAAGAGGAACAATGACAGTGAGGTTTAGATAGTCCTTTGGATGACTGTGGAAGACTGGGAATTTCATTACAGGACTAATGAACAACAACAACTATAAAACAAGATATGAGATCCAGGAGGTCTGAAGATTAAAATTACATGACCAAGAGGTCATAGTTTCTTTTGGAAATCACAAGGATGGTGATGTCAAGTGGAAGGTGAACGTGACTATTTTGTGGAGTTAGAACATGTACCAACAATTTGTTGCTGATAAAGTGTTGGAAAGTATGGTTGAAGGGGCTGTTCGAGATGAGAAAACTGCTCAAACTTACACTTTGAGTATCTGGTGCAAGCTTACAAAAAAGTAGCAGAAAGGGAGCTCATGGACATGAACCCATGAAGAGTTTCAAGCTGGGGAGTCTGATGCAGGAGCATCGTGGCATGCTAGCAATGTGACGAGTTGGTCACATGCTATGGAATTTTTTTTTGGGTTTTTCTGTTTTGATGAGTCATAGTTGTTAACACCGATAGGAATAATTGTGGATCATGACTCCCTGCGTGGATGTCAAGCCGCAGTCTGTTTGTTTTGGACATAGACATTTCATCATGTGTTGTAGTTGTTTGTTCTTAGGTTATAGGACCACTCAGGGATGGGGGTAACATTTTAGGTTAAAAAGACAGTTTAGAGAAGTAGAGGGGGTTTTGTTCTTCAGTTCTGTTCTTCTGGGTTAGAATCCCATTTGTAGAGAGACGGACAGACTTGTGTCTGGTTCCATTTGTAAATATTTTGAGAAGACGGAGGAAGGCGAGCCGAGTGGTGTTCTTGTGTGTTTCCTTAATAGGAAGAGTAGTTGTGTGTTTGCGGTGTTATTGGCCTCTATGCATTTACTCTTTGAACTGTGTGTCTTTGTAGAGGCGACTTCGGCAATTTTCTGAATACTTGGGTATTTCTATGAAATGGTTGATTCACTCATGAAATCGTTGATTGAACATTTGAAATAGATCATAGATGCATGCATAGGAGGGATAGGATAATTAATCTTCAAGTTTGCAGGCTAGATTGGTCGATTCCATGATCAATCGGCGCAACGCATATGTTTTCTGCCTTAACCAGTTTATTGCAGAGAACGAGTGGTGGAGATCGAGTCTGTAGATGGATATTTGACGGTCCAGGAGAGATCCACAATGGAATTTTCGAAGGAGATAACAGATCTACAAAGATTTGTGAGATCCGTGCCAAAGTGTAGATCGACGGTCGTGGAGGAGGTCGCAAAGATCTAATGGTCGGGAGAGTTGTAGAGGAAAAGTTACGGGAGGAGAGTTGCGGGGGAGAAACTTTGGAAAATTTGACCATGCATCCTGCATCTCGCAACCTACTTGTGGAAATCCTGTTGCGGAAATGCGGTTGTGGAGACAGAGTTGCGGAGAGGCAAATCTAGCGTAGAATTTGGCCGAGGGCTAAATTTGGTAGTCCTGCTAATTGTAGGAGCCACCAGATCATAGAGGTGCTAGTAAGGTCGGATTTGGTCGACCCCGCTTGCACCATAGTGTCTTTAGAGTTCTTAGTCAAATAAGTTGATTTTGCGTCAATTTAATTCATGTCAGAATCTATGGCCAAAAATTCCACGATGTTGTCGTATTTCTCTTGCAAATGTGATGAAAAGATGTTGGGATGCAAATACTGATAAGAGACTAGAGATGGATGAGGTGGTTAAAATATTAGAGAATATAGATACTAATAAAGGTGGAGGAATGATCCCTCTTGATCAACCTTAGGTTTGTTTCTTCTTTTTTAAGCACTGTGCTCCTTAACTTATCTGCTTAGAAACATGTTAGAAAGGCTTAGTATGATATTTAGAACAAATATATGGTGTGACATTTACAACAATATCTCGAGTTAAATATTTGGCAGGTCTACAATTTCAACCTCCCTTGTCATATGATTGATATGAGAAGATGTCGAAACTACAAGGTGTGAATATAAGAAAAGACAAAGAATATATATTAAGAATGAGATATGTGTTTCAACTTAACCTATTCCTTACATATGGTAATCGCCATATATATAATTACATAATGATGATCAAACTCCAGTTTTGTGTCACCTCCCACGAATGGAACCAACCTAGATCCAAATCCTAGGCTCTATTAAGCACTAAGAGGGATCAAATCTCTTGAGGTGCAAACCTCTTCTCAGGTATTACATTCAAGGAGCTATTCGGGGAGAGGTTCACACCTTAAGAGATTTGATTGCCTGATAGAGCCTAGGATTTGGATCTAGGATGGTTTATTTAATAAAGTTTGGATGTTTGTGTTGCAGACATATTCGACCCAATAATTAGTTAATAAAGTATGTATGTGTGTGAAAGATATGTTCGAACCATTATTTATTTAATAAAGTTTATATGTTTGTGTAAGATATGTTCAACCCATTATTTATTTAATAAATTTTATATGTTTGTGTCAATGATATGTAGATGTTATACACATTATGCCTAATGGGTAAATTGAAAACCACATGTTGATTTGGTTAATTAAAACCACATGTTGTTTTGATTTAATAAAAACGATAGGTTGGTTTGGGTTATTTAAAAGAAAATTAATGTTTGTGTCGAACCTTGAAAATAGAATAAAAGGTAGTGTTCAAATTTTGTTTATTAAATAATTACAAACAATACTTTGTGCAAAGACACATTTTTAGATATTTTGCATTTAAAGGTATTGTGGTTTTGCAAAACCATGGGTCGTAATTGTTAAATCAAAATATTTTCCAGGGTCACATTAATTAAAGGTTTTTGTTTAAAGTTACAAGTTTTAGAATGGTAAAGTTTGCATGTTAAATTCCATGGGTGGAATTGCTAAGATTATATGTCTTTTATCTTACATGAATTTGGAAAAGTATAAAAAATAATATTAATAAATAAATATTTTTCCTTTTTATATTTTGGAAACCCCTTAGGGATTAGTTTTAAGGGTGATTCCTTGTATTAATGAACATTTGACTTAATAAAATGAATAATGTTTATTTGAGAAATGTTTGGCATAATTTTTATGTCCTTGTGTGGCAATCCAGTTATTGGAGTTCTTTTTATTGAATTTCCTTGTTTTAAGAAATAATTTGGCATAATTTTTATGTCCTTGTGTGGAAGTCCACTTATTGGAGTTCTTTTATTGAATTTCCTTGTTTTAAGGAAATTTTTAGCATAATTTTATATGCTTAAGTCACAGTTCACTATGTCTTAGTTCACTCTGTAGCAGGTCACTCCGTGGCAACTCACTCTGTCTCACCCCATGATAAAGTGTCGGAGTTCCCACGAATAAAGTTAATTTTATACATAAAAATTTGTACCTATTATTTTCTAAGCCATAATTTAATATGGTTGGGAAATTATTTCTTAGTTAAAATATTATAACTTTTATATTAAAAAGAGTGGATTTATTTACATGAACTTAAGGCATTTTCTACTGCACAGTAAGAATAAAAAAAGGGGTATGCCCATATAAATATTTAAAAATGAGTATGCTCTAATGTTATGGAGTTAATTATGTGAATCTTGGATTGGAGTTTTACTGCGGAGTAAGCTAAGGTTAATTTATGTTTAGTAAGTGCATACAAACATATTTTGCATGAATATTTAGGAATATCATAAATTATCCTAAGATTTTTCTATTATTGATTTGGTTTATTATACATTTTTATAAGAATTGATGGGTACTATGAATTAGTTTAAACTAATGATATTTACTTATGATAATTATACATTTTAATATGCACTTGCTAGGTTTATGCATGTAACAAATATGCATATAATGTTGTGAAGTCTAGTGTGACAAGGGGTGTGTTACAACAAAGGATTTGTAAGAGGTGCCAACTATTGTTGTACTGGAAGAAGTTGCTCTACCGTGTCATCCTCTTTTGCATATTGTTCACAATTTTCAATTGAGCCAATTGAAGCAGTAGGTGAGGGAGTATATTTCATCACTAAGAAACCTCGAAATTGTTCCAATTGTAGATTTTCCACTTTAGCTTGTAAATCCTTGATTATTTCTACATACTCAACAATTTTTTTTTTGGCTTATTCCAATCTCACTTCTACAAGAATAGTTTTTGTCTTGTAATTACTCAGCTTCCCTTTGCAGGTATACAATTTCCTTTGTACATTCTTCATATCCATGTCGTAATTGAGCTCCCATCTCTTTCTCCATTCTTCCATCTTCTCCATCACCCAAGCCACCATTTATTTCCTTTCATAAAAAATTCATTCACACCTACATAAAGAGTTGTTATATCTTTCTTCTCTACTAGCTATGGGTTCGAAGAAGAAGACATAGTTCTAGAAAATGTAAACATAGGATAAATTGTAGGCCAAGCATTTAGATGAAGTAAGACCTATATTGGGTCTCAGGGGGTTAAATTTGTGAACCTATGATATAACGCATGTGTTCAATGATATTAAAGAATACCCCTAATTTCACTAGATATGAAGGATTTCCTCCAACAAAAAATTCTTGAACCCCCCTCTTAATAGGGATTTAGAATTTAAAAAACCCCTATTTTCATTAGATATCCTAGGTGTCCATTTTTTCCATGAAATTTTTAATACCCCTTTTTATATTTTCATCATTATGGTGAAATGGCACGAATCTTATAACCCCCAGAAACCTTGCAAGGTGAAATATGAAATCATAAGAAGAGAAAATATTTCAAGACGGGGAACGACCCCCTAAACACAAGCCAACTTCCTTCACAATTATTCCAATAAAATTCACATCACATTCAATCACAAATCATACCTATTCAAACATCACTCTAACTCCAAACACAATTGAATTCACACCACCTTCAAAAAGGTCATATTTATTCAAACACTAGTATAACTTCACACACAATTAAATTTACACAAACTTTAGATATAAAGTACCTATTCATACTGGCACAACCCACTAGATACATAATTATAAACCCCCTAATATCTACTTGTTATTGATATATTAAATATACCCCTTGGGCCTTATATATTACGCAATATGTTGCTTCCATATTTTACAGTATTAAATCTTGTAATGTGAACTCGTGATATAATATTTCCTACTTAGTGAACCTGATCTGGATTTATGCGTGAACGAAATGAAAGAACATATACAGAATCGTAATCACAGACATTTTGCAAAGATAACAGAGATATAGTAAACACATATTCTATTAAATGGCTGAAATAGAACAAACTGTAATACAATTGCGAGAATGGTGGTAGCTATCTCTGAGAATGTGGCTGCTACGCTCATCCGTGCCAAGCTGAATACAAAATGAAGCCAAAGGGTCCTATTTATAATAATAATGAGGTTGAGAACCCCAAAAGTCGAAAATGTAGCCCTAGAAGATGAACCATCATAAAGTTTGCGGCCCCATGGCGGTAAGTTGAACAGTCAACTTCCCGGGGTCATAACTTTTGCATACGATCTCCGATTTGGGCATTCGATAGCTTGTTGGAAAGGTCTATCTAAGATTTACAACTTTTGGTCAACCAAATGTATGTTGATGGCAACCATTTGGCCTCAAATATCCAAAAAATTTCGTTTAGGGCCTCAAAACTGCCCTAGAAGTTTGGGACCCAAAAAATTGTAGAAAAATAACTAGGGAACTGCCACAATGGACAATTGTTTTGAGCCAGTGGAATAGGTGGGTGGCCATCGATCTCCATCTGGATTAATCCTCCCTCCTTAGGAATCAATGGTCTCCATTGCATCGAATCCCGTATCTTATCTCGAACTGTGTGTTGAGTTGATCTCCTGGTGCGACATTTGCGGAAGTGAAGAGGCTTCTTTTCTTTGACATCCCGAGAGGGCTGTAATTGTTGTATGGATGATTTTTTTCTGGAGGAACACCTTGAATGCATGGCATTTCATTGTAGAGGTACTCATATAGCTGAGGAAACGATGGCTCTATTTTCTTCTTGTGTTCGACGAGCAGAGACACCCTATGCAGAGGGTGTGGAGGTCTCTGTGATCTTATGTTCTCCTTCAGATGTAATTGTGAGGAGGAATAATTTCCTGGTGTGGGATATTATCTTCCTACCCTATGAGACTGTGTCAGATGCAACTATCTCTGGGATCCGGTAGATTTGTCCTCCCAAAGTGACAATGACACTGCGAGGCCTTGACTCATATACAGCATGACGCTTCCACATATATGGTTGTCCTAAAAGAACATCACAGACTTCAAGTGGGGCCACATCACACAATACCTCGTCTTTGAAAGGCTTGATGACATATGGTAGGAGGCATTGCTGAGTAATGTGAATACCTCGTCCTTGGCTTAGCCAACCGATGCTGTAAGGTTGCAGGTGTGGTGTTGTCAGAAGCTCCAATATCTTGACGACTTCTGCTGAGATCAGGTTCTTTTGGCTGCCGTTGTCAACAAGAAAATGTATAGGCATTCCCTTCACCCACATCTGTGAGTGGAATAGGCGCTCCTCTGCCTCTGACACTTCAGGATCCTCTAGTTGAATCTGTGCAGTAGCAACAGTGGCAATGGGGTCTGCATCAATGATCTGCCTCCCATTGTATGCGACTTTGGCATTGGGTTCAGAATCATAATCAAGATCTAATTCTGAAGATTTGATCTCGGCCACTAATGACTGCTTTGAGCGACATTCATCAGTGTTGTGCCAAAGGATTTTATGAAATTCGCACCACTTACCGGTGTCCTTCTTTGTCTTTATTTCCCCCTACTTTGCTTGTGGCGAGGATTGGCTGTCGTTTTCTTTTGCTGTGTTCTGTGGGCCAGGGTTTCCCTTGCCTTGCTTCTGTGGTGGATTCATAGGTCCAAAGTCTCGCTTGTTCTTCTGTCGAAATTTCTCCTTGATTTTGACAGCATACCGATAGGCGGATCCAAGTGAAGAGATGTCGAGGAAGTCCATCTCAGTTCAGATGTACTGATGTATACCACTAGGATATTTCAGGATCAGGTGCCGCTCAGAGTCCTTGATACTCAACTTTGTCCGCAGGGTATGAAATTTGTTGGTGTACTCCGACACCATCTGGTCCCTTTCTTGACGCAGAATGGTCCATTTTGTGTATTGGTCATCATAGTTTCCCACAGGGTAATGTTGTTCCCTAATGACATCTATGAAAGAGGCCCAAGTGGGATTTGTTTCAAACATTCTAAACTCATTTGAGAGTTTTTCTCACAATAAGTACCCCACCAATTTTGGACATGGGGGACTGCCTTAAGGAGTGCAAAGGTGATCTTTTCTCTATTGAAAAAATCGTGGATAGAGAAATACCATTCTAGAACATTCAACCAATTATCTATGGCATCTGCATCGATTTTTCCTTCAAATAACGGAATATCAAATTTAACTTGTACCTTGAAGGGAGTTGCATCCCCAAACCGGCTACTTGTTGAAGATGCACTTGCCGTTGCCGACATTCGCAGAAGGATTTGGGAGAAACTATCCATCATCTTGTTCCTCGATCGCTCGAGGGCTTCCTCGAGCAGCAACTTGATAGGATCTCCTGCTCCGTCGTCTCTCTTTTCTTCCGCCATGGGAGGTCATTTGGGATGGCGAGAATGATCAAGTGAAACTAGTTCGAGACCAAACTCTTTATACTCGGACCTCATTAGGGACATGCGTTGAGAAACAATCAAAGAGCAGATTGCTCTGATACCACTTATCTGGATTTATGCATGAACAAAATGAAAGAACATATACAGAATCGTAATCACAGACATTTTTCAAAGATAATAGAGATACAGTAAACACATATTCTATTAAATGGTGAAAATAGAACAAACTGTAATACAATTGCGAGAATGGAGGTAGCTATCTTTGAGAAGAGATGTGGTTGCTACGCTCATCCGTGCCAAGATGAATACAAAATGAGGCCAAAGGGGCCTATTTATAATAATAATGAGGGTGAGAACCCCAAAAGTCCAAAACGTAACCCTAGAAGATGAACCGTCATAAAGTTTGTGGCCCCACGGAGGTAAGTTGAACAGTCAACTTCCCGGGGTCATAACTTTTGCATACGATCTCCGATTTGGGTGTTCGATAGCTCGTTGGAAAGGTCTATATAATATTTACAACTTTGGGTTGGCCAAATGCATTCCAATAGTAACCATTTGGCCCCGAATCACCAAAAAACGTTGTTTAGGGCCTCAAAACGGCCCTGGAAGTTTGGGACCCGAAAAACTATAGAAAAATAACTAGGGAACTGCCACAATGGATAATTGTTTTGAGCCAGTGGAATAGGTGGGTGGCCATCTATATCCATCTGGATCAAAACCCCCCATGTAAATTTGGGTAGAGGAGAGACTTAAGTTGTGATCTACAAGAGTTATCCCAGTAGATAACCCCATGAAACCAACAAAGAAATCCCAACAAAGACAAGGCTTCCTAGCAGATTCAAATGACGATGTAGAACCAAACAAATAACCCTTACTAAAATTAGACTATGAATGGATGAGAAACTATGACTATAGGACAGTGGGAGTGTTGGGTGTCAAAATAGACCCTTTGGTCCATATCCATCAATACCTTTTACCCCTGTCTTTCCTTGATTTTCCCTATTTTTCTATATCGCAGGAATATATATTCCCAATCCAAGCATGGATTTTAAAGGTATAATTTATTATTTCTATGTTTCATTAATCCTTAATATTGTCTATGGTTATGAACTTTATCTTTGAATTATGCTGAATTGTGTTGATTTGATAAGAAAAGTTCAGAACCTCAAAAGAATCCCGGTGTAGCAGCTCACTGAACTCATGAAGTATAGAATACCTGGCGTCAGTTACCTCTTTTCAAGACCTGGTTTAAGTCATTGATGAGATAAGCTTGAGTGTCTTTCCATGCCTCCAGCTGAAATAGTCCAAGCATCTTCCCTCCTAATAAGCTGGAAACTATTCGGTCTGTTGAATAGTTCAGATTAAAAAGCGCATTAATGGAACTCCATTTAATGTAATAATGGTTGTAATTGTTTCTGTTTCAATTCGAAAGCCTGAAGATCATAGATATTCATGGTCGCTCGAAATTAGTGGACCTGAACTACCTCTTCTTTGTATAAGTATAGGAAGGCAGATTTAGCCAAGGGGTTAGCATTATTGAATAAAGATTGTAGTAGAAGGATACATCATTTTAAGGAAAACAACAACAATTCTCAATATTCTTGTGTCTTAGATTTTGTTATGCTTTAACAACATCTATGTTCGAAGGCCAAGGCCCACCTTCTCACAGAGTTGCTAGAGTTAGTAGATGTTTTAGTTTTAATTATTTTGGTTTGGTGCAGAATTACAATAGGGTGTATTTTCAGATTGCTACAACAATAGTTATTAGATAATTGCATCATTATAATTTTCCTTTGGTTTGTTGCAACAGTGTGGTGTGAACATTCGGCTGTGTAGAGTAGCTTTGTTTCCTATGCAAGTGTTCTAATTAGTATTGTTGTTACAGTCACGCTCAAATCCTATGTTTTATTGTTATTTATCTTTCCTAGAATTTGCTAAATTAGGTAGATCATTATTTTCATGAACTTAATATTTTGGTGATGGCTTGTATTTCTTTTAATTTGATATTTTAGGATTTAACTTCCTGCAAAAGCAATTCTAGTTAATTCATTCTTAAATCAGTTGTTATAAGATTGATGTTGTAGGAAATAGGAAGCCTTTGTGTTCTTAGATTGATAATTGAGATTGGCTTTCACAGGGAGTTGAGTTGGCTGAGCAGTTAGGCAGGATGAATGATCTTTATTTAATTAGTCAACTACTGAAGTGTTTATGCATATATTTTTCTCAGTTACCTTTGAAACAACCAGACTTTCCTGGGTTGACAATTTATATTGAGCACTTTGTTTGTTTACTAAAATTAATTATCTTATAGAGTGACCAACATTTTGGTGCCATTGCTGGGGAAGGTAATTGGTAGACATAGATTGTAGCTGATTAGTTCAATTTCTTTAGCTATCTTGATTTTTAGGGTTGTAGGGATGATAAGACACAGTGAATAGTTGCGCATCCTTCAACAGACCAAATGAGTTCCTACCTCGAGGATCAGGTATGATTATTTAAACTTGCATGAATAAAATAAGAAAAGAACGAGAAACCCATAAAAGCACTAACTTTGCAGGTGGAAGAGGCCATGGAGGTAATCTAGGATTAGGTAGGGCCAAATTTACTGCTGAGTTGATTGCTAGGGTTGATTCTTCTACTAGATACCTATATCGAAGATCATGTTTCGGAAGAGGAAGTCCTGTCCTCCCTATGATGGAGTCATCACTATCAACTGTGGAGAGACTATTGGGGGAATCAACTCCACCTATCATTGTTGAGAAGCAATCCCCAGAGGATAGGGGAAGTTCCGTGGGGGAAATAAAACCATAATAGATATATGGAATCAATGGGAAGGAGTTCACTAAAGAAGAGTGGTTGAAGTTTTGACAGGAATTCGAGGAGTGGAAAAGTGAGAAGAGTAAGAGAACGTTGAAATCATGAACAACGGATGTCATCTTGACGTAGTGAAGGAGAGGGGGACAATGACAATGACAATGGAAACAATCAGCATGAAGAAACAATTTCTATGCTTTAGTTCCCCATTTGACAGACAACGCAATGGGCTCCCATGAAAAATATCTCACCTTCAATACTACCAAAATTCCATGGTAAGTCCACTGAAGATCCAAATGAATTTATTTTTGAATTTGATACCCTTTGTCAAAGCTATGATTATATCTCTAGAGAATAGAAATTAAAATTATTTCCTGCCACTCTGAAAGGCAATGCTTTACAATGGTTTATGATTTTGGGTGGTGAAAATGCATAATATGGGATCAAATGAAGCAAGTATTTCTTGCAAAGTACTAGGATTATTGCAGGACTAAGGACAAGAGAGAGGAATTGTTTAAAATGATACATAAATATGATGAAATCTTGGAGGAATTTGTATAAATACTCCTATATAATGTGCAGAGGTCTAGACATACTGACATTTGGAGAAATGTTCTTAAAATAATTTTATTACGAGGGATAAGAGAGACTTCCTTGATATGCTCAATTTACTAGGAAAGGGGGACATCTATAAGTATTCTTTTGATCATAGGGTTGATCTATGTCAAAGATACTCTAGAGGGTCTTCCAGAACCTGCACAAGGGAACGCAATGTCTTTACATGAGCACAAAAATCAGCTAGTGGAGGGGCTACTCGGGCAGAGATAGGTGATCTTCTTGAAAACTTTAAAACTGATATGATGAGTTCTATTTCCTCATAGTTAGATGTCATGAGAGAAAAACATAGACAATCAAAAGAAGATTTGGCACTTCGTGTATTTTGTCCTAAGTGTATAAATAATCACCCATTGAGGGAATGTCCGCTTAACAAGGTGGAGGTATGTGTCCTATGCGACTTGGATAATGATACTAAAGGGTGCCCTTCGCTGTCGAAAGTCAAGGAAGTATTTCAAGCATCCACCGTGGATATGGAACAAGATTATTTCATCTCACAAAAGAAGCCTTGGAAACCTTGTGCTCCATGTATGAATCCAAACCCTACATATTTTAATTCTTGGAGTAACATGAATAATCAGTTTCCTCCACACTATTCTTATCTCAATACTCAATGGAATCCTAATACTTATCCTATAATGAAAAATTATACCCCTTGGATTCCATGGGAACCACATTCCAACACACATGGCCCTTGGTCCCCTGGTTAGAGAAATCCTTATCCAAGAAAATAATTTCATCATAATCAAGCTCCTCAACCACAGTATCAACAACCACAACTGAAACTCCCTAACAATATTGCACCAATTAATCCACCACTTTTCCATCAACTACCTTCTCAACCTATCACTAACCCCAACAATAACACAGTGCAACAATTTGAAACATCAAACATGTCAGCTTATTCTATTACTCCCATTCCATGTAATGAGTTACATTTACAATCCAAGAGGATAGTAGAACCTATTGTCATTGAGGATGTTCCATCCCCTATGACTGAAGAAAGAATGAATGAACAATTTGAGAACCTAGTCAGTACAACAATCCCCATTATTGAGGATGTTGAAATGCCGACTGAAACACTTGTTGAAACACATATTGAAACCACCCATGTTCATAATACAAGAAACCCACCATATCCTGAGAGACTGGCCTTACAAAAATCCTTGGAACAACCTTGTTTCAATATTCTTGGTGAACTAAAGATTATTTATGTTAAGATTCCTTTGTTTCAAGCCCTTCCTGATGTACCCATTTCAACTAAATTTTTTAGAGATCTGTGTGTGAAGAAACTAGGTAGGAAATCTAAAGATTCTCTTACGGTGCATGTAGTGGGGAAATAATCTGAATTAATGATGGGGAAATGTTCCTTTGGCCAAATATGATGATCTTAGAAATCCCATCATTACGCTACATATTGGGTATACTAAGATTCCTAATGTCTTGATAGAATTAGGGGCAACAATAAATGTGATGACTATCGAAACTGTGAAGAAATTGGGACTCACCAACCTCAGACCAACCCACATGATACTAGAATTTGTTGATAGTTCCACCATGAAACCCAAGGGAATTTTGGATGACATGGTAGTATTTGTTGATTCATGGAAATACCCTACAAATTTCCTTGTCCTCCAGCCTAAATCACAGTTGGGGGACATCCATTACTTCTGGGGAGACCATGGTTGGCAATAATAGATGCATATATCAGCTGTAGATCAGGATATATGACAATATTTGATGGAAATGATACTAAAATATTGACTTTATATCCTCAAGAAATACCTAGTCCATATACTGATACTCCATTATGGGTAGATTTGGAAGAAGAATAAATTCATCAACCTTTGTTATCCATAGGAAGGAAGTTGACCTTTAAAAATGAAACTAAGGATGATACTATCTGCAGTTTCATCAGTGAGCCAATGTCTGTCACAAAACACACATATCAAATCTTGGATAGTACCTTAAGAGAATTGGAACAAGAAGAACTCATCGAAGAGACCCTATTTAGTTATGCTGAATCAGTCCCAGTAATTGAGAACTCAGAAAGGACTCCAGTAGAAATCACGCCTAGAAAAACCCTGAATATTAATCCTAATCTTGTGCCCGTCGATGAACCAGAATGTCTAGTTACATTGCTTAAAAAACATAAGGGGGCCTCTACGTGGGAGTATACATACATGACAGGTATTCCCTCAGTACTATGTACTCACCACATCTATATAAAAAATGATTCTAGGCTAATATGTCAACCTCAACGTAGAATGAACCCAAGCTTAAGAGATATCATTTATCCTATTTCAGATAGATTCATTTATCCTATTGGAGGAAGGATTCATTTATCCTATTTCAGATAGAGAGTGGGTTTCCCCAATGGTGATCATACCTAAGAAAAATGGGAAGTGGCAAGTTTTTGTAGACTATAGAGAATTGAACAAGGAAACACAAAAAGACCATTTCCCTCTACCATTTATCGATCAGGTTTTGGACACCCTCTCTAGAAAAACATTTTTCATTTCTGGATGGTTTTAGCGGATATAATAAGATCCAGATCGCCCCCGAAGATCAAGATAAAAACACTTTCACTTGTACTTAGGGAACCTTTGCATATAAGGTGCTTCCTTTTGGGTTATGTAATGCACCAACTACATTTCAGCAAGCTGTAATCGAAATATTTACTGAAATGGTCAATGATTGCATAGAGATCTTTATGGATGATTTTACTCTGTATGGTAGTAGTTTTGATGAAGCCTTAATAAATTTGGAAAAATATTTAGAACGTTGTGAATAGACCCACCTATCCCTGAGTACTGAAAAGTGTCACATGACGATGAGTGAGGGTATAGTTCTCGGGAATTTTATCTCTGTTGTAGGAATCCAGGTAGACCCAGCTAAAATAAAGGTAATTGTAAACATTCCTACTCCTAGAACACAGAAAGAGGTACACAGTTTTCTTGGACATGCTAGCTACTATAGACGATTCATAGATTTTTTTTCTAAATTAGCATCTCCTTTATTCACTTTGTTAATGAAGGATGCACAATTTAATTCGACAGATGCACGCCAGACAACGTTTGTAGAACTAAAGAGAAGGTTATCCACAACACCTATTTTGTGAGGGACTAATTAGGCCTTGCCTTCAATATTTCTTTTGATGCTTCAGATACTGCCATTGGGGTTATGCTAGGACAATCGGAAGGCCATAATACATATGCTATTTATTACACTAGTAAGAATTTGGCCCCTTCTTAACTTAATTACATAGTAAACGAGAAATAACTCCTTGTTGTCATTTATGCCATCAATAAGTTATGACACTATATCACTGGGTATTCTACTTTTATCCACACTGGTCACTCAACTATTATATATTTGATGAATAAACCTATTACTAATGCTCGAGTGACTAAATGGTTGTTACTATTACAAGAGTTTGATATTACTATTATTCATAGACTAGGAAAGTAAAATGTTGTTGCTGATTTTCTTTCTAGAATAACTAACAATAATGATAATTCACCAGTCGAGGATTCTTTTCCCGATGAGCATTTGTTTGTAGTCTCATCTCACTCCCCCTAGTATGCAGATATCACTAATTATTTGGTTGCAGGTAAGCTTCCAGTGCACTTATTAAAAAGAGAAAGAATAAGAATCATACAACATAATGCTAGATAATGTGGATAAAAGGACATCTCTTTCACACAGGTCCATATTTGGAAATCAAAAGTTTTGTAAGAAAAGATGAGATTCATAGTATCCTGAAAGCATGCCATGATGAGCCCTGTGGGGGTAAGTTTGTCGATAAGAGAACTAGTCATAAGGCACTGAGGATGGGATATTTTTGGCCAACTGTGTTCTAGGATGCAAAGAAATATGCTCAATGTCATGACAACTGCCAAAGGATGGGACACCCAAACAGATTAGATGAAATGTCACTTTTTCCATAGTTAGTGGTTGAACCTTTTGATAGGTGGGATCAGGATTTTGTAGGTCCTATCAACCCTCCTTCAAAACATAAAGATTATAGCTTGGTTTGCACAGACTATATGAACAATTGGGTGGAGGTTGTGGCTCTGGTAAGATCCAATGATCAAGTTGTGATATATTTCTTATATGAGGAGATATTCACCCACTTTGGGCTACCCAAAGAAATAGTAACATATGGAGTACCTCATTTTGTGTCCCGCAATATTGAAGCCCTATTGCAGAAATATCATATTCAACATCGGACAACCTCACCATATCATCCACAAGCCAATGGCCAGGTGGAAAGTATGAATAAGGTAATTGAGGCTATCCTCAAAAAGATAGCGAAGAGTCATCACAAATATTGAGCTGAAAGACTTCAAGAATAATTATGGGCATATCGTACTACATAGTGCAACACTACAGGTTTTTCTGCATATGAACTGGTATATAGGAAGAACGTTGTATTTCCTACTGAATTTGAGATCAAAATTTTGAAGACAACTATAGAAACAAATCTAGACTTAACGAAGGCTGAGAGGAACTAGTCAAATCAGTTAAATGAATTAGATGAGAAGTGAATAGGTGTTGTACATTAGACAACATTATCTCAACAAAAACGCTCTAAATGGCGTGACGGGTTCATAAAAAATAAAATATTCTGTGAAGGAGACTCGCCTTTATTTTATGATTCACAGTTCAAGAAGGATTTTAAGGGAAAATTGCATACAAGATGGTTTGGACCTTACAAAATAGACAAGGTATTCGACAACAAAACCATCCGCTTGACCACCATTGATGAAAATCAGACACCTTTTTTTGTCAATGGCCATCGACCACGACTTTATCATAAACCTATTTTCAAAGGATGTGTTCATTTCCCGTGTTGCAGATGATCCAAATTTCCAACTGATACAGGAACATGGTTTTTCCCCCATTTATGAGAATCCCTAAAATCTACTGCAATTTCACACATAAATTTGTATATAAATAAATTGGTGATTTTGTTTTCTTTTGGGCTTTGATTGGCTTGAGAATTGTGTACGGGAATACGCCCGAAGGTTTAGTCGGAGGGAAGAAGTCGCATTGGGCCAAGTGATTGTGGAAATTCTGGATGACCCTTCTTGAATTGGATGACTCCTTGTAAGGAAAAGTGAATAGAATTGCAGACCTCTGTCAAAAATCCATCACTAGGTATTTTCGATTTGATTATTTCGTTGAAACTACACCAAATTTTCCATTTATTTTCGTTAAGACTCCTCCAAATTTTCCATTTTCCACTGAAACTCCGCTAAATTGTCCATTTCTTTTCACCGAAACTTTGCTAATTTTTCGATGCAACTCCACCAATTTTTCCACTTTTTGTTAAATATCCGTGAATCTTTCGGTTGAAACTCTGCCAAGATTTTCACTAAATTTCATTAAATTTCCGCCACATCTCTAGTGGATTTTCACCCAAGCCTTTCTTCTTTGTGACAAAATTTTGCTAAAAATCCATCACTCTGCTACAGTTCCCGAGAAGAAAGCCAAAGAGTCCATCTATCTTCCACACATCCTTGCAATTTATGCCAGCGTGGACGTATTCAAACTGCTCATTGGACGAATGACAACTTGTTTTATGAAGGCGCATGTGTAATTATGTTCCTATTATTTGATTTGACAATGAAGGGAATCCACCTTGGAAAGATGATGGTTCAACACGACAATGAAAAGGTACGCATTTTGACTATAGAAATGATTAGGCATGAATTGATATAGAAATAATGATTATACCTTGTCTTTTAGTCCCTGTCAGTATCTCGTAACCAATAAAACTGTAAGAGAAACATGTCAAATACCTCACCCATAATTATTAAATGACTGTCATTCCATCAAAACCGTGCGATAACTTGTTAAACTATCTTATTCCATAACTGCGGAAGATTTCTAAAAATACCCACATGTACCTCGATTATCCATCATCTGTTCTTGCATGTTGTGACTCCAACATTTGAAACTGGTAGTTGTTGCATTCTCCATTAGACCTTGCAAAAGAGAGGCATTATGGTTTTTCCAGTAAGACATGAGCCCGAAAACATAAATTCTCTGTGTAGAAACAAAAAAAAAATCGTTATCTTTGAGGAGGCCTGATGGATAGAATATTTGCAAAGATTAAATGGCTTCCACAAAGATACGACACTTCAATTTACTATGAACTTGAACGAAACCCATTCAGAGATTAGAGGATTGAGGATAGATGTCTCAGAGGCGGCTTTGGCAGAGGTTACAGGGTTACCGAAAACTAGAAGGAGATCGTTTTTCCGAAAGAGGCACATTTCGACTGCAGTAGAGGAATTTCTTACATCATGAGAGAATGTGCAACTGAGGTCTAAAGGAACAACATTGGAAACATTTTCAAGGCCTTGGGACCAGGTCGCAATCTTCTTAAGAAGATACATCACCTATGAGGGAAGTTACCGAGTTGTTTATACTTATGATTGTTTTTCTCCTTTCTCATTTGCGCCATGGTAGAATTCTTAATATGCCATTTTATCTTTTAAGAACCTTACAGAACATGGCCCATTATGTGAGAATGTCTCAGCATCCATTATCCTCTTTCACAAACCATGGACTTATTAAATTGTTAGTTCTAAGAGCCTTAGCACATGGAAATCGAACATGGGAACAATTCATTGCTGGGGTTGGGGTAAACCGAGGAATTTCAATAGAAGTAGGAGGTATTAAAGAAGGGGATGACTAGCGGAGATCCTTAGAATCATTTGGGGGGGTGGATAGAGAATCAAAATAATTGGAAAATGTTCAGGAGGAAGGTTTAGGGGAAGCTGCAATAGTAGAAAACCCTTTGGAAGAGGTGACTACGGTGGAAAAAGAGGCAGAATAATTTCAGGGATTAAACCCTCAAGAGCCAAGCCAAATCCCAGTGCATAAAACAAAATATCATGTAGGGTCAATGAGGAAAGGAGATGTGGAAGTTTTGAACATTGAATCTTCTCCTGAAATAAGGGGAACTATAATTCAAGAAGAGGAATTTCTTGCTGGAGCAGGAGAATATTGTACCCCTTCTATGTCACATAGAATAAGGAAGAGATCAAGTACTAAAGGGAAATCATCTAGTCCCACAAAAAAAAGGAGAACTAGAGCTTCTACTGTAGCAGAGGCGGTACATACAATCGAGGCAAATATTGAAAATCCTATTCTAAAACCTTGATTACCCCCCGTAACACAAGAACCAAAGGGTAATGTAATTCTAGAATCCTCCAACCCATAAGAACTTGCTGTAGACCAACCTCAAATTGAAAACTTGATTTTTGAGAATGAGATGCTAAAAGAAGAAGTACAAACATTCACAGAAGAATTATAGGGGTTGAAAGAAGTATTCAAAAACTAGACATCCCGAAGCTTGAACACATTGGTTGAAGTTGTTGACCAATTGGAAAATCCACCTTTTGTTTCGAAGATTGGGTAACATGATGAATTGTTATGCCAAGAATGCAACGATTTATTTAAACTTTCAGGTTATAAAGTCACAATGGTGGAAGTGTCAGCATGGAAACTTTCACAATCAAGGCAAGGGAGAAGTGAAATACCAACAATATAATCAATGGAGGAGAAGGAGCCAGAGTTGAATATAACCCCTTATCAGGAGTTACAAGAACATTGAGAAATACAATTTCAGCAGTCAGGGGAGGCTAAATTACTTCCAGAACAGTCTCAGTAGTTAGGAGACACTGAATTATTCCCACACCAGCCTCAATAGTCAGGAGATACTGGAATTCTCCAAGAACAATATCAGCAGTCCGGAGGCACTAAAATATTTACATAACAGGATGACGTTACACAAGAACCAACATTCCTAAAATGGGTTTCTAAAACAACAACACAAATAGAAGTTGATGGGACTGAAGTACAAAGACAAGATGCTGCTACATAAGAACCAACATTCCCAAAATCATTCACTAAAGCAGAAACACAAACATAAGTTGTTGAGATTGGAGCACAAAAACTGGATGTTGTCACATAAGAACCAACATTCCTAAAATTGGTTGTTGAAGCGGCAATAGAAACAAAAGTTATTGGAACATGGTTGGAAGAAGAATATACTAAGTTGGTAATACAAGGTAAGAATGCTGAAACACATGACTCACTCCTAGTGGGAAAAATTGAAAATGAAATTATTGTATTGGACAAAGGAGAAGGAAAATATAAAAGAGGAGAAAAAGAACAAGAGTTGGAAAAGGAGCTCTGCCTGTTACAACTTGAGCTGAGTAAATGGAGGTATCGTTCCATTCTGAGTGAGAAGGGGATGATTTCTATTCTTGAACACATGAGGATTGTTCAAGAGCTTAAAGATAAATGGGTTGAAGAATTGATCTTCCAAAAATTCCAATGGGAATATTTGCAAAAGGAGCTAAAGGAATTAAGGAAGCTCGAGCCCTTAAAGAAAGAAAAGGAGCAAATGTATAGTTTAACTCAAGAATTTATATGTTGCAGAGCTCCATCTCCATCTTATTCAGTGTTTTGTATGAACGTATGACTATGTTCAAAATCAAAGCTTTAAAATAAGGGAGGCCCTACCAGATAGTGTCAACTCCTCAAGTCATGGACACCTTCATGAGGAGCGATTTTTCAAAACATAACCTTCTATGTGAATTGTATTTGCATGAAAGAGCATGTTTCATGGATTTCCGCTCCAATCTAGTTCCTCATCTGGGAGACATTCATATAAGATATTTTGCTTCATTTGTTACTAATCATATGAAGTGGTGGAGTGATATCTAGACTATACATAAAAATGAGGACACGCCCACCCTTTGGGTCTGAAGTGAACCTCAATCTCTTATATCATTGAGATCCATACATATGAGAAACTTGGCATCTCCTTATAGGGTTAGTCAGATGGAAGCCTTTCAAAAAGAGTTCATCTCAACATGTGTTAAATTGATTTATTCAAAAATAGATCTTTGCAATATAAGGAAACAAGAGTAGATGGGATGCTTCTTCTAAATCTTTAAAAGTAAGAGACCCATATTGTTTTGAGAACTAAGAAGGCATAGAAACAATGTTGGGATGATTTAATTTCCTGTGACGGGTTCATAAATTCGGGAGAAAAATATGAACTTTCCTTCAATCTCACTCATCTTCATTGAAAGAGTTTTGAAGAGGGGACATATTCATAATAGAAGGATCTTGTTTTATGAGGACATGCAAATGGATAGCTCGGGGGAGATGTTGGATGCCAAAATAGACCCTTTTCATCCATATACATCAATACCCTTTTCCCCTGTTTTTCCCTATTTTTCTATAACTCAGGCATATATCTTCCCAAGTCAATCATGGATTTTAAAGGTATAATTTATTATTGCTATGTTTCATTAATACTTAATAGTGTCCATGGTTATGAACTTTATCTTTGAATTGATTTGACTTGTTTTGATTTGATACGAAATGTTCAGAACCTCAAAAGAATCCAGGTGTAGCAGCTCGCTGAACTCATGGAGTAAAGAATACCTGGTGCCAGTTGCCTCTTTTCAGGATTTGATTTATGTCATTGATGAGATAAGCTTGAGTTTCTTTCCATACGGTCAGATGAAATAATCCAAGAATCTTCCCTCCTAATTAACTTGAACTTGTTCAGTCTGTTGAACAGTTTAGATTAAAAAGCACATTCATGATTATGATCTAACTCCATTTAATGTAATAATGGTTGTAACTATTTCTATTTCAATTCGGTAGCCTGGAGATCATAGATATTCATGGCTTCCCGAAATTAGTGGACTTGAACTACCTCATCTTTGCACAAGTATAGGAAGGAAAAATGAGCCAAGGGGTTAGCATTATTGAAGAAATATTGTAGCTGAAGGATATGACACTGTAAATTGTATTTTCATCATTTTAATGAAAGGAGAAACAATTATCAATATTATTTTATCTTATATTTCATTATCCTTTAACGACATCTCTATTAGAAGACTAGGGCTTGCCTTCTCACAGAGTTGTTGGATTTACTATATGTTTTAGTTTTAATTATTTTGGTTTGGTGCGGAATTACAGTAGGGTGTATTTTTAGATTGCTGCAATTGTAGTTATTAGATAATTGCATCATTATAATTTTCCTTTGGTTTTCTGCAATAGTGTGGTGTGAACAGTTGGCTGTGTAGAGTAGTTTTCTTTCCTATGCAAGTGTTCTAATTAGTATTGTTGTTACATTCACGCTCAGCTCCTGTGTATTATTGTTATTTATCTTTCCTAGAATTTTCTAAATTAGATCGACCATTATTTTCATGAAATGAATATTCTGGTGATGGCTTGTATTTATTTTAATTAGATATTTTAGGATTTAACTTCCTGCAAAAGAAATTCTAGTTAATTCATTCTTAAATCAGTTGTTATAGGATTGATGTTGTAGGAAATAGGAATCCTTTGAGTTCTTAGTTGATAATTGAGATTGGCTTGCACAGGGAGTTGAGTTGGCTGAGCAGTTAGGTAGGATGAATGATATTTATTTAATTAGTCATCTAATGAAGTGCTTATGCATATATTTTGCTTAGTTACCTTTGAAACAACCAGACTTTCCTGGGTTGAAAATTTATATTGAACACTCTATTTGTTTATTGAAATTTATAAGCATATAGAGTGACCAATAGGGAGTGACACAAACTAGGATTTAAACCCAACTGAACAACTGAAGAAAGCTATGAAGTAGTAAGGCAACAGAAAGATCCATGAACCAAGAGGTTATGGCTTGAGATAGAATCCATATATGGGCATAACCACACCATAGAGAAATTGGAAAATAAAATTTAAAGAGTCAAGAATAACATTACTATAGACCATAACCATCTAGCAATTTATTCCTCACATCACGACTCCAGTGAATGAATCGATATTGCCTCCATGCATTGATAAAGTCCCACATGTCTAAGGATGACCCAACATTACTTCCATTATATAAAAACACCCTATTTTTGGAGATTGGCATGGTATCACAAAGGATTTGTTGCATAAGTTTTGATGCTTCAAAAGTGTTAGTGTTATACACCTATTGTCTTGCATGATAAAATGGGAAGTGGGTCGTGAACTTAGGGAAGAGGTGAAAATCCCTCCCTCCTCCCTTTTTCCTTAATGCAACCTTAATGTAGATGACACCCTTAGTTTGCTTGTGTGTCTGCAATGCTATTGTTTTCACGTAAAACATGAAAAATATTACCTCGTTTATGTGCTCCAATTGTGATTGAATTCGCAACATTATTCTTTGTAAGTGTGTTTCCTTTGGGAGACCTTTATCATAGATATTATATATGATAATCATAGAGTCTCCAATTATTGTCAAGCTTCCAATTCCTCTAAGTAGGCCTTTCCAGAGTGCAATAATTTATGCTTCGTTATTTGTTATCGTGCCAAGGCTCCATGCAAAAAATATTCTTAATTTCCTTCGAGGTCATAGAGAACCCCTTTCCCACACCTACTACCCTAGTATTATTGATAAAATATAAATGAATTAGATTTCGACTATTTATTTTATATTATTTTTTTCCAAACAAAATAAGGAAAATTGCCAGGGAGCATGTTCCATCAAGGCCTACTTAGCTAATTAAAAAACATTTAAATTACTTTCTCTATTTTTAGATAAATTTATCTACTATTTTGTTTTCTACATAGAACTTTAAGCCACGGGGACTTCACTTTTTTGCCAATATCCTATCACATCCATTCATAAAGTGGGTTTTAAAATTGTGAAAAATCAAGTCAATATATTGTTTCATATTGGGGGAAGAGGTATTTTTTAATTGAAACACATTTCTAGGTATTGTGGGAGTAGGGAAATGGGAGTTTATAAGTATTTCATATGTGTAATAGGTATTGGATAATGGTGTTTTAATTGGAAAGAAATAAATGCATAATAAATAAGGACAAAACTTTGTTTGGAAGCAAAAATCGATAGTGAGGTCATACAATCCCTTTGCCATTCCTTAACCTTTAAACTTAGAAAAAAACTAGGTATACATAGATTTATAATGCATAAAATAAAAGATTATAATGCAATATACCAGATACAAAGACAATTAAAATGCAATGTTGGAGAATATACTCTTGTATTAAGATATAATCCAATAGAAAGCAATGTTCACTTGCATCTAAGGGGGGGCAATCTTTCACTTGAGAAAAATATAACAATACTCCAAAAAACAATCCATGGCCTCATAACACTTTAAATGCACTTTCAATAATAAAAAAATCCTAACTATTTATGGTCCCATCATCAATTAGTACCAACTACCTAGTGGGACTTAATTAGAAAATAGACCTTTTATACATTAATTAATTATCCAGTATTATATAATCAACCTTATTCAAAGAACATGGTTCCATACATTAATTGAGTAAATCCTGTGTAGTCTAAAAATAAAATAGTTTAATATAGGCTCTAACATTTGGTTCGTGCTAAGATCACCTAAATCCTTTGTACATAGCAAACTAGTTTAAGAAATGAAGCCCTTATGCCACACGCTTGTGTATGTATCATTTGTCCTAACCCCCATTTTTATCTATATTTATGTATGTAGGGTTTTACATCTAATTTTGTATGGTTTAGTTTGATACAAGTCATTTCCAAGAATTTGTAAAATCCCTTATCTTGATCTCATATTTAAGGGAAAAGGTGTTCTCCATTTCAAGGGTCTCTCTTTCAAACCATGTTTTTTCACTATATGGGGATCGTTTTGAGTGGGTGATTTCGGTTGGAAGAATGAGGATTTATAGGTTTTTACAATGACGGGGAAACTAATATTACCACTCAACATACATTATCTCACCATACAAATTCATGGGGATGTGTGTAATTTCCTTTTTTCATCACATAGATAGACCATTTTAGTTACCTCGATTTTATATAGATCAACCAACCAATTAGGTATCCTATTTGAAAAGATAGGTCTTAACCCTTAAATGCAAATGATATCCATGGTGTTATGTCTATAATTAATCTTAGTATATAAAGAAACATAATACAATGATAGAGTACAAGGAAGAAAGTACAGGATAACAAGAATGGCTCTAGGTCAGAGTGAGCCTTGGGATCATGATATCTCACATCTATCCTGATGAGAGTTAATTTGATTATAAATAGTAAAAAAATAAAATGGGCTATCAAATATATCACTTTTGATGATTACTACAAAGATAAATTTGATACATAGTGTTGGGACCACTCCAGTCATGGTTTCCCCATGCTTTCCCATGTTTATCTTGTCAGAATGTTGACATCAGAGCCCAAGTCTAGGATAATGTAGTCCATATCGTAATCTCCTATATGGGCAATCATTCTTAACTCGCGATCGGTACTTAATATTTTTTCCACATGGTTTATTCTTTTGTCTGGTCGCACGTCTTCTTGAGGTTCTTCTATTAGAGATGTCAGTTATGCGACAACATCTTTATCTTGTATTAGTGATAAACAACTTTAAAAAAATATTTAAGATTACTAAATTTTCTCGTTGGTTGCTTTCGATATAGCTAATCGAATCTTTTAGGCATCTCCGTTATTGGTCTTCTTAGCAGTGTAGGAGCAGACGTTGATTCTTGATTCTTGTTGACGAATTATGGTCGTGCGTCCAAGAATACTTCCTTTTCTCTTTGGACGTTGAATGACACTTTATTTTGTTTTGTTGTTCACACCTGTGGTTCTTCATGTTGTGCCTCTTAGTATGCTCCAGTCGTAGCACCTCCCCTTATTACAACATCAATATTTGGTTCCTTCGGCTCAGCAGAAATCATCTGCATATTTTGGTTGGGATTCAAATTGGGATTCTTCAGAGGGTTTGGATTTCCCACATTTCAATCTTGCCACTTCATAATCAATTGCAGACACTATTAAACAATATGATCAAATGATTTTTAATACAAACATATCTTTGTAGGGCTCGCATAGTACCTGGAAAAATGTCCTGGTTTCCCACAATTATAACATATGATTTGGCCTCTTCCATGACCAAATCCTCCTCCTTGTCCTCAAACTTGAAAATTTCCACCCCCTCTTTGTTGAGGGTATTGTTGTTGTGTGTATTGATTCTGTGGATACTGAGATTGAGCCCGATCACCTTGCATCTTCTCTTCATTTTTCATTAAATAAGTGTAGACCTTTTTCTCTTGCAGCATCTGGAATGTTTTGTAGTCCTTCTCATCGTGGCCTATTGATTTACAAAATTTACAATATAAACTAATTGGTGCAGTTGAAATATTATGTAAGTACAAGCACTCTTCTGACCGATGACCTCTTGTTTGGAATATTCTACACCAAGGCATCCCTTGTATATTTATCGGGTTCAAAGCTCACGCTATGACATAGTTCATGAATGCCAGGAAATTTTCCTTGTTGTGTCTTTCAGTTCTTCATCTGGTACACTAGAGTTCTTCTTGGACTTCCTTTCCTTTCTTAATGTGCTGGATTTGTAGCATAATATTATCTAGTTGCAACTGAATCTGCATCATTCATGCACTAGTCTCTCCTACAGGTCAGGATTCTATCTTCATGGCCAACTCCAAAGCTTCAGTCCACGACACAATCTTTTGTTGCATCAAGGGAATATGGATGTGCGGTAACAACGTTGCAATGAAACACTCTTTGTGTTGTATGTCCGGTATCTGAAAGCTTACTTTAGTCATTAATTTATTAAATCTCCAGTCAAAGTCCCACACAGATACCGTAGACAATTGCTTAATCTATTTAATCTCTGTAATACACTGAGATTTATATTTGGGATTTCTAAATTCATATATTGGTCCTGCTTGAATTTGGTCTTGGGATTTCTAAATTCATATATTAGTCTTGTTCGAATTTGGTCAAGAGTTTTTGATGCGACTCTTTTCGGAACCATAGAGAACTTGATATACCAATAAAGCGCACGAACACTCATGGTTGCGATCATATGTTCCTTCTTTATCTCTTCATCTTGGACCTGTCACATGGTCCATATGGATTCACATAGAAACCAAGGTTTCTCTAGGTCTTCTAACCTATTTCCATTGAATATTAGCAGCTTAATATCATTCCCAACCATTATATTGGTCCTTGGTATTGCTGGGTAAAACATTTGGCTAGCAGTACTTCCTTGTCTATTATTATCACAGTTAGTATTATTTGTATTAAAAAATCCACTAGGAGATGAGTTTCTAGACCTTACCTCTGGAGACGTTCGTGGAATTGTAGGTGTGCCATATTTGTATTCTATATCTGGGGCTTCTTCTTCTTCTTTTATTTCAGGGATAGGTTGATATTCCTCTTCTTTGTCGAAGTGTGACGTCAACTCGTAGTCTTCTCCTCTAGTTGTACTCCAACTTCCTCTTCTTGTCACAGTTCTTCTTCTTTTTCCTGGCCGAAACCTCTTTACACTTCTTAGACACCTAGCCTCTAGTGGAGTTTTGCTATCAACAGAGAACATCTTAGCTTACCTTGCTCCATTTTTCTCGCACTTCTTCTGTGACATAACCTAGGTCTTTATATATAGTTCTTTACTCATTGGATTCCATTCTCAGGATCCCTTCTTGCATACGAGCATTTTAATCGATATTTTCAAAGATGTCAAATACCTTTCTCTAGGTCCTTCGAAAAAATCCCTTTCTACTTCACTATATGACCTTATAGTGTCGACGTCAATTTCTGTGATATATCTGCCCAAAACACTATCAACCTAGAAATCAACAACTCTAGATATGGGGTTACTAGTTCTTTTCAATTGCTGAATCAGCTGAGGAATCCACTTTGTCAGTTCTCCTCCTTGGATATTTTTTCATTGGATTGCTAGCCTCAACAACCACTCATACAACAAAATAGGAATCTCGCAAAAGAAAACTTCATGAATATCCTTATAGAGGTATCGCTCCAACCACTTTGTCTTATTCAACCACGATCCTTCACTTTCTTCTCGTCCAAACTCTAATGCTTTAGAATCCACCCACTCTTGAATTTTTGTCTTCATAGGATGCCAAAACATACCCCTCATAAAATGATTCATGGTCCCGGGAACATAACCATTTGTTGGAATTTCTCCCTTCGACCCAAGTTCAGACCCTTGTTTTTATGTCAAAAAATCCCAAATATTGGCTCGATAGAGTAGGGATCAGTTGGTAGCATGTGCAATGCATATGTAGTCTCACCCGAGATATATCTTATGGGTAACTGCCAAAACCAGGCTTCTGCAGCTGTGTGGGGATTTCCACTTCCTTGTCACCTTACTATCTTGCTCAACCGACGTTGGTGGTTATATTACTTATTCTTATTGCATGTATTCAAGATGTGACTCTACTTGTCCATCAATAGAGATTATAACAGTTAATATACTTCCTTGTTAGCAATTCCAGCTAACAACAGTGTGAAATATGCATATAATGGCTCATTCATAAGAAAATACACATACATTCATTCACAACATACATTGATTTGACGTAAGCACATTCATCAAATATACACATAGACAACATTTAATGTGGAAACCCATCCGGAAAAAACCACAAAGGCACTCCTCATCTGTCATGAGAAATATATGGAACCTTTCATCTGCGCACTCAACTGGTAGACTCTGTTCTATATCTTCTTCTACAATCTATACAAACTTCTCTCTCCTCTCATGTTCTCTAGTCTCTAGTCTTTGTAGTTTCCTCTCCTTCTCCATACTATCAATCCTCACATAGCTTGGATCGACTCTCTCTTCTCTACAACTCTACAATTCTACAAACATATAAAATACAATCACGACTAACTCAGACCAACCAAGAGTACATCTATCTAAGTGTGTAACTCTGAGGAAGTAAGAAACCAAGCAACCAACCAGCCAAGCAACCAACAAACCAACCTTCACACACCCTGGGTTCTCCCTTTTATAGACTCTTACATGTCGTAATCATCTGACTTCCTTATGTTAGCCGCACGATGGTTCACTAGAAAAGCAATATCATATCACATACATTCATATTGGGGTTTCGAATACTCCTAAAAACCTCAAAAATATATTGGCT
Organism: Pseudotsuga menziesii; assembly: GCA_001517045.1. Taxonomy (NCBI): domain Eukaryota; kingdom Viridiplantae; phylum Streptophyta; class Pinopsida; order Pinales; family Pinaceae; genus Pseudotsuga; species Pseudotsuga menziesii. The sequence continues at coordinate 132,517 of LPNX010323198.1, forward strand.
CATATTAAGGGGTCAAGGGGGGGATTTTTAATTTGACATAGTAATATAAATATTGGGGTTTATTTTATTTAGGTGGGATGAGGAATAACCTCCAAATTGTGGGATGGTTTCATACCTCCAAATCATGGGCTTAAATCATACCTCCAAATCATGTGTTGGATTCATATTAGTCCTAGTTTTTTCTAAGGAATAACCTCCAAATCACGGGATATATTCATCCCTCAAAATCATGGGATGGATCCATATCAGTCCTAACTTCTACTAAAGAATAACCTCCAAATTATTGTTTGGATTTATACTTCCAAATCACTGAAGTTGTAAAGTGTTTTTTTTAGAATGGTTTTTTAGGTTGGGGTTTAGGTGGGTATTAAGATTCAATCAAACCTTACTCTATGAGAAACAAGAAAAGTGAGATCAATCTTTTTTGGCTCACTAGAAATGAGAAAAGTTAGATCAATATTTCTTAACTTATTATTTATTTCAAATTTTTGTATTCTTCTTTAAAATTTTCACATTTCCAGGTAGGAATTGTTGTTAGATTGAGTTATACTTGTCACATTCATAATTGTAATTTCAATTCTTATATGCAAGGAATCTGTCTTAATATTGTATTAGAACTGACATGAACATAGGTGAAAATATAAATCATTATTTACATACCCTATGTGTTATCACTAGCATGAAATGGTATCAATTAAGTTTCACCATTTGTGTATCTTTATAACTATTGCATGCTTGAAACTTAACGATGGATAATTTTCCCTATCCTGCAAAGGTAAAAAAAAAAGTAGATATAACCCAAGAAGAGGTAACTAAATGTTGTTAATTCCCTTGAATGCAAGAATAAATGTAGAGGAAGTGGAGGCAATTCATTGCATCTTGTGAATGACCTAATCCAAGTTATGCACATAATCATATGGTGTTATTGGAAATCAAGATGAGTTTTTCTATGTTCATTTGATTTCAAACATCAACGATGTTTGTTTTGATAGGAAGGTAGGGAATTCCATCCATGAATGGGTTTGAATTTTGCATTTTTATGGAATTTAATTTATTAAGCTTATAAAAAACATGAGCTCTCTATGGCTATACTTATACGTACATGATATAAAATTGGTAGATTGGTAGGTTGTGGTGTGAAACATTTGCAATTATCATCTTTTCTACAAATTTCACTAACTATTATATTATCAGTATTTTACTTTTATTTGTTACATTGTTTTATTTATTGGGTTGTATTTTACTCCCCATTACTATTTTTTTGGGTCTTCCATTATCCAGCACTACAAATTGATCATTCACCCTTGCAATCTTGGTGGGATCATTATTAGCATTATACTATTATTTTATTTAGCATCATGTTTGCTTATACTAAGATGCATTAAGGATACTTTTTGTTACAACTTGATAATATAAGGATACTTTTTGTTACAACTTGATAATATGATATAAAGGGGGTATTAGAAATGAGTAGATAAAAATGGATACTTACAATACATGGTGAAACCAGGGGTTTTCTTAATTGGAAAGGTATATTGGGAGGGGGGTTCAACAATACAATTTTAGGAGGCATTTTCTAATATTTAGTGAAATTAAGGATATTCTTTAATATCATATGAATGATCGTGCTATGCAAAATGTTCACTGAGTGAACCCCCCGTGGTTAGCTGACAGGCTATCATTCCTATTCTCGTTCATTTCAGTTACAACTGTCAGTAGGCGCTATCGGCCCAAAATACAAAGATGATTTATTCTCTAACTGACTTCTTACCCATGATATCTTGATCTGTCCTTTTCAATCATTGCATGTCTTTTTCTATCGTGGTTCATTCCATTGTGGTTGATCTCGTCACATCTTCCCTTCTTTCGCAGCGTTCCCTACACCTGCTTCTTTTGTCGTAGCTTCCTCTGTCGCGCGACCAGACTCTTCATATTCTCGAGCATAATTCTAACTAAATTATACCTATCTTTTCCTAGGGCCAACACATAGATAGATATATATATTTTTTTCCTTAAAATGTCCATGATATTAGGGATCTAAGGGATGAAGAGTTACAACTTCAGGTGACTTGCCTTTTAAGGTCTACAAATATAAATCCATATGCATAAACCCATTCCTCAACAAATACATGACCATGTATTATACTTAAGAGATGGGTGAAAGTAGTATCACACTAATCCCTTGAGCCCAAGGCTATCTTACTATAGTGGCATATCCTATGTTAGGATGTCAATGTGTTGTCTCACATTTTGTTGGACTTCCATCTTGAGCCTCTCTAAATACTACATCTTAATTGAAAACAATATTCTTTGTTACTAGGTTCTAAATTTTATAATCGTATGTACCATGTTTACAACAAATAGATATATTTTTCATCTTTATTATCTAGCTTACTGTGTTTACAACAAATAAATACATTTTTCAACTTTATTATCTAACTTGCTCTTATTTTCACTGAGAGCATACACATAAGCATCACAACCAAAAATTATGAGATGTTTAAGAGAGAGGTTTTTAGCAAACCATGCCTTATTTATAGTTTTATCAACCAGCCTTGATGTAGATGACTGATTTACCAAGTAGCATGTAGTATCCATTTCTTTTTCCCAAAATTCATATGCTAACCATGCACCATTGAGCATACTTCTTATCAATGTCATGCTCATTCTTTTTGCAATACCATTTTGTTGAGGTGCATATAGAGTAATATTTTTTCTTAGTATTTTTCCCTTCTTACATAATTATTGGAATTGATTTTTTTTAAACTCTCCACTAGTATTTGTCCTCGGCACCTTTTGTTTTGTTTTCTATTTGGTTCTTTACCAGAGCTATATATGCTTTAAATTAAAAAAAAACACTCATTTTCCAAGGAAATAGATCTAGGTGTTCCTCCAGAAATCTTAAAATCTTCTATGAATGAAACATAATAAACAAATGTACCTATTAATAGAACATGCATAGGTCCGAACATATATCATTATATATCAAGTCTAATTTTTTTTTCTCTTACAACACCAAATAGAAATAATCTTACTTACCATATATACAATGTTCACAAAAATCAAAATTTAATTTGCAATCATACATTTACAATATGGTACAATGTATTATCAGTGGCTACATTTACAATATGGTACAATGTATTATCAGTGGCTAGACATCTCACTTCAAGGTTCTATCAAGTGGATAATGCAAGACAAGGCAATTGGAAGTGTGTATCAAGTAAAATGACTCTTGTAACCACTATGCCATAGAGTAATTTCACCATGTAAGGTATGAGTGCTAGGGATTCACTTTGTTGAGCAATATCTTATTGCGTTCATTCATAAAGGGGGTTTTTTAATTATAAAAAATAAGGTCAATATATTGTATGTATTAGGGAAGCGGGGTTTAAGGTATGGGAGGTTTATAGGTATTGGGGTATAAAAATGGGTTTATAGTAAAAACAAGGAATATATCCTAAAATTAGGATTGTTATAATTGGAAATATGTAATGGGAGGGGGCTCAACAAAAAGGTATTTGTAGGTAATTATCAATACTTAGTGAAATTAAAGGTATTCTTTAACATCTCAAGTAACATGTTTTCACTAAGTGAAGAACCTATGGATATAAGAGATTTTTAAATTGTCACAGATATCACTTCAAGGACTTGAGGGTGGATTATTGCTTGATGCACCTATCAATTTTAAAACATCTCGATGATGGATTTCTCTTTTGTCTGCTACCATGAATAAATTTGAAAATTTGCAGAAGTCGACTGAACTGGAGTGACGTCATGAATGACGCTCCACAGCTTCCCATTTTCCAACTGGGCCACGGTGTCATTGTTCCACCTGTGAGAGCAGACATGGGCGACTTGCAGGCAGGTTTCCCCTTCTTGGCTGGCGAATAAATTGATTGACTATAATTGTATGTACCAAGTCCTTGAGGGAATCCCAAATCCAGTGAAAAATAAACTTTCAATAGCCCTCGAATTCACATCTTCAACAGCTAGTGGGACATGCCACTCATGAATGCGAAAGGCCACTTGGAGGTTAAAAAATACTCAATCGACTGAACTAGTAATTGACTTTAGCGAAGAAAATTTATAAAGAAAATGCAGGATAGCAATTACAGGCCCAGAGAAAAGTATGGAAATCTCAGGATATGATATGGAAATCTCATGACTGTGTTTTATATTACAACGAGGAAAATATTTCAAGAATTTGTCAAAGTGAACTACCTGTTTCATCGTGCTTTCCAATGGATACATTATTTTAAGAGAAAAATCTTCAAGTTGGATCATTTGTGCTTTCAAGATGGATCTCAAGGTAAAGTATTCATGTCGGATTCATCTATCACGCTTTGATAGACTAACTCATGCATTTATATTTGTGGCTGTCATTTTTTCCTTGTATTATAATTTTCCCATTTCTATTTATATTGGTGGCTGTCAGTTTTTCCTTGTATTATAATTTTCCCATTTCTATGAAAGATTATGTCCCAACTAACCAAATGAACTCTTTCTCTATTAAAATTCCTTGACAACAAAAATTGCATCATTCTTTTTATAAAACTATGCAAGATGGACACAAAAACTGGGATGCTTTCCAATACTTATTTAATTAAAATACATCTACCTCCAAATGGCAGCCACTGATAGCACCAATTTCATATCTTATTTTCTAATCTCTTCAAAGTCCAAATCCAATATTCTTTTTTATAATTATTTGGTTTAAGGAAATAACCAAGATATTTAAATCTCACCTCAATAGAACCACATCTAAAAGGAAAAATAGTGAGAATCTAATCTATCACATCCTTTATAATATTAGTCTAAAGAAAGTTTAATTTAATTTCATGGAAAGTTTCACAATCCTCTATAGAACCATTTCCAAACAAAAGTACGCAACCCACACACAATAAATGTTTGATTTAGTGGATAGAAGAAACATTAACACCAATATATTTTCTCTCTTATCTTTACCAATAAGCCTGCTTAATCCTTCCACAAAAAAGAAGGAAAAGTAAAGGAGATAGCATGCCTCCTTTCCTAAGGCCTTTGGAACTTTTGCTAAATTCGAAGATGATCCATTAATTAGCACTGCAAAATTAGCTGAAGTTACACATGTCATGATCCAATTAGTAACCTCTATAGGAACCATTTTTAATATCAACACTTTCTGTTTCTTTGTCTTTAGAGTGTAAACACTCCTATGAAACCTCATGTCCCACCTTAGGACCCTGCTTAAGTTAGAAAAAAATATGATAGTTATGGATAACTCGTAACTGTGAAACAATATTAGAATGTCTAGGCTTCTTTAAAAAGGAAACAAAATGAGTAACTGCAACTTTCACCAATTCCTTCTGAGAATTAACCATATTCCCAGAGTATATTTTAGATCCTACATAGCATTTGGGATTCTTCTATGATTGGAAAACTTATGAAAAATATTTTTATTATTTTCACACTGAGTCAACAAGATTGCATGAATTTTGAGTCTCCAAGAATCCTCTTCTATATGTAATATCTTCGATCTCGTGGCTTCCAAAATTACTAATTTCTCCTTATCCATACTTGTAAAAATACCTGAAGTATTAAAAGAAAAAATATTATCTATTTCCTCTTCCACCAACAACAATTCTTGCTTCAGCTTCATTTCTTATCCTCTCCCAATGGATGACCACCTTCTTTAATTATTCCATTTACACAACCAACCTTTGCATATAGAACTCCCCATTAAGCACCGAAATTGATCTTCACATATCCATGGCCATGGAAATAAAATATTCCTCCTCAAGTGAGGAATGATTGATCTTAAAAGGAAATTTTTTAATAGAATGTTCAACCTCAATTTGCAAACATATAGGTAAATGATCTTAAATACCATACTTTACAAACCAATACCTATATCTTCCAACTGCTTCATATACTCTCTCATAAATGAAAAATATATCCAGTCCCTTGGCCACCGCATCCTCACATAACCTCCCATTTCTCCAAGTAGGAGCCATAACAAAAGGAATAACATCAATCAAGTTAGACTCTTGAAACAATTGTGGAATAACATCAATTCAACAAAGGATCCAAATGATGATTGTTCCCCAAATTTCACAAGCCCACAAATTCATATTAATATCCCCACCAAATATCAAACAAAAATTCGTTAACATACCACTAGCTTCAACACGACCCCAAAACTCATGTCTATCAGCATAAGGGTCGTATAATTTTTTAATTTTTATCACTTTATCCAAATCTCAAATCCTACCTTCAAGGAGAATGCCTACACAAGTAATAATAGGATTTATATCAGCTACAGAAGGATCCCAAACTACAAGTAACCCCTCAAAATGTCCACTAGCATCATTTGCACAACATTCCCAACTTGGAAAAAGTCTTAATTTTTTTCTCATGCTTTAGGTCATGAACACATAGTGTCTTGAATAAGTATGATATCTGGATTGATTAGTTCAAAAAGTCTCTTAAGGGAATTTTATTTAGGAGTGCCCCCAACCCCCCTAATATTAAAGGAGGTCAAAATCATTTGAGACCAGACTCCAAGGTAAAATTTTCTCCAAGGTCCCTTTGTAATGCATCAACACACCTAGGGGAAACATCAAAAGCAACACCACCCACTCCATAACCATCGGGATCAAATTCCTCTTTGTACTTCCTTCCTTTCCTCAACTTTTTTCTTCCAGACTGTCACATTCTAACACTTAATCGACAAAATAGGTGTAGCCTCATTTTTTTGTGAATTTTTATCTAAAAAAATAGACAATGGATTTTTTTTAAGGACAACCTTGTAAAAACGAAGAATAGTTGAGACTACAGGGATATCTAAAACCTAAGATGGACTACCCACTTCAAAACCACCAAATAAATCAAGTAAACCCAAAACTTCAAGACTTAATGAAGATCTTTGCAAGATAGGAGGAGTCTCTAAACATGTCTCAAGAACACATGACTACCTCACCTAGTGTCTAGACTCAAAGGTTGATCAACATGAGCTAACAAACCAGACGGAGTACCCCAATTAATCCTCCCCTCGAAATCACCATTTCAATGAAACCCCAACTCTAAAGAGTATTTTACCAATAACCCATCTCGCCAAGAAGTAACAACCTTTGTAAACACATGATTGTCAACCTCCAATGAACCAATCAAATGGGATAAGAAAGATGAAGTAACCACCCCAAACTATGGAAGAACCTTATCAGATTCAATCTTGGACGAAGGAAACAAACTAGGGAAGCAATCCTTAATAGAGTTTTCGTATATATTAACCCATCACTAGTATCCCCACTAACATTTTTATTATTTAAATGTTTTTCTTCAACCTCCTTAATAAAATTGAGTCTTCCAAAAAAATTGTGTAATACAAATATGGAAAGCAAGGATTCCAACTTACCTAGAAAAGACTAATAGTCTTCCATAAAGGGCTAGTGTGGATTATCATTTGATTTAAAGACTTCAACCACCTCTTTACTAATTGAGATCACTTTCAGATCCAAAGAAGGACTCACCCCTTTCTACTACATATCAAAATGTTCTTCACTGAGAACAAGAAAACTCGATCACTCTTTCCTCAAATGACCAATTCGAACCTTCTAGTAGTCTAGTCATTGGAAAAAAGTCAAATCTCCCCAGTAGATCTCATCTCAGCAGGAAAACCCACCAACACATTAATTTCCACTAGGAATATGGAACCATCCTCTTATCTTCACAAATAACATTTTTTCATCCAAAAATAGAAATTTTCCAACTACATTGGCCAAAGAAATGAAAAATTTCTTACGTGACAACTGTAATGGAAACCCAGGAAGGAGCATCCATAGGTGTATCCTAACCACCTTTTATTTTAGTGGGTTAAACACAGGATTTCATCTACTGAAAGCTAGAGAACCCTTTCCTATCAACCAAGAATTTTCTAAAATTATATTGGCATCTTCCTCAGCAAGAAAATGGAAGCACAACCATCCATTCACAAACAAACTAAATTATGGGAAATACCCTGAATATGGTATCTATGTATCACCTACCCACTTCATAATCTCTAACTTGTTCAAGGAAATATACTTGAGTCACCCCACTATAGCCTGACTATCCAAACTTTCCACATTATCGATACATATATATTTCCCCAAAACTTTTTGTGCTTTGCCTGACTTAACTTTAAAAACTTTCAACACTCTTCTTGCCTTGTCATGAGGGCCCAAGAGCCTCTTGCCATAATCTACCAAAGAACCAGAGGGATTCTTCCCTCTATCCCCACAACATTTGAAAACCCCTCTTCCACTAGAGAATTTCTTTCACTACGCAACATTTTCTTGTTTTTTCCCTTACCTCTAACTAATGAATTCGGTAAAATGTTTGGCATCACCATTCTCCTCGTTACTAGACCTCGAGAACACATTTAAATCTCTACTAGATCTGTTAGTACCACCTAACGATCCCTTTAGTGTAATTGTATGCGGCTTATTCTTGAAAATAAATTTATTTCACGGATAAGACCTATATATGTTTGAAACTCCAACAAGTGATGTGATAGACCATCTCAAATCATGGAAATCCTCATTGGACTTGAAAATCCCCGCTTTTCCCAATCCTCATCATTATTTGACCAAGATAGGTCCTACACCTCAGTAATCCAAATTACATGAGTTAGACCAAATTACACTCAACAAAAACTAACACCTCAACACAATCTAATTGAAACTCGCTCAGAAAACCCCTACAAAAGCCTAAGGTATCCCCTCATTTTCATATAGAATTTTATTATAAGGAAAATCAAGGTTTTTTTAATATAAATTCTATCAAGTTGATCATTTTTGCTAAGTTGGTTCAAGGTGTGTGAATACTAAGTAAAATGACTTGTAACCACTATGCCATAGAACAATTCTACCACATAGGGTAGGAGGACATTGAAAATGTCATGGTTTCCATCTACCCTACCTATAACTTCACAATTTCAAACACAAAGTCTACCAAGTGGATAATGTTTTCCAATTCTATTGGAAGCATGTGAATACCAAGTCAAATTATTCTTGTAACTATTGCACTAAGTCAAATTATTCTTGTAACTATTGCACTAAGTAGGACAAGCAAGACCTTTAAAAAATTGTGATTCGACCTATTTCTCACTTCAAAGTTCTAGGGAGAAAGTGGAATCTTAAAAATGTCACGGTTTTCACTTACTCCACATGTCACTTTAAAGTTCTAAACAAAAAGGAAACCATAAAAATGTCATGGTTTCTAGCTAATATTTTAGTGATTCCAACATTCTTCATGGAAAAGGTCGATACACTTAAGTGTGTATAAAAGTACCATCATAATGAAGGTATTTAGAAGCTTAACCTTAAAGTGTGAGTATTTACAAAATTACCATTATAATGAAGGTATTTGGGAGTTGAAATATAAAATGTGTATGATGAATGTTGATAGGTATTTGGGAGTCAAAATATTAAAATGTGCATAGGGAATGTTGATGTGACTTGCCCTTGTATTAGAGGGATACTTGTATCGTTTCCCATTATTTGTTTTCATTGCATCATCCCATCAATGATTAAAATTGAATTTCCCATTATTTTTAAAGGGTTCAAACCTATCTTATAAAGGCAATTAAAACACACACACACACACACATATGAAATCACTTGTATTGTATGCATGAAAACAAATAGTGTAAATTTTTTAAAGAAGGGCCACGTTTCTAACAACCCATCAATGTCTTCACACCTAGTGCTTGGTTTCTCAGTGAGCATTGTATCTTCCTTATTATATGAGGCTAGATTGAATACTGAGAAATATTTAGTGTTCAACACCCAATACTTTCATTTAGCATCTAAAGTGGAAAATCATCTCTATTCTCATTGGATTTTATTTATTCCATTATACGACGTACGCTTCCACAACATTAAATTTTCACATAGTTCATGGTTAGATAATCCTATTATTATATTGGTTATGAAACATTTTAAATTTACTTAATGAAAGCTTCTCGAAGAAGCTTGGACCCTTGTTAGTTTGAATCCCCACTTGAATCCATGTGTTATGAGCATTTTTTTTATCATTTTCAAAATGAAAAATCCACAACAATCAACCAATCATGTACAAGGTTGATTGAGCTCATCATAAAGATACTGCATAGATTTTATTTGTTTCACACAAAACTATTTAATGATTTTGTTTGGGATAAAATAAATATATTAATTTTAATGAAATCTTCTGAATTGTATGTTGTTGATTAAGTTTAGATATGAACCTAAACAATGGACCTTGTCAACATCACAAAACTTGAACTTGGGATTATAATAGTGAGAACTGTGATTCTATTTATTCAATTTGTTGCATCATGGAAGCCTTGCTCCTATATTCTTTGATATAAACATCAATGTGACGCTACTTTATGTGTCAAATATTTTAAGAATTCCCCATAATTCTCTTTTATTCTACCTCATTGCAAACAAACATGAATGAGACATGTCCTTTGTAACATTAAATCTTGAATCAACATTTATTATTCTTAGGTGATACCAATTATAATTTAACTTATGACAAACTATAACTTTATAAAGGAAATCAAAATCGTTATCTACAGTTAGATAACGATATTATTAACAATGACTTACTAACTAATAACTGAAATATTATTTACAATGAAATCTCGAAAGATTATTCAAATTTCCCCCCTTAATCCAAAGGGACATCTTACATGCCAAGTTGTATTCTAAATTTTTCAAACTTTTCACCGCCCAATGCTTTAGTAAAGATATCTACAATTTGATCGGAAGTAAAACAATGTGTTAGGTGAATGCTTTTGGCCTGAACATGATGTCAAATCAAGTGATATTTGGTGTTGATATGTTTGGTTTTATCATGGACTTTTGGATTCTTGTCCAATTGACTTGTAGAAGAGTTTTCAACAAAGAGAGGCATTGAAGTCATTTGTTTCTCCTACAAGTCTTCAAGTATTTTACGAAGCCAAATGATTTATTTTGTGGCTTGAGATGCTGCAACATATTCAGATTAAGTTGTAGAATCAGCAAGAAAATATTTCTCTCATGATCTCCAAGTGATAGCTATTGATCCAAGGATCATCAAATAACCTAAAGTATACACCACATGCTCTTTATCTCTATCAAAATCAGAATATACAAAAATGGTGAGATGTTAGTCTGAAACTTTAGAATATTTGATGTCATAAGATTGAGTTCCTTTTAAATATTTGAGCACTTGCTTTGTTGCATTGCAATGAACTTCACAGGGCTGGTGCATAAACTTGGAAAGTATTCCTACAACAAAATTTATGTCAAGACGAGTATTAGTAAGATAAATTAAACTTCCAACATGCTGCTTGTACCTTGTTGTATCTTCAAATGAATTTACTTCATTTAGAGTAAGCTTTATATTTTGCTCCATTGATGTAGAAACAAAATTACAATCTTGCTTACCAATTTTGCTCAATAACTCTCCAACATTTTTTTTTTTGAGAAATAAAAATGTGCTTTGGTTTTTTATCTACTTCAATTCCTAAATAATAATGTAATAATACCAAATCTTCCATATCAAAAACCTTTTTCAACTCTCTTTTAATAGAGGTTATATAATCATAATTATTTCTCGTGATAAGCAAATCATCCACATAGACAACTAGATATACAACTGATCTTCCAACATTATTGACAAATAAAGTTACATCATCTAGATTGAAATGATTATAATTCAATTTGAGATGATGTTTAATTAAATTTTCATACCATGCTCAAGGTGTTAGGATTAATTAAATTAATCATCCCCTAACCACCATAGTCTATTTGTATTTTACTAGATTAGGAGGTCATTGCCACTTCACTAGTGCATTAATGGGGTACTCACATGGGGGAAACCTAACACTCAATGTGACTATCTGCATGAGTTTAGGAGCTCCAGGTACCAATCCCTATAATTTAGGAATCCATTCTGATTTCCACCAACACTCTCCATCAATTGACCTTAGTCGGTGTTCAATAATGTTCAGTTATGCTCTGATTCCCATCAATTAGTTCACTCTCAGTCATCCTAGTGCCACTTTACATGATCTGAGGAAAGTAGGATGCATTTTCTCACCTAAATCAATTATTTAATTGGTTGTGAACTCACCCAATGATACAAAGTTACATTAGTGAGCTCTAGTGGTGCTTTCCCCACATCGAGTTAGCTTCGGAGTCAGTCTAGGTTGGTATATTCGAATCCTAACTTAGGAATCCGAATTATCCTATTTGTAACACAATTTTATTGCATACAAATTACTGATTAATAGATGTAATGATATTCTTTGAATTTTGTCTCCATGTGTGTGCAAATTTTCCATGAGGAATTGATCAGTCTTTACTGAATTCTTCTCTCTCTCTTTTGCAGCCTTGTTTTCTCATTGAATTCAATTAGGCCCGGGGATCCTGTGTTTCACTAAATTTAACATCGTATAAGAGCAGGTATCCAGGCCAACTTCAAACCTCAGAAAATCCCATTGATGCACCAGAAGAAATTAGGTTCCACATAAATCTTGCTATTCTTTCCTTGGTCCCTATGGATTATGTCCAGAGAAGTCTATCCAGGTGTGATGAACCCAAAATAAATTGCACATGTCGAAGTGGAGAGTGTTTGAATTGGTTAGATTGTGAATTGAACTATTTTTGTAGGTACATTCAAATATTTTCTCAAGAATTAGATATTTTTGAAGTTGTAAGATGGAGAATTCAACAACTTTGACACCCAGAATCCTCACCCCTTTCAACTATCTTGATTGGAGGGATGACATATAGATTATCTTTCCTAACAATGGTTTGTACAGGGTTACCTTGGGAAGAGAGGTCAAATCCAAAAATCCTCTTGATAATTCGAAGCATCTGAACAAGTTGGATGAAACATTTGGCTTCATGTGAATGCACATCTCTGGAGATCCTCTTCCATCTTGATGGACTAAGAACTCCAAAAGAAGTATGTGATAAGTTGGAATCCTTGTTTGAAAGCAGGGTGAGCTCAAGGGCCATATTCGAGAGAATGAGCTTATATCACTATAGCCCAATAAATTCAAAACTATAAAACAGTTCTTCTAAAAATTCAAATATCTTGTCATGCAATGCAAGCAGTGCAGGATTGAGAAGAAGTATGGGAAATGGGTGCTCTCCATTTCGAGCAAACTTGGCTCAGAATTATCAGTGTTTGCATCCACCTTTCACTTTGGGATATTGGAAACTCCTCATTGGTGAATTAAATCCTTTGATTCCTTCACAGAATCTCTCATACAGGAACGAGACAAGCTGATACCATAGGTGGGAGTCCTCAGGGCCTCCCCAAATCAAGCTCTCTTGGCTGGTGAGACAAAGAATGTGCAAGCAAGGAGGAAGTAAAAAGGAAACGAGAAGAGGAACACTGAATTTGAACCTAAAGAAGAGTTTGATCAAGTAGATGCATCCTTGGGCTCTAAGAAGTAAATACATCATAGGTTTGACAAGGGAAAGTGCTCCTACTGTAATAAAGGAAACCATATAGAGAAAAGTTGTATGAAGAATACCATAGATCAAATGTCAAGACTCCTTGAGAAACACAATATTTTCCTCCCTGAAGGCACAATGAAGGCTGCCTTTGGAGATAAGACCAAATATTATGAGAGATGCCATGCACTGAAGGCTATATTTTTAAAATTGCATGCCTTCCTCATTGACTCGGGAGCCTCCAATCACATGGTTGCATCTAAATAATTGTTCTCTTCATTAACACTTACTGATGGTCCCAGTATTCACATGGGATATGACACTCAAATCCAAGATGAATGGAAGGGTTCAATCAAGTTAGAGCATGGAGTTTTTAAGAATGTTCTCTATGTTCCCTCCTTCACAACAAATTTGTTGTTTGTATACCAGATGGCTCATACAGACTCACCAAAGTGAGTTATATTTGGTCCTGACTCAGTGGATGTCTTAGATATCTCAACTACGAAGCTTATAGCAATAGGTTTTGCAAACCATTCCTCCAAGGCATATGAATTCTCACACTTTCTACCATACTCAGATCCAGTGCACTCTCAAATACCATTTGAAAGGGAAAGTAAATTCATCCTACCTAAACCTTTTACATATGATAATGTTTCCATTAAAGTTTGATATTCAGAATCTAAAGGAGAGGACCCATTTGAATCAGTTTATGGAATTGAAGATGAAGTTCAATCGGATCCAGATCCAGATCCAATCCCTACTCCCAATCCTAGGACTAAATGGGATCAAAAGGTTATTGAGGATGTTGGGAACATGACTGGAGAGTCATCTGGCATGAGAAGAACAAGATATCAGTTTCAAAAAATATCCTTGTGTTATTCCAATCAAATCCACTTCTCCTAGAGATGTGTTACAAACTCCCAGAGAGATGCTTCACGATGGTAAGGTATGATCAACAATTCTACTCACTGAAGAACAAATTGGATCATGTTACTCTTCCTCCAGAAAGAAGAGACAAAGGAAACAATTCTTCTCTTATATGTCACCAGATTTGAAGAAGGTGGAGAGGTTCATATGCACAGTACCAGGAAACTAGTGCACCTAAGGACCGTCACACTGCATTGCTGCTCCACAGAGATGTAGATTGCATAAATATTTTCACAAGTTTTTTATTCAATAAGATATTTTCTCTTGATGTGAAATATTGATCCTGGTTTTTCCTGCTTATTTTGAGGGGGATTTTTTCCCATGAGGTTCTCCCCATTTCCTCAGTTTGTTAAGCATTCATTTTTGCATCTAGATTGTATGGGTGACCTTTTGTATTAGCTGCAAGGGCCCATGTTTTCCAAGTTAGGATTAAGCATTAGAGGAAATTTGGGGTCTAAAATGGGCCTTATAAGAAAACGTGCCAAAATAAGTTTTTGTGAGTTGGAATTCAAGAACCAATAGAATTTCAATAAAATAAGTCAACCATAATGGTTGAATTGACATATTTGTCATTAAAAAAAACTACTTTTTTTGTTCGTATTTTCGACATATCTCATTGTGTTTTTACTCAAATTTCGATCGGGAGAGCTCGTTGGATGTGGAATTTGATTTCGCATCCAATGAGTACCCACAATACATACTTTTGACGGACCCAGCTACCCCAAAAACAAGAAATACCTGAAAAAATGTGATGATGACATCATCATCACATTTTTTTAGGTATTTCTTATTTTTGGGGTAGCAGGGTCCGTCAAAAGTATGCAGTGTGGGTACTCGTTGGATGTGGAATCAAATTCTGCATCCAATGAGCTCTCCCGATCGAAATTTGAGTAAAAACACAGGGAGATATGTCGAAAATACGAACACAAAAAGTAGTTTTTTTCTTTCTTCCTCCAAAATTAATCAATATTATTTTATTATTTTAACTATTATTTTATTATTTTCCTTAGGAGGCCCATTTTAGACCCCAAAATTCCTCTAATGGGGGGGGTGTTAGGATTAATTAATTAATCCACCCTTGACCACCATAGTCCATTTTCCTTTTCCTAGCTTAGGAGGTCATTTCCACTTCACCAGTGCCATAGGGGACTCACGTGGGGGATACCTAACACTCAATGTGCATTTCTGCATGAGTTTAGGAGCTATAGGGATCAATCCCTATATTTTAGGAACCCACTCTGAGTTCCACCAGTGGTCTCTAGCAGTTGACCCGAGTCTGTGTTTAGTTATTCTCTAATTCCCATTAGTTAGTTCACTCTCAGTCATCCTAGTTCCACTTTATATGTTTTGAGGAAAGTAGGGATCCTTTTGTCACCTAACTCAGTCAGTTAACCGGTTGTGAATTGATTCAGTGATCTAGAGTTGCATTAGTGATCTCTAATGGTTATTTTCCCACACCTAGTTAGCTCCGGAGCCAATCCAGGTTGGTATATTCGAATCCTATCTTAGGTATTCTAATTCTTCTATTCACAACACCATTGTATTCCATACAATATACCAATTAATGGATGTAATGATATTCTTCCAATTTTGTCTCCATGTGTGTGCAATTTTTCCATGAGTAATTGATTAATCTTTACTGAATTCTTCTCTCTCTCTTCTACAACCTTCTTTTCTCATTGAAATTCAATCAGGTATGAGGATCATGTGCTTCACTAAATTTAACAAAAGGTGCTTGCTTTAAACCATACAAATATTTTACCAATTTACATACCTTCAATTCTTGAACTTTGATAGAAAAACATTCAAGTTGAGCCATATAAACATATTCTTTCAAGTATCCATTCAAGAAGGTGGTTTTAAAATCCATATGATGTATTTTTGTTAGAGAATTATACCACCTTATACCATGGTCATACACCTAGGACACATTTTCATTAGTTTCATACTTATGTTATATGGTCCAAAACTAGGTTGTGTTTGTAAAGCAAGGTCATTTTGGTGTTTTGGACTAATTAATGCACCCAGGCGCCCACATTTGATCATTCTGGTTACACATGTTCCCTCATTTATGAAATTTTAGTCCTTTTTGCGCCCCCACTCCATAAAACAGGGAAAATGGTTGACCATAGGCACCCATGCATGGAATTTGGGTATTTTAGGTCCTTTTGAACCATTTATTACTTCCTAGAGCCACACCCACTCACCCATGCACTCCACCACTCCTATAATACCTTAATTTATGTCCTATCATGCTCCGGGCATGTTCACATAGGCATTTGTGACCGTTTGAGATGGTTTGGGAGCTCATTGGTCCACCTGGGGGGGTTTTGAGGTCCAACCTAAGTTTTCCACATGTATGCATCCAATTTGCCTCCAAAGGATAATGATTTTATCCAAATGTAATATAAAAATGTTCTAGGCATACTTACATAGTGGACAATGATAATAAACTCTATTATTGGATCCATTCTTATGTGTTAATTTCAATCTTTTCACTGTTTTTTTGCATAATTTGTGAATATATTGAGTTGTGAGGATTCCTTTAGCTCCTATATATTGATGTGAATCATATTTTCACATGGTATTAATATATTTGGAGATGCAAATACAATATAGAGCGTTTTTGTTGTTATCGAGGGTTTCTTCTAGAAAAAATCGAGTGTTTGCATTGTAGGTACTTCCAGTGTTTCTGTCACTCAGTTCGTAAGAAGAAATGGAGCAGAATCATGTCTTTCTTACCCCATTCAACTATTTTGAATGGAAGGATTAAATGGTGATCCATCTTGGGTTGAAAGGCCTCTATAGAGTCACCATGGGGATTGAGAATGAACCCAACTCTGCTGTGGAAAAATGAAGTACTTCAATAGATTGGATGAGGCATTCGGGATGCTTTGTTTCAGTATCTCAAGGGATATTCTCTTCCATGTATAAATTCTTATTACAGCCAATGAAGTCTGGATCAAGCTCAAGTCACTGTTTGAGAATCCTGATGACATGAGAGGACACCAAATCGAAAATGAGTTGATCTCATTGATCCCAACTCACTTTGAGACGATCCAGGATTTCTTGACAAAGTTAAAATCGTTGGTAATTCAGATGAAACAATGTCGCATTGAAAATAAGGAAGAGCAGATGATCTTGTCCATCCTTTTGAAGCTAGGCCCCAAGTGCTCAATGTTTGCCTCCTCATTCCACTCAGTCAAGTTAACAGCTCGAACTTGGAGAATGCCTTCATTGGCAGAATTCATGGAGTCTTTGACTCAAGAAAAAGACAATTTGGTGCAAATGTGTACCATAAAATCCACCAAGGATCAATCCCCTCTTGTTGTATTTTCGAATGAAGCCAAGGATTTGAAGCAGCAAGAGAAGAAGAAGTAGGACAAACCCAAATATTCTGATGGGGGTGCAAATCCTAGCAAGGACAAAGAAAAAAGAGTAAAGGGAAGACAAAATGCACTTATTTTCATAAGGCATGGAATCCATAGATTACAAGCATGAAGAAAACCATTAACATGATGGCACAACTCGTTGAGAATAACAACATCCCACTTCCAGAAGGCGCAAGCCTGAAGAAAGAGGGAGTTTCAAGCTCAGAGAACAAGGATAGATGCCATGCTTTAGTTGCTGGGTCTTCAGGCTCTTCATCCTTCATCATAGATTCAAGTGCCTCAAGGCACATGGATTACATGCGATATTCCTTCTTTGCCATATATCCTTACAATGGTCCATCCATTCTCATGGGTGATGATTCAGATATCCAAGCCAAAGGGATTGGCCAAATCAATCTAGAAGATGGGTATTTCAACAATGTGTTGTGTGTACCTGACCTTGCAGCAAACCTACTCTCTATCTATCAAATGACACACAGAGGTAAAACTAAGAGAGTAAAATTTACTCAAGATGATGTGGAGTTATCATAAATCTCTATAGGCCAAGTTGTTGTAGTGGGTAACCATGATCCGAGAATGTATAAGTTCTCTCACTTCCTCCCCTACTCCCAAGGAAATGCACTCCTGTCAGATGCCAATGAGACAAGAAAGTTGCGGTATGAGAGGCATGGCCATCTCAAATATAGGTACCTCCAATCTCTAAGAAAGGATAGCATGGTTGAAGGGCTTAATCCTACCATCAATTTTTCCGAAGGCACTTGCAAAGGGTGCATAATGGGGAAACATGTTGAGCACAAATATGAAAAAGGGAAGGCTAGGAGGGTTGTCCAGTTGCTTGATCTAATCCATTCAGATCTCATTGGGCCTCTTCCCACGCCCTCATATGGGAATTCAAGGTATGTGTTTACTTTTATATATTATTTCTCAAGGTATTGCTGGGTGTATTTTCTCAAACAAAAATTTGAAGTTTTTGAGACTTTCAAAGTGTTCAAGGATTTAGTTGAGAACATGTGTGGGAATAAAATCAAGGTTCTTAGGACTTACAATGGAAAGGAGTATATCAAAAATAACTTACAACATATATTTCATGATAGTGGCATTCATAGCAACATTCTATGCCCTACACACCACAACAAAATGGTGTTTTAGAGCACAAGAACAAAGCTCTCAAAGAGATGGAAACATGCATGATAGAGGAAAAGTATTTGTCACATAAGATATGAGATGAATCTATAAATTGTGATTCATATGTTCAGAATATAGATCCATACAAAAAACTGGAAGAAAAAACTCCATTTGATGCTTGGAATGGTCACAAGCCCAATGTTTCTCATTTCAGGGTTTTTGGCTCAAAGGTTTGGGCTAGAATTCCTCCCTAGAAGAGAAAGGTATTGCAAACTCAAAGAAAGGAGTCCACCATGGTTGTATATTCTGAATATTCAAATGGATACAATATCTTTGATCCCTCATCTCATAAAAAATTCATTGAAAGGAGTGTACAGTTTGAACAACATCCCATGCAGGAGATCGAACTAGCTTAAGGGGATTGCTCACATCCTCCACTCCATGATGATGTAAGTGATGATTCTTCCTATAATTTTTCTGATTCTGATGTTGATTATGATTATGATGATGACATGAATTCATATCATGACTCACCCATTCGGCCAAAGAGGGTTGAGAAAACCATACAAGCAGTCGGTGATCTTGTTGGAGATCCACTAGACTCTAAGAAGACTAGATCTCAATTTCACAATGCTTTCTCCACTTGTAAATTGAATATTCCATAGAGATGATTTATGATGGTTGGATATGATCCTCATACATATCAGGAAGCTTCACGTTACCCAAGATGGAAAACAACCATGCAAGAATAGATCAAGTCTTTGCAATACAATGAAACTTGGCAGTTGGTTCCCCTACCCTCCAAGATGACACTAGTGCAATGTAAGTGGGTTTATAGAACCAAAGTGACAGAAAATGGTTCATATATCAAGTGAGATTCTATTTTTGTTTCCAAAGGCTTATCTCAAGTCCAAGGAGTGGAATATACAGAGACATTCGCACCGGTTGCAAAGATGTACTCAATCAGGCTAGTTTTAGCCATGTTGCTGCATCTAAGTGATGGGAGGTTCACCACATGGATGTGAAGAGTGATTTTATTCATGGAGACCTTCATGAGGAGATATATATGCAGCAACTTCAAGGTTTCATTCATGATCCTTCACTTTTTTTTTCAGGTTGAGGAAGTCACCCTATCGCTTCAAGCAAGCCCCCATGGCTTGGTATGTCAAGATGGATAGCTTCCTTCTTTCACTAGGATTTGAGCGATGAAAATTTGATCCTAATGTATATTTTCAGAATATTGGTGATTTATTGTAGGTGATAGTATTGTATTTTTATGACCTTTTGATTACAGGAAGTTTCATTGATGATATAGGAATAATAAAGTTCTCTTTGCATAGTGAGTTTTATAAGACCGACCTTGGATCGTTGAAACAATTTCTTGGCTTGGAGATTGAGAAATATGATACATGGATCAAGGTGAGCCAATAAAAGTATGCTGCAGACCTATTATTGAAGTTAAATATGGCTGAATGTAAGGCAACTAAGAGCCCATTCCTTTCAGGAATAAAACTAGGTAATTTTGGTGCATCTCCATTGGTGGCCAACTCGTTGTACATGCAACTAGTTGGGAGCTTGCTTTATCTCACACAATCTCGACCTGATTTGGCTTATGTTGTAGGTGTTGTTTCAATATTAATGTGGTATACTCATGAGATCCATTGTAAGGCTGCAAAAAGGATCTTACATTATGTGCAATGAACCAAACACTTCGGGGTACACTAGTATGCTTCTAGCCTCTCCACTAGAACTAGTTGGATTTACTAATTATGATTGGGATGGATAGTCCATTGAAAAAAATTAAACTTCAGGTTATGTCTTCATGATTTCACATTTTCCCATATGTTATTCAAGCAATAAACAACAAACTATATCTGTTTCTTCAATTGCGGTCGAGTACAGAGGAGCAGTAAATGCAACTACACAATGTGTGTGGTTGTAAGGTATTCTTGAGGAACTTGGATTCACATTTGATTCACCCACATCCATTATGTGTGATAATAAAAGCATAATCAATATTTCCACTGATCTAGTGTAGAGACGGAGGACCAAGCACATAGAGATACACATGCACTACATCAGGAGCTTGGTGCATGAGCAGGTGATATCATTGCAGTATTTCCCATCTGCAGAGCAAACTACTGACATCTTCACCAAGAGCTTCATAGAGAAGACATTAACCTATCTGAGATCACTTCTTGGAGTGGGTGATACATGGTGGTTGCTGATATTCACTTATATTAGCTCCATGCCCATTTTTTAGGGGAGGTTTTGTTCCCATGAGGTTTTCCTCCTTACCTTGGTTATATGGACAAATAAAATTTTGTATAAGTTTGTGATGTATTTACACTAAGTCAGGATTAAGGGGGGGTGTTAGAGAATTATACCACCTTATTACTATGGTCATACACATAGGACACATTTTCATTAGTTTCATACTTATGTTATATGGTCCAAAACTAGGTTGTGTTGATCAAGCAAGGTCCTTTTGGTGTTTTGGACTCATTAATGCACTCGAGTTCCCACATAAAATAGGGAAACTGGTTGACCAAAGGCACCCATGCATGGTATTTGGGTGTTTTTGCTTCTTTTAGACCATTTATTGCTGCCTAGAGCCACTCCCACTCACCCATGCTCTCCACCACGCCTACCCTACCTTCATTTATGTCCTATCATACTCCAGCCACGTTCACATAGGAATTCGTGATCGTTTGAGGTGGTTTGGGAGCTTATTGGTCCACTTAGGGGGGTTTTGAGGTCCAATCTAAGCATCTCACATGTATGCATCCAAATTGCCTCCAAAGGCTAACTATTTTCTCCAAATGTAATATAAACATGTTCCATGCATACTTACATACTAGACAATGATAATAAACTGTGTTATTGGATCCATACTTATGTGTTAATTTCAGTCTTTTCACTGTTTTTTTGCATAATTTATAAATATCTTGAGGTTTGAGGATTCATTTATCTCCTAGATATTGTTGTGAATCATATTTTAAAAAGTTTCCATCCTTTTTGTGCTGCTAAATAAAACAAAGTTTGAATAGTGCCCCATTTTGTTGTAGGAATAAATGTTTCTGTGTAATCAATAAATTCTTTTGCTGCATATCCTTTTGCTATAAGTCTCACTTTGTGTTTTTCAAGTGATCCATATTATTTATACTTTTTATTATATATCCACTTGCATCCAATAGGTTTGGTTCCAATTGGAGGGTCCACCAACCTCCAAGTTCCATTTTTTATGAGAGCATCATACTCTCTTTGCATTGCACTTCTCCATACATCACTAGTTATTGCTTCTTGAAAAGAAGAAGGTTCATCAAAATCATAAATGTTTAATTCACAATCTAATGTCAAAAAATCATCATACCTTTTTGGAAATGTCTTAGACTGTGTTGATCTACGAACTTGTTGTTGTGGGGTTTTCTTTGTTTCTTCTTCAAGAGAAGGTTCTTTATTATCTATGAGCCTTAACTTATCCATTCCATTGACAATATCATCAACTTTATGACCCTTTGTTTCATCAACTTGTGCATTAGAATCATCAACTTGTGCATTAGAAGAACGTGTTGTTATGGAAGGAAATTCCAAGAATTGACGTAGAATAGGAGCCCCCCCTTCAAGATTTGGAAGTCCAATATCCCTTTCATGATAGAAATTTTTAGAATGAAATCTATCAAGCTGAGCAAGTTGTTTATCAATAATGAGTGCATCTTTGTCAAATTCAAGAAATATAGCATCTCTATAAACAATAAACTTTATGTTATCTTCATCATACAATCTATAAGCTTTGGAAGTATTAGAATATCCCCCAAAAATGCAATTTTGACTCATTGCTCCCAAGTTATTTATTTGTTGCTTAGGAATCAAAGCATAACACATGGAACCAAAAATTCTAAAATGCTTGAAAACTGGAAGATGGCCATGCCACATTTCATAAGGTGTTTGTTTTGTAGTGCAACATAAAGACATATTTTCTTAATGTAGACAACACAAAGAAATGCTTCTCCCAAAAACATTAACTTAACATTCTTGAAAAAAATCATGGATCTTACCATATTCAACAATGTCCTATTCATATGTTCTACCACACCATTTTGTTGTGGATTAGAATGAATGGTGGTTTGATGTTTAATACCATTTTCCTGCAAATATTTTTCAAAATCTTGAGATATATATTCACCACCATTATCGGTTCTAAGGGTTCCAATATTGAGTTGAGTTTCGTTTTTAATCCACAAATGAAAATTTCTCAATATATCAAAAGCTTTAGATTTTGATTTTAATAAATAAACCCAACACATCCTTGTAAAGTCATCAATAAAAAGTCATTAAATATTTGTTACCATTTGTTGATGGAACATGCATGGGCCCACATAAATCTGAGTGAATAAGGCCTATCTTTCTAGCATCTCGAAACATATAATCATGAAAAGTTTGTTTAATGTGCTTGCCTAAAATACAAGCATCACATTGGGAAAGTTGTATTGGAATAGTAGGAAGCCCTCGAACTCCTTTCTGTTTCATAATTTTGAGACTATCATAATTAATATGTCCAAATCTAGCATGACATAACAAGCTAGAAGACAAATTACCATTACGCTGATCCAAATTTGTAGAATTCTGTGAATTGGATGAGGTACCATTCAACTTTAAAAGTTTGTCATATTCCACTCTAGTCATTACAATCACATTATCATAAGCTCTTCTAATCTCCCTGATACCATCAAAAATATGTATTGAGTGACCTTGTTATCTAATTTGCACGAGAGATATTAAATTTCTCTTCAATTGTGGAACATAAAGAACATCAAAAAGTATGTAACCAACAAGTCCTAGTAATTTAAGTCTAATAGATCCAATTCTTGAAGGTTTTAACGGAGAGTTATTTGCCAAATGTACCACCCCATCAATTTCATCACTAATTGTCTCAAATAAGTCTTTTCTAAATTTCATATGGCATGTGGCTCTAGTATCTAACAACCAAATGTCATTCCAAGAAAATTAAGTAAAAAAAGCTTGTTCAATTCCAAGATTACAATGTGCAACAACTTAATGTGCAGATTCAGGAGGGTTACCTTTATCATTTCTTTTATCTTGTATTTTCTCTTTCTTGTTAACAATTTTCTCCCAATAAGTTTTATAATAATCGGAAGCATGACCAGTTTTTCTACATCTATAACCCTGTTTCTCTCCTTGATTATATATTCCCCCCTTCCTCTATATTGTCCTCTCTATCCTCTACCTCAACCTTTGCTTCTATTTTTATCCTTTGCAAATTCTTCTTTTGATTTGTGTCCTTTCTGTGCAAGACACAAAGTTTCTTCATTGGGATTAGACTCCTTCCCAAATGTTTTCTCCCTCTTTGCAATTTTCTCAACAAGTTTTTCAAAGCTCATAGCATTCATCTAGCCAAAAGCTTAAAGTGATTCTAAATAGTGAGTATAAGAAGGGTAGAGAGCCTTAATAAATTTAGTAAGTTGAATGTCAACTTTTACACTAGTTGCATCAATATAATGGAAAATAGATATAATTTCATAAGCAAGTTTCATTGGATCATTATATTTTAATTCTAAGTTAAATAACTTCATTAACAAGTGTATGATTTCAAGCTCAGAATGTGAACATACAAATCTTTTAGTTTCTTTAATGCTTCCCAAGAACTTTTGCTAGAAACAAAATGTTTACTTACTTCTTCACTTACAGAGGCAATTACCAAGGCATAATCCTTCTTGTCCTTGCTTTTCCATAATGTTAGCTATTTTGTATTAGTAGGTGGTACTGGTGCACTTTTATCCACTTCATCTATTGCATCTCCATCTTTCTTGTCTTCCACATTCTCATTTTCACAAATCACATCCCACATGTCATTAAAAATAAGGCTAATTTTAACTCTACGAAACCATTCATGATAATTTTCTTTACCAAACAGAATGACTCCAACAATTGAAATTAAATATTTCATTGAAATTTATTGTGTGCAAATTATAGTCTGATATATTATTTTCCTCTCTACGGATGTTCTTTAAAATATTTGTCTCTTCTAAAAAGATTTCCCTAAAGGTTTAATAATTCAATTTAAAAAAAACTTCCACCCAAATATAAATGTTGGCTTAAAAACTTGTATTTTCTAAAAAGAACTCCCCAAAGATTTGATAATTAATTTAAAGAAATCAAATCTTGCATGCAAATATAAATGGTGGCTCTCTTCATTTTTTTTCTTAAAAAATAAGTAAATAATTCTTCTAAACAACTATCGAAACAATTTACGTGCAGTCTCCCCTTTATGTGTAGTATTTCTTCTATAATATTTACTAAGTAGCTCTCCTTTCTTAGTGACAACTCCTTTGCGAGCTCCTCCTTCATGGGATCCTTCTCTCTCACCAAGTCTTTATCACCAATGCTTCATTGTCTTTCTTCGATACCACTGACGCAGGCCGTGAAGAATCTCAACAATGAATGTATTACGTAGACGAATATTACGTATATAGGAAATCAAAATCGTTATCTACAGTTAGATAGTGAGACTATTAATGATAATTTACTAACTAATAACTGAAATATTATTTACAATGAAATCTCAAAGGATTATTCAAGACAAACACAATGCAGAAAGACAAAGACTAAGCTTTATTCGAACTAAATCATCTACAAAGCAAAATAGGGCTACCTGCAAGCAATCCAGGAAAAGTAAAGCATTTGCAACAATCCTTGCTCACCATCTCTCAAAACATAGGAAAGTAGCATACACCCTAGAATATGACTTAGGGAGGATATATACTATGCAACCAAGACACATAGAGTTCATGCATGTATGGTTGATGTGCATGCATCTAGCTATTTTCAAAATACCAATATTAATTCATAGTAATTATTGTGCACATCCTTCAGTGCATCGAATTCCATAAATTTGCCCACCTTACTATTTCTTTGACTGATGCATGATGTTCATAGTTGGAAATGTTACTTGATGAACATACAGATTTGGTCTTAACACAAGGATGGGTTTATAAAATTGTGCCAACTATCATCACTAACGTGATTATATTTTTGCAATGCATTGTTCCTTTTTCTCATCGATATTATATAATGAAGTCCTATACCTATTTTGGAGAGGGTTGGACAATTCATGGAATTAAGTCTTAGCCAACCATTTGTTACAATGTGCATGGATTTGAATACATGGCATTCTTGTGATGTCCATCATGCTAGTCCCAATGGAGACAACTGCTTCAAATTTTATGTATGTTTTCATATTCACCCCTCTATGGATTTTCCCAATTATTCAATGCTCTTGTAATTAGCTGCCACTATTACTCTTAAGAAGCCATAGCAATCGAGGTTCTTGGAAACAATGGCCTTAAACTTTAAAAAGGTTAGTGTTAAGAAGTTTCCAACAGAATCCAAGTCTCAATAGCCACTCAAGTCGAGAGCTTGGGATTTTGAGTTACCAATTCTCATTGTCATTCATTTTGCACATTTCTCTCTACATAGATTTAATTTTTAGTAAGAAGATGGTTTTTATTTATTGTGTAACCAGAGCCTTCGGGTTGGGGTTGAAATATTTCCAAGGATTTCTTGTTGTTGGTATTAATCTCATCTCAAAACCACTAAGAATGTCTCTCTCTAGAAATATTTAATTTTATTTTGGTTTATGTTATAACTACTAGATCCTTTATACATAATTAATTTGGATGTATTCCATCACATATGGAGGTGATGTTTATTTACAACCATCATCATTTTTTTAAGCTTATTCATGAATTAAACGGATATGTTATTTTTGAACTTTTTTTATCTTCCATCCTTTTGTCAAATGTATCCTCTAATGATCTTGCTTTGTGAGATCTCAATATATAAATCCAAATGGGTATTGATAATGAAATTAATTATATCCCTTTCTACTAAAAGGAAGATCAACAATAATTAAAATGGCTCAGAGTTATCTTTAACTCGATCAAAATATAAGCAATTTTTTTGTGGAATGGAACATTATAAACCTTGATCTAACATATTCCTACGTGTCTTTGCAAAAGAGATGTATATGATTTTTGAATGACATCAACAATTACAAAATCCTTTGATGTTAAGTTATAATGGGAATTTTAGCAACTAGAGCATTGGTGTTAACAATAGTATGACAATATTTATATCCACCATGTTGTACCGGAATACAAAAGGCTAGAACATGTGAGTGATAGTGGCCATATTTCTCTTCTTTACAACATTATTCTATAAATCCCTCCAAAAAATGTCTTTTTAAAATCTTGTTGCTATGTGAGAAGAGTGCCAATTTTCAGTTATTTATTTTTGTGTCAGATATAATGCATGCATAGCTACAATGTTTCTTCAGACAAAATACTACATGTTTCTTAAAAAAATTGGAGCAAAAAAATGAAGAATTAGAAGCATTATTATGCCTTGAGAAATAGTAGGTCATTGTTTAACTCATTTAATCCATTTTCATTAGTGCAATGGAAAAAAAATGTTTCAATGGACACAATCATGTATTCTTTTAGTGCACATAATCATATATCTTTTTAAGTGGACATGAGATATTGTGTTCTTCTACCCTTCCCTATTTCTACATTCTTTCGTTCTATTTGTCTACCTACTTTGTTGGCCATAGACATTTTCTAGTCCAAGCTGCATAATGTTTAGCCATAGTTAATAATGTTTGCAACATTATGAAGAAATGAAAACATCCCATTACCCAATTGACATTTGAAGAATTGAAAGCAACCAAATATCAATCATCAATTTACTGCACCCCTCCCTCCATTGACTTGGCATAGCCATTAATATTTCAAGGCTTAAGTTTGAACAAAAACTTCAACTCTTAAGCAAAGTGGAAAATTGATGAGTATGATTTACACGTGATGAACCTAGGACATCACCATTATTTTGACAAGCCATAAGCAATCGATCGATGTTACCCCGCTCTGAATGCTACCCCACTTTGAGAAACTAGAATGGGATAAACTTCATAGAGGAGTTNATCCCCATTATTTTGACAAGCCATAAGCAATCGATCGATGTTACCCCGCTCTGAATGCTACCCCACTTTGAGAAACTAGAATGGGATAAACTTCATAGAGGAGTTCATAGAAAACCGTGGTTAGATGTTTCAACTATCCAC
The DNA here is from genome assembly GCA_001517045.1 of Pseudotsuga menziesii. Classification (NCBI taxonomy): domain Eukaryota; kingdom Viridiplantae; phylum Streptophyta; class Pinopsida; order Pinales; family Pinaceae; genus Pseudotsuga; species Pseudotsuga menziesii. The sequence goes on from LPNX010323198.1 coordinate 160,563, forward strand.
GATAATCTCCAATTCACTCTTGAAAATGTTTCCAGTTCATTATTAACAATTCCTTGATGGTAAGGATATCACCATTACAATGGAACATGTTATATATGTAAAAGATAAATTAATTAACTAGGATTTATAATTGTTTTAATTAAATATGATAATTAAGTAGTGTTTTTTAAATCATATATTTTTATTTTTATTTTTTAAAGAAATGACAAAAATAATCCTTTAAGTTATAAAATTATTATGATTGGTTTTCTATTAACTAAGTTATACAAAATTATTATGATTAGTTTTCTATTAACTAAGTTATACATAATTATTTTGAAAAGGAAAATTACTTTATAGAAATAAATTCAAAGAAAGCCATCATTTAACCATGAAATAACTAATTACTTTTAGGATAATCACACAGTAAAATCCAAATAATGAATTCAATCTCTTGTGTTGTATCGTTGTCTTTGGGAAAGATTTTGATATAGTGCCTAAAATTAATTAACCTTTAGAATTGATTAGAATGTATAAATGTTCCTTTTGAGTTGAGAGTTGCTAGGTTTAGGATGTAAGAGAAAGTTAAGCTAAGTTTTGGAATATTGAGGGTTGATCGGAAGATATTAATTTTAATTATATCGGGGTTAAGCATGGTTGTCCCTTGTCCCCTACCATTTTTTAAATTTACATTAACAAGGTAAAGGCACACGTTAGCTCAATTTTAGACCTGATACAATGTAATAGTCATCCTAACAAAATCCTTTTTGCCAACACTCTTTCTCTATCGTGTGTTTTTCTGGTAATTTTTATCAATGTTTCATGCACTTGTAAAGTTAATTTCTTGATGAATTCCATGAAATATATGCAAATTAATTTTCTTTCTCTTTGGAATTAAAGCCTCCCCAGATCTCAATGCCTAAGATTTGGTTCAATATTAGCCTAAAATGAAGTATCAAATAAAGTGGAAATAGAAAGAAAATTAGGCGAAAAAGATAGCGAAAGATATAAGGGATTCAAATATGAAAGAATTGAGCATGACTAAAGCAAAAAAGAGAAAAACACCAAAGACAAAGAAAATAAAATAGAAAAGGACTCGGCAATATAAGAAACAATTAAAACAAATGATAGAACATATAAGGGAAATAAAGAGATGTATATACAGAAAAAAGATGGATATAGAGGATAAGGAAGTAGAGATAACACACTAGAGGATAGAACGAGAACATGATGAAGAGGGACATTGAAGCTTGAATGAATAAATTAAGAAAATAAAGGTCAATAAATGAAAGAAGATGATAAACAATCCATTAATACATTAGAAAAAAGAAGAAGAGTTTTTTTATTAAAATTAATATCAAATAGAGACCCTAAAAATATGTATAGTCCATAAAATTTTTATAGTGGGAAACTATATTCACCCAAGTCCCTGTCATGTAATTCATTTTGTATGAGAACATAAAGCTTTAGATAAACTTCTTTAATAAGGCATCAACATCTACATTTAGCTCCTTGTAAATATGTAAAGTAGTGAGATTAGTAAATAGTTCAACAATTTCCTTCAAATGAATTGCTAAAGTAAGGATGCGCCCTACATATTATGTTGATCATCCATCCATTTAGTCACCATAGAATTGAAGAGATAATGAACTCTTTTCAAGTGGTGTCAAGTGCCAATTTAGGAAGTGTCCTCAAAGGCATTCATAGTTATTTCTTCCTTTTCCTGAGTTGTCTTTATATCTGATGCAATGGGAGTCAAAGAAATAAGACACTCCTTATTCTAGATATTTGTTCATGACATTGGCATATTCCATCAAAGAGACTGCAGTTCCTACTATTATCAATTCGAATTTCACCAACCTTCCAAGGAGTTTTTTTTTAATTTAGATCTACAATATTTTAATAAAGAGATAATTAGTGCAAATATCTAAATTTTTTGAAGATGTTTGTTCTCAAATATTAAAGCATTGCATGAAAGCCAAATATGCCACAAGACAAGGAATGGCATAGATCTAGATTCTTTCAATCCATGCGTATGGAACCACAGGAGATCATCTCCATGGATTTCATAGGCGATTTTCCAAGAATCAGGTGGGAACATAAGTATTTATTTATGGTAGTGGAGAACTTTAGCAAGATGTGAATTCTTCTGCCTTGTTAAGTGATCATAAAGGGACAAGATGCAATAAAAATGATCTTTGAAAAGGTCTAGGTGAAATTTCAAATACCAAGGAGTAGCATCTTAGATAGAGATACCAAATTTCTAAGTGCAATTGGACCACACTTTGGGAGAATACAAACATCAAGTTGAAGATATATACAAATTTCCATCCACATATAGATGGGAAGAGAGAAGCAATGAATAGGATATTGGTTTATTTTTTGAAGGGTTATAATCCAAAGTATCTGTTATAACTAGATGTTGTTCTTAGGTTATTTGTCTTATTTTTTCAAGCATTGGTTTACCATGATTTTACATTTTAAATTGGTTTTGAGAATTTTTGGAAATCAGTACTTTTTGATTGATTTAATGCTTTAAATGGTTAGATTTATTTCATTTTTATGGGTTTTAAGGTTGTTCTTTGGGCTTATTAGTGAATATATATATCTTTAAGCTTTCAAGAAACTTATATTAAAGTTTATTTCAAAATTTAAGCTTATGCCTATCCTTTGTTCTCAAGCTTTGGTTAAAAAATATGTAAAAGAGGAATCCTGTAGCGCTAGAGTGAAGGTCAAAGAACAAAATCTCTACAAGAATCTAGAGCCTGCATAATTATGGAAAATAGTGATGTTGTTTTTCAATCGAATACTGTAGGAGATGTTTGACACCTGTGAGGACAAAAGGATACATGTTTAGAGCCCAGTGATCATTATAATATGTGTATGAGAAGCTGCAAGGATCGTGGTCATACCTGTCAGGTTTTCGTTTGGTGAAGTCATTGAAGGAAGCGGTTGGAGATAATGGTAGTTGCCGAGTGAAGCATTGGATGTTTTCAAACACCTACCAAATATATAATGGCACATATTTAGGAGTTTAATTTATCATCTTGATAGCTATGTAACCATGTATTAAAATAATTGACAGAGTCATGGTCTGTTTTGGCACGATGTTGGTTTTGTTGGGTTATTGAAAAAATCATAAGCCTGTTTGTTATGAATGTGTTTGGCTTCTGATTTCATCATTGCAAATAACCATTTTGAATATTTTTGAACTGGTATATAGTCTAGGGTTATAGTGCAGAAAATGAAAAAAAGTGTTAAAACAAACTGAGTTGAACCTATGGATACAAGTTGGGTAGAAATTTTTCCTGATTGTGTAGCAATTTTTCAAAGGGCTGGTTGGTTTGATTTCTTCCAGAGAATTGATGGATTTAACCTAGAATTATCATACAAATTTTCATAGGGTTTAGATAAGAACACTGTTTCATTTGACACCCTCAAATTTGAACTCACCAGAGAGTTAATTGAAGAGGCCACAGGCATAGCAAGTGATGTAGAAGAAAATAATTAAAAAATCCTTGTATGCAAGAGTCGGGGGGATGGCGAACTGGAGGCGGGAGGTTTCGATGGTGACCTAGGGTGCTGTTTTTGAGTCAGACTGGGCAGCGTGTCTCTGAGACGGGTCAGGTTGCACGCTCCTCGTGTCACGGCCTGACGGTCTCATGGGCGTGGACTCCGTGGGGGTGGAGACACCTCCCCTATCTTCTGCAAACGTGACAGAGAAAGGAAAAGAGACGGCTACAACAAATAATCACCTCCCAGGGACGGGAGGAGAAGGGACTAGTGGTTCAACCCAGGTGGAGGCATTAGCTGGACCAGGGAGGAAAACCGGACAATCCATGCCAAAATCTAAGGCGATACCAAAGTTGAAGATCAGATCAACGAGCTTTAGGGACGAGGTTCAACATCTGAAGGATCACGCCCTGATTGGGAAGTTTATTGGCCTCTGGCCGAATGAAAAAGCCCTGATATGGTGGATAAATACCACCTGGAAGCCTCAAGGGCATTACGACCTCTAGCTCGGTGCTAAGGGGTTTTTACCTGTGGTTTTCTTCAATACAGAGGACAGGGCGAGAATTTTTGACAACGGGCCATACTTTTTTCATTCAGCAGGGTTGTACTTGCGCACCTGGAAAGAGCGCTTCAATCCTGATACTGAAAATATGACCATTGCCCCGGTCTGGTTAAGGTTATATTCGTTACCTACAGAATACTGGAATGAAGACATCCTTAAGGAGATTGGCAATACTCTGGGTGATTTTGTCAAGATCTCAGAGCAGACAAAGCAGGCTAAATACATCTCATATGCCAGATTGTGTGTGTATCTCGACATTTCCTAGGATCTGCCCGAAGCTATCGAGCTAACACACGATGATGAGGACTGGATTCAAGCTATTGATTATGAACAGTTACCTTTCAGGTGTCGCCGCTGTCATGAACACGGTCACTTGTTTAGGGATTGCCCCCTAAATGAACCCCTTGGGAAACCAGCGACTGGACCAAAGGGTAAGGATGCGGAGGGATTCACCAAGGTTACCAATCGAAAGAGAATGGCTAAGAAAGGTTCTGGTTCTGGGCCTGAGATCAATAAAAAACTTCAAACTCAAAATCGTTTTGAAGCTTTGCAAGAAAAACCCTCTCCTGTGGATGGAGAAAAGGATCAGGATATTCAGAAGGAAGGTGAGATGAAGTCATTGGACCTGAAGCAGATGGAAAAGAGTCCTTCTCAAGAACTCGTTATGGAAGATAGGACGAATGCGGAGGAAGAGACGGAGGCAGAGGACATGATCCTAGGCGACCTGGATTTGGATGGACTTGAAGAGGCTTTTACAGTCAATAATCCAAAGGACATCTCACCCCAGTAGGTAAACCTTTTGGAGAAAGCCATCATCGTCACCAAGACCGGCAAGAACCTCGGGGTTCAGAAGGGTTCGTTAAAGGAAGTTGAAGGCAAACGCAAAGGAAAGGGAGAAAAGCGGGGCAGACCCACCAATACACACAGGATCCAACGTCTAGGGCAAAAGCTGATTAGTTCTGTCCAGTACCCGACCATTGAGGCGGCTCTGGCTTTTAAACCCTAAACCAGTTGCTCATGAAGATCATCTCTTGGAATATTAGAGGCTGTAAAAGCCCTTTAAAGACTCGTATTCTAAAGAGGAAAATAGAGGTCGAAAAGCCATGGATTGTCCTTCTCCAAGAAACTAAGTGCTCGGGGGAGGAGCTGGCAAAAGTAGCCAGGAAAGCATGGCCTAGATGTAACAGGATGGCGATCAATGCTAACGGATCGGCGGGTGGCCTTGGTATCCTTTGGGATCCTCAGTTAGTTTCTCTTCAGAATTTCCGTTGTACCCATTTCTCTATTTCTGGTTTTTTCCAGATTGTGGGAGCTTATCAACGTGGGTTCTTATCCAACGTGTATGGTCCGTCGCAAAGCTCTCATAAAACAGAGTTTATTGCTTCCCTGCATGCCCTCAAGGAGGAATCGGAGGGGCTTCCTTGGGTCCTGGGAGGGGATTTTAACATCATTCGAAGTTTAGAGGAAAAGAAGGGTGGGCTTAGACGGCTGACCCAAGTGAATGAGCTCTTCAATCAGACTATTGAGGACCTTGCCCTCGTGGATCTCCGCACGGCCAATGGCTCCTTCACCTGGTATAACAACAGAGCTGGGGATCCCAGCATTGCCTGTCGCCTTGACCGTTTCCCCATCTCAGAAGACATCATGATGGCAGGAGGCGAGCTGGCGGCTGTGGTTCTACCTTCGTCAGGGTCTGATCATTGGCCGGTTAACCTGGACTAGTCCATTCAGGTCGAAAACCTACGGAGACCATTCCGATTCGAAAAGTTCTGGCTCTTGCAGCCAGGTTTTTCGGATAGGATGCGGGACTGGTGGAAGGGGATCAACCCAGGACATGGTACCTGCATGTTTAGATTCCAGCAAAAAATCAAAACTCTCAAAGGCCATATTAAGCAGTGGAACAAAGACTCCTTAGGAAATATCTTTCAGGAAAAGAAAAGGCTTGACCGGCGCCTTCAGGAGGTTCAGGTAGAATTACACAGGCAGGGCCCTACGCCTGAGCTTAAAGATCAAGAATGGATTCTCCTCCAAGAGCTTAATCTCAAAGAGAAACAGGAGGAGGTTCTTTTTGAGCAAAAGTCCAGGAACCATTGGCTCCGGGATGGCGATCGTAACACCAAATTCTTCCACAAAGCTACGATCCAGCACCGTCAAAGTAACAGAATTGTCAGGCTTAAAAAAGAGGACGGCTCAGTGGTGGAAAAGCAAAAGGAGATGGAAGAAAATCTGAATTCTTACTATGTTGATCTTCTAGAGGAACCAGATGTGGATAGACGGCAAGCCCGGTCAGAGATCTTTAGACACATTCCTAGGATTATCACATAGGAACACAATCAAATCCTAATGAGACCAGTGGAGATGCCAGAGCTGGAGGAGGTAGTGAAACAAATGGCCAGGGACAAATCTCCAGGGCCAGATGGCTTTACTACTAACTTCTTCCAAGAAGGATGGGAGTGGTTAAAAGAGGAACTCTTAGCCATCGTGGAAAGCTCCAGAAAGACAGGGGGTATCTTGAAATCCCTCAATGCAACGTTCTTAGCGTTGATTCCCAAAGAACAAGGAACGGAGGATCCCGGAAAGTTTCGACCAATCGCCCTCTGCAACGTCATTTATAAAATCATCACAAAGATTATAGCTAACAGGTTGAGGCCGCTTCTGCCCATTCTCATTTCTCCGGAGCAAGCGGGTTTCGTAGAAGGAAGGCAAATTCTCGATGGCATCATTCTCGTTCATGAAGCCATCCATTCCTTGAAGCAGAATAAGAGTGCTGGTATGTTGCTAAAACTTGATCTCTCTAAAGCTTATGACAAACTCAATTGGGATTTCCTTGAAGGAGTCCTCAGAGCCTTTGGATTCGGGGAAAACTGGATCAGATGGATTATCAATTTGGTGTCTTCAGCCTTTTTCTCCATCTTGGTTAATGGTACTCCATCTCAGCCATTCTCAGCTACTCGAGGAATCCGGCAGGGGGACCCCCTATCCCCCTTTCTCTTCATAATCATTGCCGAGGGCCTAGGCAGATTGCTCAGAGATATGCAGAATTCGGGGCAGATTAAGGGCCTCAACCTCTGTGAGAATCAGCCTGCTCAGACGCATCAACAATTTGTTGATGATAATATGTTGATGGGGCCATCCTCAGTTCAAGAAGGCCGAGGCATCAAGAAGGGACTCGATCTATTCCTCCTGGCCAGCGGTCTGGAAATCAATAAAGAAAAGTCTCAGGTGTTCTTCTTCAACACTTCTCGGGTGGCCAAAAGAAATATTCTCCGTATTCTGCAGTTTTCTGAAGGTACTCTGCCATCAAAATACCTTGGGGCACCGTTAGCTGAGTCTACCATCAAACAGGTATCGTGGAAGGAACTTCTAGACAAAATGAAGCAGAAACTAACTCATTGGACCTATCGCGCTCTGAACTTTCCAAGTCGTATGGTTCTGGTCAAAGCTGTCCTGTAAGCTATGCCCTTGTATCTCTTCTCGGTGCTCTCAGCACCTAAAGCGATTTTGAAACAAATAAGGAACATCCAAAGAAATTTTCTCTGGGGAAGTACTGATGATCGCCGGAAATGGGCGCTGGTAGAATGGGCTACGATTTGCAGGCCTAAGGAGGTAGGTGGGTTGGGCTTACGGGATCCTATCAGCAGCAACAAAGTGATGGGAGCGAAGATATGGTGGCGTTGGGTGACACACTCGTCTGAACCTTGGGCCATGGTCTGGCATCACAAGTATGCTCACCTTTGGACGAAAAATCAACTCATTTGCTATGACAGAACTCCTCCGGGGTCTCAAATCTGGACGATGGCCCAACAGAACCGTGATTTAGTTCAGAAACACAGTTTCTGGGAGATTCGTGACGGCCAAGAAGCCTTCTTCTTGACGGACGCGTGGCAACAGCAAGGGAAGTTAGCTGAATCAGTAGGAATTGATGACCTTCAGATACATCTCCAACGGCGTGGCAAGGAAAAAGTCAGGGATTTCTGGAATCCCCATGCACCAGACCAAATCCATCGGATATGGCTGTCAAAAGAATGGTGGCAACATGTGATTCCAGAAGATAGATTGGAAGACTTCTTCAAGGAACTCACCAGCCGCAAGATTCCCATTGTGGATAGCCCAGATGTGATCAGATGGGGATATACCAATAGAGGAACCTTTTCGATTAAAGAGGCCTTTCACATTCAGCAGAATGAAGAGAGCTTCCAGTCGGAGGAAAAATGGAAAAAAATCTGGTACAATAATTTTTGGCCGAAGATAGCTTCCTTTTGCTAGCTTTTAGTCTGTCATAGGATCCTTACCTGGGATAACCTCCTAAAAAGGGGTATGCAAGGGCCCTCGTGTTGTGTTTTTTGCCTCTCAGCCCTCGAAACTCTTGATCATCTCCTCGAAGCTTGCTGGTTTGCCTCAGAGCTATGGGCCAAAGGTGAGCAGCGATTCAGAAGATGGGCTCGCGTTGGAGGAAACGTATCAGAAACCATTGCCAACTGGCCCTCTAAGAATTTTAAGAATGCAATCCTAAACCGAATATGGGAGCTCTTCCCGGGGTTTCTTGTCTGGGAACTATGGAAGGAACGTAATGGGCGTATCTTTGATGGAAAGAGCTGTTCTTTGGAAAAAGTGTGGCTCAATATAGAGAAGCACCTCAAAGAAACTCTAAGTCTGACCCCTTGGACTGCGGAGGACTTCAAAGCTGAGGCTCAAGAACGTCTTACTTTGAATGAATGGGGGATCACCTCGATCCCAACCTACCAGGGAGAGATTCATGTTCACTCGGTGACCAGGAAAATCCCGGATTGCTGGTCGCCTCCTGAGGCAGGGTCTTTTAAGTTAAACTTTGACGGGGCTGCTAAAGGGAATCCGGGGCCAGCTGGTTTTGGAGGAGTAGCTCGTAACCATGAGGGACAGATGTTGGGGATCTTCTGGGGAGATCTTGGTGATAGTTCAAACAATCTGGCTGAGTTGGAAGGTCTGGTGCAGGGTCTAAAATGGGCTGCGGACATCGGATGGTCCCCATTGATTGTGGAAGGAGATTCGAGTCTTATCATTTCTATGGCAACCAGACTCCAGGCGGGATCCTCCACTTCTAAGATCTCCCGGAATTGGAGATGGGAGAGTAGAATAGAAGAGCTATTTTCTATTCTACAAGTGTTCCCAGCGGTCACGTTCAGGCATATCAGGCGTAAAGGAAATTCAGTGGCAGATGCAACGGCCAACAAAGGTGTAGGGGCAGGAATTTCTTTCCAGTCGGCTTTCCCCAATCAGGCAGAGGAAAAGGAATTTTTCCATCACTGTCAAACTCTTGCTGAGGCCGATTACATCAGCCACGTTAGGCTTCTCTCAACGTTGACCTCTTCGGCCCCCTTGTAAGCTGAGTTTGATAGTTTATTGCTGAGTGATCGACAGGCACTGATGGCCAGGCATATGACCTTCTTTGTCATGAAGGAGAACAGGGACTTGCTGGAGAATGCAAGGAAAACGGCGTTTAGATCAGATTGTATTGGGTTATGTGATCAATTCGCTGGCTGAAAGTGAGATCGTGATGGCAGGGCAGGAGAAGCAAGCGTTTTTTGTTTTTTTTTGTTTTTGTGCACTTGCCTTTTTGTGGACTGTCAGGCGAGATATGTGCTGGGACCTTTTCCCACTATGATCAGAACTTTCTTATGGATAGTATGGCAACTGAAAGCATGAACGGGTCTGGTCGTTTTTCTGATATGCTGGTTTCATGAGCAGCTTGTTGTGAGGAGTTCGGTGGCCTCCATGGCACCTTTTGGATTATTGTAATTTTTATTTTCATTTATTAATAGATGGTTTTGTGCTTATTAACAAAAAAAAAGTGATGTAGAAATTTGGTTCAAGAAAATACCCTTCACTTTCAATCCAAAAGATTTTTTATTGTCAGAGGTGGAAACCCTAGACTGGGGCAAGGGTGTATAGTTACATAAATTCAAGCCTGAGTGGAGAGAGGTTATCAGAATTCTACAGAGTTACATCACTTGTGAGGGAATATTTGCCTTAGTATTCAAATATCATATCAGATTCCTCCAACATTTAAATCAAGAGTCCAAAATGAATTTATCTTTTTTCTTTTTAAAAATCCTACAAAAAATTTCAGATAGAGTAAAAGGGCATAAAGACCACACTCAGCAATATATCTTTCATCATGGACTTATAAAGTTGTTTGTTAACAAAGTTCTTCAGAAAAAGGGTAGAACCTGGGAACACTTTGTGTTTTGGTCAGGTGTTCATACTCAACAAGAAGGTCAACCTAAAAAGAGGCAGATGAACAAACAACATTTCCTTGTAAAGATATTAAAGAGAGAAATAGCTGATGAGCTGGTGAAAGATAGTATTCAAGAGGAAGGTTCAGTTTAGAAATTTGAAGAGTCTATATATGAAGAGGTTAAAGGAGCACTTAATGAAAATCAAGAGTAGTTTTCAGAGAATATAGAAGAGAACCATAGAGTTGATATAAAATAGAAAGAAGGCAAGAATTCTTTGGAACATAATCAAAGTTTTATAGGTATACATGAAGATATAATGGATTTTCATATTCCAGATAAGTGAAAAGCTGATAATCTATAGAATTCAAATGAAAATTCTAAAGAAGAGTCAGTTGCAACAGGATTAAAAGGTGAGATTGTACAACTCTCAGCTGTTAAGTATTAAGGAAACTCATTTGTAATTCTAGGAGGAATAGAAATGAGATGGAGACCTAAAACAAGAGTTAAAAACAAATTAAGACTTAACATGAAAAATATTTTGAATCCAAAGTTAGCTAAAGAAAAGGTTACTGTAATTGAAGACTCTTCATCTCAGGAAGACTTGGGAGAAGAAGAAGGCTTGGATTCTACGCAGGTTCAGAGTAAGAAGGAACATTCAGTGACTTTAGAGTCATCACCAGAAAAAGACAAGGTTGCAGAGTAGCCAAAAGTTTACAGTACTGAAAGAGATAGGTCATTAGAAGTTCCTGTAGAAGAGGAAAATAAAGACAAGGAAGATGATGATCCGATTTTCAAGAAAATTAACATTCCATGGTTATCAGACAAAAATTCTACAACAAAAGAGGGACTGTGCATAGATTTTGAAATCGAAAATCTACAGAAAACAGTGAAGCAGTGCAAATATCAGATCAGTTTTCTGAATGAAACAAACGAGGTATTAGTCATGACGGATAGAAGGTTAAGGGATGATCTTGATGACATAAACACATATTACCAGGAGTTAATTTTTGTTTCAAAAGAAGCTTTAAGGAGAAAGAAGCAGACTCAAAGTCAGTTTGGGAAATTGAACCAAACAATTAAAGACTTGATCCAGTAGAATGAGAGACTATCGAAGAAGATTGAAGATATGGAAGCAGAGCAGCTGAGAACTAGAAGTCATTCACATGCCTTAGAGGGGATTGCATTACTAGCTGAGGCAACCAAAAACCTATAAAGATTACAACAGACAAGTGTCATGTGGTTTATTTTGTAATAGCTAATAGTTTATTTTGAAAAGACAATTATCTTACTGGCAGTTTCAAGGCTTAACCTAAAAGTTAGTTAGTTAGTTATGTAACTATTTTTTATGAAAGAAGGATAAAATTAAGAAATCAAATGAAGGTAGGGTTCGAATTTTGACTCAAGGAGAGGATTTTAAGCTCTGATATCTCAAGCTAGCACTTATAACTCTTATGTGAGTTGATGATTGTTATTGATCATATATAAATTGATAAGCCTTTTCACCTGTCATGCTGTTTCATTTCTGATCTGGTTGATTGCTCAGTCTACAATTTCATTTCTTGTTTAAAGGTTTTATTCATGTAAATGCTTGTATCTTGTGGGAGGAACTAGTACTTCATGTGTAATGCTTATGGCTTATTGGGATGTGTTTGATTCACATTTTATCTAACTTGTGCATGATTCAGTTCTTTATTAGCTTGTGAATGTTTATTACCTCCTTGTTGATGAAGTTTTAAACCAAAACCCTAAAAAACCAATTTCATTTTGTTTTCTTTCTGAGATTGTGTTAGCTTGTTCTTGTGGTAGTCTAGGAACAATTTCTAGCACAAACAATATCCAAGGACTTGGGATCAAAATTTTGATTTGTATTCAACACTTTTATAATATAGCAATACACACTTCCACTAGTAAGTCCCCTTTTCAAACTTGCTTTGGATATTTGCAACCTTCACCCTTGTAGGTTGTATATGGACAAAAAACGAAGAGCAAGGGAATATACCATAGGAGAAACATTTAAGATTGAATGTTTCATTGATAAGATTAGGAATATCCATTTACAAGTACATGAGACATTGAATAATTCATAAGAAGAGTACAAGGCCTAGCTTGACTAGCACATAATTGAGAAACATTCAACATGGGAGACAACATCTACTTGTATCTGTAAGGATGGAAGGGAGCTCTCCTGGAAGCCCATCATTCGAAAAATGTTTTTTATAGTAATCCTAGGGGTATTGAAGAATAAAATATGAGAGTTTTTACCATTACCCTCCAACCTCGAGGCTTTGCCAAAATCCAACAAACGTTGCTTAAATTTCCTAGCTTCTTGGACTGAGTGGTAACCCATTGTTGGCGAGTTTGTTTTGATGCTAAGGGGCGAATTCTGATTCCCCTGATTTCATTGCTGTCTCAAGAGGCTGTAATTTCTCTACCCAACGCTTTCGCCATTAGAATAAAGAGGAAAGGGGATAAGGGATCCCCCTTCCTGATCCCCCTTGTCGTTTTGAAAGTTCCAGAGGGGACTCCATTAACTCGAATAGAGAAGAAGGATGATTTTATTAAGCTCATTATCCAGTCTACCCAATCTCTTCGAAACCCAAAAGCTTCGAGCATGCTTCTAATGAATTTCCAATTAAGCTTATCATAAGATTTTGCAATGTCCAACTTAACCATCATGCCTGATATTTTTTGAATTTTTATGGAATGAAGAAATTCATGAACTAGAATGATACCATATGTTATCTTTTGACCCTCCACAAAACTTGATTATTCCGAGGATATTAGGTCCGAGATAAGGGGCTTCAATCTGTTTGCAATTACTTTGGTAGTAATCTTGTAGATGACATTGCAGAGGCTTATAGACTTGAATTTGTCTGGGATTCAAGCCCTTCATATTTTGGAATGAGCGTGATAAAGGTTGCATTGAACTCTCAAATGATCCGTTTAGAGACCCTAGATTCTTCCACAATCCTCCATACTTCCATCTTGATTAGATCCCAGAATTGGCGAAAGAATTTGACTGTAAATTCATCTGGCCCTGGGGTCGTTCCTTCCTTCATTTGAAAATATGCTTCCTCTACCTCCAGGAGGGTTATAGGTTTCATCAGGAGGTCATTTTGATCCTGGCTGACCAGAGATGGTATGATATGGATAATTTTGTCAATGTCCTCCCTCCTGTCCTACCTTGGTTCAGACATTATCTCAGAAAAATGTTGATTCAGAGAAGTCTCTATACCTTCCCTGGTTTCTTCCCGTTCACCTCTAGAATTCTTGATGGAGAAGATATTGTTTTGCGTCCTATTTTGGATGACCGGTAGTTGGAAAAATTTCATGTTCCTCTCCCCTTCTTTCAACCACCGGTTCCTAGATTTCTGTCACCATAGAATATCCCTCTGCTTTTCCCGCTCCTCCAGTTGAGAACAGAGTTTAGATTCTTCCATTTGTAGGTTTCTAGTGTATCCTTCATTCATCCCAATGGATTGGATCTCCTAGATGTGGGATTCAATGAGATTTTTGTCTGCAAAAATATTCCTAAATTCTTCCTTGTTCCATTTTTTTATTCGATTTTTCAACCCTTTTAGTTTATGTTGGAATTTGTAGATGTTTTGGCCCTCATCTTCACATAGTTCTTTCCACCAATTTCTGACCTTTTCTTTGAAATATGGATGTTCGAGCCACTACAGTTCGAATCAGAACAAGTTTTTTGAATTGATATCCCAACCCACTCCACATCAATTCTATGGGCCAGTGGTCAGATCCAACTCCTGGGAGAGTGGTTGGATGCTGCCTAGATCAATATTAAATTCCAAGACCATAAATCGATCAAGTTGGGAGGCAATGTGTCTCTCCCGCGACCGCTTGTTGTTCCAAGTAAACCATACTTCTCATGGGATAATGTATACTAGTGCTATTTCTTCAATGGTTTCTCAAAATATTTCATATCCTTCCTCCAGCCTATGTCGACCACCCTTTTTTGTCCTACAAAGAGGTGATAAGATTGAAGTCACCCCCGACTATCCAATGGGAATCAGGTGCTTGTTCCTGTATCTTCCGCAGATACCTAATAAAGACCATTATTTCACTAGGCGTATGAGGTCCATAAACATTCATAATCATTCCTTCCATTGGAAATCCTACCACCTTGAAGTTCATTGATAAGAGACATCTGGTGCCATGGAATCCCCCTGAGATAACCCTACTAGGGTCCCAAAGGATCCCTAAATCTCCTGCACATCCTTTTGCATCAATGCATATTCCCTCACTCCCCTTCCAAATTTTCTTACTCAGATCCCCAATCTAATCTGCTGGACACTTGATTTCTTGAATGAAAACTATGGATGGAATTTTTTGCTTGATCTTTTTACTCAATATTTTAACTTTACGTGGGTTGTTTAAGCTCCTAATATTCCAAGATAATATCATCATTGGGAAACTTTACTTACAGTCCTAGCACTGCCTTAATGGTTGCGTACTGACCCGACTCAACCAGTCGCCTACCTGCTTCCACAACTCTCTGTTTATTTGATTTCCTACCAGAATTCTTAGTGGGTTCTTCAAACTTCCTTTTTGTCTCTTATGATAACCCACGTTTATCCCGAGTTTGTTTGAGGCCCAGGCTCTCAGGATGGATTCTTTTAGAAATATTACTTGTTCCTATGGGACATATCCCTTTTCTACATCCATGCATTTCCGCTCTATCCCTTCTAAGTCATTATCTTTGATGTCCATATCCTCTACTTCATCTCCTATTTCTCGCTCCTCCTCTTGTTGTTTTCCTTTGGTAGTTTCTTCCTCCATTTGGGTAGCTACTTCCTCTATTTCCTCGGGGTTTTGTTCTTGCTATTTACCCTTTGTTTGATTATCTATAGTTTCCTCCAAAAGGTCTTCCAGTATCTCTTATTTTTTTGATACCATTGTCTTCTTGTGGACTTCCTAATTCTCCTGCTTTCGTCCTCCTCTCTTTATTGATGGAACCCTTGTAAACCCTTGGTCCTTATTTTCTTATTCCTTCCCTGTAGTAGTGTTTGGGTGGTTCATGGGACAATCCCTAAACAAATGACCATATTCATGAAATATTCTACAGTGAAATGAGATTTGATCATAATCTAGGGTTTGCACCCAATCCTCATTGTCCCATGCCAATCAGGTTGCTCTGGTAGTTCTTTGGTGACATCCATGTAAACACAAATTCAAGCATATGCCATGTATATTTGAATCCGATTTTTCTCTGATATTTTGATGAATTTTCCCAATGAATTCCCCATATCCTCCAATATTTTTGGATCATGGAATTCCCCAAGTAGAGAATACAATACGATCCAGACCAGAGTTACTTTCATGTCCTATTTGTCCAGGAAAAACTTCTCTTGCCAGGGTATTAGAAAGAGCCCCGTCGAATAGAAAAAGTAAATACCCCCATCCAGGATCCTGTTCCTATCTTCTACATTGAAGAAAGAAATGGTGAAGAAACCCTTGGATCCTAGCTGAAGGTCATAGTGCCCCTTGGGTTTCTCGAAAGAGTTGATCCACCAAACTAGGGATTTTTCCGACGGCTGCATTCCCACAAATTTATTGATCAATGCATGGTATAGCATATAGTGGATCTTTTCCTTGATCTTGGATGATCTAAACTGCATGGTTAGGATCAGGGCCGCTTTAGGCATGCACTTCCCTGGCTTCTAAACCATTGTTTTTCCATCCTTATTCAGAAATAGATCTATTGGAATGTCCTCGATATGCAATCCAAGTATCCTCGGAGCCAGGGAGGCTCCGCCACCTCCCCCGATACCTTCCGCCATGCCCCCGTAAAACTTCCTTCATCTAAAAACCCTCGATTATCCTTCTGCCTGCAATCTCCCTAGTGCACCTAGCTTCACTCGCTATTCAATTTCTTGTTCATAGCCTCCCTTGATGTTACTCTTCTATCTAATCGACCTTATTCAAAGAACATGGTCCCATACATTAATCGAGTAAATCCTATGTAACATAAAAATAAAATATTTTAAGATAGGCCCTAGAATTTGGTCTGTACTAAGATCACTTAAATCCTTTGTATGTCAAACTAGTTTAAGAAACAAAACTTTTATGCCACATGCTTGTGTATGTATCATTTGTCCTAACCCCCTTTTTATCTATATGTATGTAGGGTTTTATATATAGTTTTGTATGGTCTAGTTTGATACAAGTCAGTTATAATAAATTGTAAAATCCCATATCTTGATCCCATATTTAAGGGAAAAGGTGTTCTCCATTTCAAGGGTCTCTCTTTCAAACCATGTTTTTTCACTAGATGGGGATCTTTTTGAGTGGGTTATTTCGGTCGGAAGAATGAGGATTTATAGGTTTTTAGAATGACAGGGAAGCTAATATCACCACACAACATACATTATCTTACCACACAAAATCACGTATATGTGTGTAATGTCCGTTTTTGGAGAATTTATTAAATGACCATTTTTTTCACTTTTTCCCTTATTTCAACCTTTGACTAGTTTTGATGTCTAGGTCTCCAAATTGGTCCAAATGATACCAAATATTCACAGAAGGTATATGAATGACATCAAGTTTTGAATATGATGTTCAAGGAATCTTTATGACCCTCTAAAGGCTTCTGCAAACTTGTTTGATATTTTGGTCGAGGTAGGAGTTTTGACTAGTAATTTGGGGTTCTAATTCCCCCCACAATGAATACTGAAAATGGATTCCCAAATGCACTCAAACCAAATAGAATTTCTGAATGGAATAAGGGTACATGTGAAGGACATCAATACTAACCCATATTCATCACCATTCAAGTTTTAATGTACGCTATAACTCCTTAAATCATATGAAAAAAGACTAGTTTCAACCTTGGGGGAAATGATAGGAAAACTTCTCCAAATGCTATGAAAATAAAAAAATTAAATCCAAATGCTTATGTACTGAAAATTAAACTCATATAATCCATGAAATTCCTCAGTCTCTTGAAAATTAACCTCCTCATATTCTTCCTTCTTGCTTGGACCAACTTCATGAAGCTCAAGTGGTGATGGGGAATTTGATATTGTTTCTTCTTCAACTGCTACAAGGTATTCATTTTCATGTTTAATGGAAGTTTTTCTTGCAAAAACACTTTAAAAAGTGATCTCTATTTCACCAACATAGAGGTGTGAGCACCCATCAGTAGGTACTCCTTCATAGTTCAAGCATCCATCCGTAGATGCTCTTTGTTTCATTTCCCAGGTAGAATGTGTCTCGAAATGATCTTCAGTATTTTCAATAGAAACTTCTTCATACTCATGTGATGTCTCTTCCTATTTTTTCAGAGTCACTTGGGAGTGAATTTTTATCCTCTTCATGTACTACTTCTTCTACTTCACCCATTTCAGAACTAGGTGGTTCATGGGTCTCCTCCTTTTGCTCCTTCAAGCATGTTGATGCATTTTTTCCCTAGGTTTTATTAAGATCAATATATTTTCTCCAACCTTGGATATCCAACAATTCGAATCCTTTCATAATATTCTTGGTCATGTCTTCAATTATAGGTTCCATGATTTTTATATGCTCCTCACCATCATATGAGGTTCTATTTTCATCCATAGTCATAGTTTCCTCTTCAACAAAAGCACTTTTGGGTTTCAATATATAATGGTGGTCCCTGAATTATTGTCCTCATAAATATTATACCACATCAGGTTCCAATATCATGCTTTGATACCACTATAATGTCCCTTTTTGGAGAATTTATTAAATTACCAATTTTTCACTTTTTTCCCTATTTCGACCTTTGACTAGTTTTGATGTCTAGGTCTCCAAATTGGTCCAAATGATCCCAAATATTGACAGAAGGTATATGAATAATATTAAGGTTTGAATATAATTTTTAGAAAATATTTATGACCCTCTAAAGTTTTCTTCAAACTTGTTTAAGATTTTGGTCGAGGTAGGAGTTTTGACTAGTAATTTGGGGTTCTAATCCCCCCCACAATGAATATTGAAAATGGCTTCCCAAATGCACTCAAGACAACTAAAATTTCTGAATGGAAGTAGGGGAAATGTGAAGGAAATCAATATTAACTCATATGCATCATCATTCAACTTTTAATTTCTACTATAACTCCCTTAAATCAGATGCAAAAAGACTAGTTTCAACCTTCGGGGTAATGATAGGCAAACTTCTCCAAATGCTATGAAACTCAACAAAATAACTCCAAATGCTTATGTAATGAACATTAAACTCATATAATCCATAAATAAAATTCCATTCATCCGTAAACCATCATTATTTTACTTATCCATTCGAATCTATCAACATTATATTGGTTCACAACAAGGTAGTGGGGAAATGACATTGTTTCTTCATTGTTTAACATTTATATATGAAATATTTTGGGTTTTTCAACTTGAGAGTCTTATAAAATTTTAAATACATAAATAAAAGTCCATTCATCTCTGAACCATTTGTATTTTACTTATCCATTCGAATCCATCAACATTACATTGGTTCACAACAAGATAGTGGGGAAATGGCATGATTTCTTCATTGATTAACACTTTTACATGAAATATTTCAGTATTTCAACCTGAGAGTCTTCTGAAATAGAAATACAGAGCATTTAAATTATAACATAAAATAATGGGGCATTAGAATCTTCCCCAAAGATATCAATAGCTCACCCAAAGCGCTATCCGTCCATGAGCAAGAATATGCAATAAAATCTAGAAATGGTTGAGAGAAAGTGTTGCAATAAAAAGAACCACGAGCTGCCATGTAGCTTACACCTGAAAATAAAACTCCATTAAATCTCAATTAAAGACCTGAGTGGCCTCTCCAAACACCAACTTGGATGGGAATCTTTCTCCCTCAAAATTGGCTAAGGCAAGAAACTAGTCATCCAATTGGTCTCTCAATTCACAAATGTATTTTTCTCAAATGATCAAAATCCCCTATATTTTATAAACATAATTAGCCTTATAATGTTACCCATACATCCACAAAATCAATCCAATTCGAATTAGGGTGTGTGCTCATGATTTTCCATGTGTCCTCCCTTTCCTAGCCTTCCATCTTCCCCAAATTCGAGTAGGAGTCCATTGAGCTTCCCCAACTCACATGATCACCCTATTTGATGCTCTATTTCAACCTGACATGTTATATATGTCATATTTCATCCTTAATATCTTATTTGTGTCATAGATGTCATAGCATATTCACCATTGTTGTCATAGAGCTAGGGAATCTAGCCTAAGTGTCTCACTAGCTCCAAAATGACTCTTCCTCTTCCATGGGAGTTACTCTTCCACTCCAATTAGACCTTAATTGATTCATTCTAAGTATATTTACCTTCCAACTTGTCTCAATATTCTTGGGCTTCTTATGGATTCGAAATGACAAAAGGAGGATGCCATGTGGCATAGAAAATCTAGCTTGTGTGGGTCCCACATCCTCCATGTGTCTTCATGATCAATTGCCACTTTGTTTTTCCCTTGTATTTATTTATTTAGATCCTTTATTAAATATTTATGGTATTCTAATTTTCAAACATCATTTATTTCCCCCCTTATTCCAAATGCCAAAGCTTCCACCCCCAACCTAGGAAACTAGTAATTTTCCTCATTGGGAATTATTTGACCCTTAGCATCAATTTTGACAAAATCTCATGAATATGGAAAATGTGATTAGTCCCTTGTGACCCAATGCAAAATTTGGGACATGATAAATCCTCCCTTCCCAATATTGTTTGTCCTCATGCAATTTCAAACATGGGTCTTGAAGAACCTGCTTTTTGTGTGATTCTTTGAAGTTGCCACTAAGTTACCCAACTTTGAGTCTTTGAGATTCCATGAATATTTTAGAGAGGAATCACCATGATTTCTACTGCACTACTCTGATTAAAATCACTTTTTTAAGTGGGGAATCCATCTCCCATACTACTTGTTTCCCAAAAAAATTGAAATCAATGGGACTAAGAACTATCCTAGGGTCCCATTGCTTGTATCGCACTCCAACAATTAAGAGTGTTCTCCAACCCATACCATTAGGAAAGAGAATTCTTGGATCCCATTTTCTTGTATGCATTATTCCAAACATCATTAGTACATAATATATATCATCAAAGTACATAACAACATAATAAAAATGTACATCAAGGAGGTTCCTCATCAAAAAATCATGAAAGTGCTTATACCTCCAAGTAAGTAGACCACCATTTGCCAAGTGCATACAAGCTTCAAGTGACCAATCAAATCTGCTCCAATGACATAGGTGAGGATCCCATGTCCTATAATGTTGCTCCAAAAGGATGCGATATGCATCAAAATATTCAGCCATGTATTCTTTCATCCAAGAAGTGAATGAAGAATCTCCACTAAAATTTGAACCAAATAATGAGCAAAAAAAACAAGGAGACTTAAAATGACTCAAAGAAGTCTCACTTATACATCCATGAATGAGAGAATCATAAATATATAACAAAGTATGTGGTTGGAAACAAAAATGTTCTCAAATCATAAATCTATTCACCCCAGTGTTGGATGAAGTTCCTCCAACATCAAATGAACCAAGTGTTGAGTAAGAAAAACCATGAGTTTTCAAGTGACTCAAATCATTAGAGGAAATTTGGGGTCTAAAATGGGCCTTATAAGAAAATGCACCAACAAAAAATTTTGTGAGTTGGAATTCAGGAACCAATAGAATTTCAATAAAATGAGTCAACCATAATGGTTGAATTGACATATTTGTCATAAAAGAAAACTACTTTTTTCTGTTCGTATTTTTGACATATCTCCCTGTGTTTTTACTCAAACTTCGAGCGGGAGAGCTTGTTGGATGTGGAATTTAATTTTGCATCCAAAAAGTACCCACACTCCATACTTTTGATAGACTCCGCTACCCAAAATTAAGAAATACCTGAAAAAACGTGATGATGATGTCATCATCACATTTTTCAAGGTATTTCTTATTTTTGGGGTAGCGGGGTCCATCAAACGTATGCAGTGTGGGTACTTGTTGGATGCATAATTAAATTCTACATCCAATGAGCTCTCCCAATTAGAATTTGAGTAAAAACACAGGGATATATGTCGAAGATACAAATAAAAAAAGTAGTTTTTTTCATTCTTCCTCCAAAATTAATAACTATTATTTTATTATTTTAACTATTATTTTATTATTTTCCTTAGGAGTCCCATTTTAGACCTCAAATTTCCTCTAATTGCATATCATAGGTGCATCCATGTAGATGTGCATCATCATAAAGTAACAAAGGATTTTGCTGTAAATATGAATAATAATGTGCTCCAACCATGTCATCATAAAAAGTAAATCTAGGAGTTCCATACTACTCATGTGGCACCATAAAAAATAACCCCTTCACCCATACTTCATTAAGACTAATGCTGCAAAACATGGAATTGTAGGATGTAGGGGAATGAACTAACTCACCCAAATGATAAAAAAAAGTGCATAATTTTCGTCATGGGAAGGGTCCATATGGGTAGTATCATGCATCTCCTTCAAAAGTGTGAAAGCTTTGTCATAGAATGGTTCGAAAGTAGAGGAATCATGCTCTTCTTTAAAAATTGCATAACCTTCATCAAGAGACAATTCAAATTCCTCTTCCACTACATCAAGTGTTTGGATCTCTTCAAGTTCATCTTCAAAGACATCAATCACATTCAAATTTCCACATTTCTCATGATCCACCATGTCATGAGAATCCTCCAAACAATCTACCATTTGACAATCTGAAACATAGGAGGAAAAACAAGTATCTTGTGACCTCTCAAGAAGTTGCTCATTTTGAATTGTGATCTTATAATTATCCTCATTATTCTTCAAGTATGCATCATGTAACAATTCATTAAGCTCAAACAAATGGTTTCTATCAAAAATCAAAGACATGAAATTATCTTTGATGTTGCACATTGCTCTTTGAACTTCTCCATGTCTTTAAGGAAGGATGTTTCCTCCAATGCAGTAGCTCTCCAACAAGAATTTGACACTAATGCTTGAGTGTCATGGAGTATTCTAAGGGAATATTGGATATTATTTTCATTCATGTTTAAGGACCCTTCAATAAAATTAGTCTCTTGCAAATTAACCTCCTCATCTTCTTCCTTCTTGCTTGGACCAACTTCATGAAGCTCAACTGGTGATGGGGAAGTTGATCTTGTTTCTTTTTCAACTATTACAAGGTCTTCATTTTCATGTTTAATGGAAGTTTGGCTTGAAAAAACACTTTCAATAGTTATATCTATGTTACTAGCATATATGTGTGAGCACCCATCAGTAGGTACTCCTTCATAGTTCAAGCATCCATCAGTAGGTGCTCTTTGTTTCATTTCCCAGGTTGAATGTGTCTCAAAATGATCTTCGGTATTTTCAATAGAAGCTTATTCATACTCATGTGATGTCTCTTCCTATTTTTTAGATTCACTTGGGAGTGAATTTCGATCCTCTTCATGTACTACTTCTTCTACTTCAGCTATTTTAGAACTAGGTGGTTCATGGGTCTCCTCCTTTTGCTCTTTCAAGCAAGTTGATGCATTTTTCCCCTTGTTTTTCTTAAGATCAATATATTTTCTCCAACCTTGGATATCCAAAAATTCGAATCCTTTCATAATATTTTTGGTCATGTCTTCAATTATAGGTTCCATGATTTTTATATGCTCCTCACCATCATATGAGGTTCCCTTTTCATCCCTAGTCATAGTTTCATCTTCAACAAAAGCACTTTTGGGTTTCAATATCTAATGGTGGTCCCTGAATTCTTGTCCTAATAAATATTAGACCACATCAGGTGTCAATATCATACTCTGATACCACTCTAATGTCCCGTTTTGGAGAATTTATTAAATGACCAATTTTTTCACTTTTTCCCCTATTTCGACCTTTGACTAGTTTTGATGTCCAGGTCTCCAAATTGGTCCGTGAATGCTCCCAAATATTCACAGAAGGTATATGGATGATATTAAGTTTTGAATATTATGTTTAAAAAATATTTATGACCCTCTAAAGGTTTCAGCAAACTTGTTTAATATTCTGGTCGAGGTAGGAGTTTTGACTAGTAATTTGTGGTTCTAATTCCCCCCACAATTAATACTAAAAATGGCTTCCCAAATGCACTCAATCCAACTCAAATTTTTGAATGGAATCAAGGGACATGTGAAGGAAATAAATATGAACTCATATGCATCACCATTCAACTTTTAATGTATGCTATAACTCCCTTAAATCAGATGCAAAAGACTAGTTTCAACCTTGGGGCAAATAATAGGCAAACTTCTCCAAATGCTATGAAACTCAACAAAATAACTCCAAATGATTATGTACTGAAAATTAATCTCATATAATCCATCAATAACATTTCATTCATCCATAAAGCATCAGTATTTTAATTATCCATTCGAATCTATCAACATTATATTGGTTCACAACAAGGTAGTGGGGAAATGGCACTGTTTCTTCATTGTTTAACATTTATACATGAAATATTTTGGGTATTTCAACCTGAGAATATTTTGAAATTTTAAATACAGAAATAACATTCCATTCATTCATAAACCATCAGTAGTTTACTTATTCATTCGAATCCATCAACATTACATTGGTTCACAACAAGATAGTGGGGAAATGGCACTATTTCTTCATTGATTAACATTTTTACATGAAATATTTCAGTATTTCGATCTGAGAGTCTTTTGAACTAGAAATAAATATCATTTACATCAGAACATAAAATAATGGGGCATTATAAGCTTCCCCAAAGAGATCAATAGATCACCCAAAGAGCAATCCCTTCATGAGCAAGAATATGCAATAAAAACTGGAAATGGTTGAGAGAAAGTGATGCAATATAAGGAACCAAGAGATTCCATGTAGATTACACCTGTAAATACAACTCCATTGAATATCCATGAAATACCTGCATGGGCTCTCCAAATGCCAACTTGGATGGGATTCTTTCACCCTCGAAATTGGCTAAGGCAAGAAACTAGTCATCCACTAGCTCTCTCAATTCACAAATGCAATTTTATCAAATGATCAAAATCCCCTCTCTTGGTTGAATCCTGTATTTTATAAACATACTTAGCCTTCTAAGGTTTCCCATCCATCCAAAAACTCAAGCCAATTCGAATTAGGGTGTGTTCTCATGATTTGTCACGTGTCCTCCCTTTCCTAGCCTTCCATCTTCCCCAAATTCAAGTAGGAGCCCATTGAGCTTCCCCAATTCACATGAGCGCCCTATTGGATGCTCTATTTCGACTTGAAATGTCATATATGTCAGATTTCAGCCTTCATATATTATTTGTGTCATAGGTGTCATAGCATATTCATCATTGTTGTCATAGAGCTAGGGAATCTAGTCCAAGTGTCTCACTAGCTCCAAAATTACTCTTCCTCTTCCATTGGAGTTATTCTTCCACTCCGATTCAAACTTAATCGATTCATGCCAAGTATATTGACCTTCCAGCTCATCCCAAGATCCTTGGGCTTCTTATGGATTCAAAATGACAAGAGGAGGATGCCATGTGGCATAGAAAATCTAGCTTGTGTGGGTCCCACATCCTCCATGTGTCTTCATGATCAATTGCCACTTTGATTTTCCCTTGTATTTATTTATGTAGATCCTTTATTAAATATTTATGTTATTTTAATGTTCAAACATCATTTATTGTCCCCCTTATTCCAAATCCCAAAGCTTCCACCCCCAACCTGGGAAACTAGTAATTTTCCTCCTTGGTGATTAAATGACCCTTAGCATCAATTTGACAAACTCCCATGAATATGGAAAATGTGATTATGGAAAATTTGGGTCATTACAATGTGTTTAATTTCCTTTTTTCATCACATAGAGATACCAATTTAGTTACCTCCATTTTACTAAGATCAACCATCCAATTAGATCTCCTATTTGAAAAGATAGGTATTAACCCTTAAATGCAAATAATATCCTTGGTGTTATGTGTGGACTTAATCATAGTATTTAAAGAAGCATAATACAATGATATAGTATAAGGAAGAAAGTACTCATTTCTCCCCAAGGATAGTAAGAATGCCCCTAGGCTAGAGTGAGCCTTGGGATCACGATATCTCACATCTCTCCTAATGAGAGTTCCTTTGAGTCTGAATAGTGAAAAAATAAAATGGGTTATCAAATATATCACTTTTGATGATTACTACAAATATAAACTTGATACATAGATAGATATATAGATATTTTCCCTTAAAATGTCCATGAGATTATAGATCTAAGCAATGAAGAGTTACAACTTCAGGTGGCTTGCCTTTTAAGGTCTATAAATAGAAATCCATATGCATAAACCCCTTCCTCAACAAATACATGACCATGTATTAGACTTAAGAGATGGGTGATAGTAGTATAACACTAATCCCTTGAGCCCAAGGCTATATAGTGGCATATCCTATGTTGGGATGCCAATGTGTTGTTTCACATTTTGTTGGACTTCCTATTTGGGAACATCTTTAGCCTCTCTAAATACTACATCTTAATTGAAAACAATCTTCTTTGTTACTAGGTTCTAGATTTTATAATCTTATATACCATGTTTACAACAAATCAATATCGTTTTCATCTTTATTATCTAGCTTACTTTCTTTACAACAAATAAATACATTTTTCAGCTTTATTATCTAACTTACTCTTATTTTCCCTCAAAGCATACACATAAGCACCACAACAAAAAATTATGAGATGTTTAAGAGAAAGGTTTTTACCAAACCATGCCTTATCTAGAGTTTTATCAACCAGCCTTGATGTCGATGATTGGCTTGCCAAGTAGCATGTAGTATCCATTTCTTTTGCCCAAAATTCATATGCTAGCCATGCATCATTGAGCATACTTCTTGCATTCTCCATCAATGTCATGCTCATTCTTTTCGCAACTCCATTTTGTTGAGGTGCTTATGGAGTAATATTTCTTCTTAGTATTTTGTCCTTCTTACATAATTATTTGAATTGATTTTTGTAAAACTCTTCACTAGTGTTTGTCCTCCACACCTTTTTTTTTTCTATTTTATTCTTTACAAGAGCTATATATACTTTAAATTAAAAAAAAATAAAAAACTCATTTTCCAAGGAAATAAATCCCTACGTTCCTCCAAAAATCTTGAAATAATGAAAAATAATAAACAGATTTACCTAATAATGGAACATGCATAAGTCCAAACATATCATTATATATGAAGTCCAAATTTCATTTTCATCTCACAACACCAAATTGAAATAATCTTACTTATCATATACAATGTTCACAAAAATCAAATTTTAATTCGCAATCATTGTAAAACTCTTCACTAGTGTTTGTCCTCCACCCTTTCTTTTTCTATTTTGTTCTTTACAAGAGCTATATATACTTTAAATAAAATAAAAATAAAAAACTCATTTTCCAAGGAAATAAATCCCTACGTTCCTCCAAAAATCTTGAAATAATGAAAAATAATAAACAGATTT